>PVLA01001530.1:0-346746 GCA_004027455.1 Hydrochoerus hydrochaeris | reverse complement strand
TCCTTCTCCTTCTCCTTCTCCTTCTCCTTCTCCTTCTCCTTCTCCTTCTCCTTCTCCTTCTCCTTCTCCTTCTCCTTCTCCTTCTCCTCCTCCTACTTGTAAAAGTGCACATTCGGATGTTCATTCTCTCAAGGTAAGTGACATTTCTGGAGCAGGGAAGTTGACTAACATCTCCCCACATATCTGAGGCTGGCCTTGAACGAACTACCTGTGCAGCCCGGCTGGCCTCAGCTCTCAGTTACTCCCGCCCCAGCCTCTTCGGTGCTCATATTGCTTGTGTGACACTATATCCAGATATAAGATAACTTCTTACGGCAGTGAATCCTGGAGTAAGAGAAAATAGCACCATTCTGTTCTTACGGTATATGCCATTTTTTCTCTTTCGGTCTCAAACATACACCCGGGTCAGTAGAAAGAGTCATGCTAGCTATTGCATGGTGTGTAGAGTTTGTCCAACCAACTTTTTCTCCTCAGCTTGAGCATGAAGGTGTTTTTTATTAGAGACAAGGATTGAGAGTATGGAGAATCATTCAGACTTGAAACTTTGAAACTCCTGGATTTCTACCCATTAAACCCCTCCCTTCACATCCCTATCAAGTAAAGGATTAAGTCCCTTGAGCCTTCAACATTTCCTTTGCTGTCATGTTTGGGCAGAAATTTTTGTCCCCTTCCTCCCAGGATACCCATAACACAGCACAGCTTGGGGGAGGGATCCTCTACCTATGGCACTGTGTTTTCTGGCATGTGGAAAGTGTCAAAATGAAGAACACCCAAGTCACTCCCAGTCGCAGGACGGCTGCTCCACAGCTGAAGGTCTGCTAGCTTCAGTCTTTTTCCTGAGCTCCTGCTGGTATTCTCCTCTGTGTCTGCAGTCCCAGCTCCTCTCTTAGGTATATTTCCTGTCAATCCCAGACATCCTTCACTGTTCTTCTTAATACTGCTTTCTGTCGTGCTAGGCCTGTGTTCATGGCATGCTCTGTATTTTAACTATCTCACACATGATCATTTATGTTTACTTCTGCAAAAGCCAGTAATATAACTTTCCCTAGAAAAACCTTCTGATCATTCAAGCAAGAAAATATTTTTTTCCTTCTGTACTCTTGAACCTTTTTACTGCTTATGTTTTTAACATTTGGTGAAGAATTCTAAGTGCCTGGAGTTCATGCACTATGCCACATAGATTTTTATTCCTTACGGTGTCTAGTAGATTGTTTAACACATAGCGTGCACTTAGTAGATATTGTTAAATGTGTGAGTTAACATTTGTATGGTTTAGCAGCAACCAGAGTGTCTCTGAATGTTCCTCTAAATGTGCATTCTGATTGTTAGTCCAGTGTTTAACATTTTTAAATGTAGTCATCCATCTAAAGAATATTTTCTGATACTTTTTTCTAATTGAACTTCTATGAAATGATAGTATCACAGATATACTGTATTTATGTCCAAAGTGTAATACAGTATATACCTGTTTCACATACAAAGGAACAAGATTATCTTCCCTGATAAAATTCAACCTTTGCCCTCTTTAGAAGAAATACTGCTTCCTATAAGAATTCACAAATTAGCATTTTCATTACAAGCTATCACCACTTGAAAGTAGAAACTCTTAACTCTGTTGAGCTCCATGGGCTCAAGAAAAAGAGACACAGATTGATCATTTATTGAGTATGCATCAATTTGTCAAACACCAGGCTATGCAGATGGAGTGCATTTTCATTATGTCACCTAAAAATTCTGCAGTGTGAGTATCATTACAAGTGCCCACTTTTTCTATAATTTCTGCCTCAGTGAATGCTCACTGCCCGCTGTTTTCTTTCTGTGTGTCACTGATGCATAGGGCCAATATGGCGGCAGCCTGGGTCTCTCCTTGTTGAAGCAATAGGCCTTGTCTGTTTATCTGAATTGTTTTCATAAGATTCAAGTAAGTTTTTTGGTTAATACTAAGTTCTATTTCTTTGACAGAATTGAAAAGCTGCTCTCCCATTATATCTCCTCTCCTGCCACACCACCCTGATATTACAGGTGACCATTTGAGGTTTGCTGTTGTTGGGCCTCTTGTCTCTCGTCACATGTAATCTCATTGCAAAGTAAAGTAGATTTTAATTTCTTCTCACTAGGAGACAAATTAATTACCTAGAGAAGAAAATACACATTTTCTCTATGGTATTTTGTTAACTTTTTAAAAAATCTTATGATAGTTACTGTATCCTATCTTTGCAGTTTGACTATAAAAGTCATTTGATATATGTAGTGATTTGATTAATAAGAATTAGTACTTATTCCAAAGTGAAATATATTCTTGGATTCGATGTGAATGAGGAATTGTTTTTTCTTACCACAAGAAAATCACCTAGCTAATGATAGAGTTTTGCACAGCATATAATGGCATAAGCTATCATTTTGATATTTTTTTACTACACACTACTATTTTATGAAAATAACATTGATAAAATTACCTGATATACTTGGTGGAAATATTCAGTTATATTTATGTATATAAATTAAGTATATCTTATGCAGCCTGTTTTATTTTGGTGTATGTATACATAGGTACAGCATCTTAAAGATTATTTTATATTTGCTAAACCTAGCTTTGTATGAATTGCTTTTGTTCTATCTTGATGGGTTATACAGAATGAAAAAAGAGTCTCAGCAAATCCTACATCTTTAATGTTAAGAAGTCCATAATTAATAATTTGAGATGTGTATTCCAGCTCGCATATCAAATCAATCTGTACAGATTTTGATGACTCAAGTTTAACAATGTAAAGAACAAGAACTCATGGGTCGAATGAATTGGTAGTTTATTAGGTAAATGAATAGAAATGGAAGTTTTGAATTCATTTTGTTTTCTCCCTGCCTTTTCCAATGGCTTAAACCCCCATCTCCTCACACTCTGTAAACACAATCCGCCCTCCCTCCTCTGAGTGCCGGACAGAGGATTTGCCTGTCCCTTTCCTGACACATCCAGCCCTTTTCCTGTTCCACAGCTGCTGTGCCCTTGTTTTTTTCTCTCCTACTGGATTATAAACCACACAAAAACCAAACCCGTTTCAGTTCTCTGCTCCCACCTCCTTTCAATGGCCCAGGATGGGATGGATTAATGGATGTCTACAGACTTAATGAGGGGACGGTCTTCATTTGTTGGATTTCTGTTGCTTTCAGAATAGCAAACGACACTTTCCACTTTCCTTACTTTTCTCCAGCTAGTGAGGCCCGGAGAGGGAAAAGATGCCATTTCAACCTGACGCCCTGTCAATGCTGCTAAAGGGGACACTGATTAACTCTAACCATGGTGGAAGCTTTAACGATGTTGACTGTTCTTTATTAAGATTATAACCAACAACTTAGACCACACAAATCACTGCGTAGCTGTCAGAAGGCTGCAAATTCTAATCAGCATCCACCTGGATTAGATTCAAGTTTATCAATCCTTTGAGTCATCATCTCCTCGAGAAAAGAATATTTATGCTCTTCCTAATTCATACATTTATATTTGCTTTTAATACTCCCTCAGGGAGTATTAAGAACTGAAATTCAGATGTAAATTTTCACTTTAATCTTAGATTTATTTTAAAGGCTTATAATGCATGTTGTCTTCTCATGCTTGAGAACTGAAATTTCAGATGTAAATTTTCACTTTAATCTTAGATTTATTTTAAAGGCTTATAATGCATGTTGTCTTCTACAAAGTGTGTCTGAATAGGTGGGAAAGAATATTTGTTCACTAATATACTCAGTATGCATATTTCATGGTTAAATAGATGTGCCAGTGTCAAACTGAGCATTTTAAAGTCCCAAAGAAATAGAATGAAACTTTTCACAATGAAATACAATCTCTTTAGTGTCACACATCCAGTTAATGGTTTTAAATAAAATTAACGAGAATGAATAAAGTGATACTGAACAAAATGAATAAGCAAAGTAACAAATATTCGACTCACTGAAAACAGGATGGATCAAGATATCAGTTTTAACTTCTGATTGCATTTTATGATAAAATTACAAATTTTATACATCATTAGAAAAAACCTCTATATCATTTTGTACATTCATAGGTATGTTTAAGGATTTTCTTAGAAGACTTTTTCCATATACCTGCAATGTGTGTTTACTTATAGGAAATTTATTTAAAGCATAGATAACACCCATACTGACCTCATAGGCACAATATACACACGGCCAGCATCTACCTGCCTCTAAGAGGAGTCTTATCTGCCACTCTGTGATCAGAATGCAGGTGCCATTCATGAAGGAGATTAATAAAATTATGGGAAATGAAAAGCTTAGACACAAGTAATTTGAGAAAACAGTCTGTTATCTTTTCATTTCTGTAACAATGTAACTGAGAAAATTAACTTATAAGAAGGAAAGATTTATTTTGGATCACAATTTTGGAGTTTTTATTACATAATAAGCTGACTCTGTTATGTCTGGGCCTGCGATGAGACAGACATCACTGGGGACAGTGAGTGGTGGAAGAAGCTTCTCAGCTCTCAGTAGTCAGAAGCAAAGAGACCTAGCTTTTTTTCTGTGAGACTCTACTTCCGGAAGGTTCACTGCTCTTCCCAGCAGTGCTGTGGAATGAAGACCACACTTTCAACACATGCCAAGGGACGTTCAAAATTAGCAAAACCCTAGTGAAAGACTGAAAAAGAATTGCTACAGGAATTAAGAGAATATGGTAAACACACACACAGTGAGATAAATTATAGTAATAGAAAAGTTAAGAACCTTGAACATATTTGTGAATTTAGTATATAATGGAGGTGGTAACACAAATCAACAGGAAAAATAAATCTCTGAATATTTTTGAGACAAATGGCTCTATGAAAATTAAGGCAAACAAATAAAAGCAAAATTGACCAGGAGAAGAGAGAGGATTCAGCCCTCTCCCTTTTCCTTTTCTGGAAACAATGCCAGCTTAAATACAGATTACCTTCCACACTGAAATCAGAAAACCAGAAGAAAAGAGCATAAATGGTTGTCAATCCTAAATTCAGGGTGACTATAATAGCATAACATTCAGATAATAGAATGAAAAAAAAAAAAGAACATGACCACATATTAATTCAAATCTCAATTAGATTTAGGGAAGACAAAACAAAAATAACAAAAATAAATTTTAAAAGATAGTCATGAACACGTTTATAAGGCTGTCGTCTCTTACATCAAGGGCTTTAGATATCAACAAGGATTGCCCTGAATTTGCTAAAAGAGTACCAATAGGCAGTTAAAAAATGAAAAATGACACACAGTTATACAGTAATACATAGAAACTTGTATGAAACCAGATAAATAAAGTGTTTATTGCCACTAATTTCTTTCAAGGGAGAATAAAATTTTATGTAATACTTATTTTTAAAATATTGATTGAATTTTATAAAAGTGTATTAAATTAAAACATAAGAAAAGTCAAACAGACAAATTTGACCTTTAAGAGGTATGAATATCTTTCTTTGATTCCTGTAAATTTTGAGAGGAGTGGAATTTTGGTAAATACTGAAAGCGATTACATTTCTTACTATTACTATAACTAAGAAATACATGTGTTATAAAATATATTACATTATGTATACTCTTATAGTTTCTCAGTGTTAGTTTTTCAGGACAAAAGGATAAAAATGTTGAAGAATTATTGAAAACATTATATTTAGTGAAATATGCCCAATTCCGTAGGACAAATATTGCATGATTCTGCTTACAATGAGATAACTAGAATATGAAAATTCGTAGAAATACAAAATAAAGTATAAGTTACCTAAGGGCAGTGGGAAGAATGGAAAACTGAATAGTATATGATTTTTGTTGAAAATTATGAAAAAGTGTTGAATAAAGATGATCGTAATAACATTTGGTGAAGCTAGCTAATGGTACTAATGAATAATTAAAACTCTTGAATGCTCAAAATGGTAAATCTTATGCATATTTTATCATAGAAAAACAGGGATAAAATAAAGTTTGTAAAAGTCACAGTCGGTTTGCCCATCAGAAGAAGGAAGAAGAGGAGGAGCAGGAGAGGGAAGAGAAGAGAGATGTTATAAGGGTAACTCCCTTGCTTATCCAATCCCAGTGCCAGTAAAAATGTACATGGAATTTAGGGGAAATATTAGGCATAGATACAAAACTCAAACTGTATAGTTTCTGACAAATATTCATGTTTTATGGGTTTGTACTATGGAAGTAGTCACACAGGATATAAATGCATATGCAAATTTTTATGCAGATGTAGATAGCTGGATATATAGACATACACTCACAAAAGAATTATTACAATACTGAAAACCTGAAAATAATGTAAAATAGAAGCTTATTGGATATAACAGGATAATCTTACAATAGAATATGAAGAGAATTGATTAATTTTAAACTTATACATTATCTTACACTCAAAAATTTCAGAGATAACCGCCAAAAATAGCAAGAGAATTATAACTTTTTCCTAGTAGAAGGAAAAACTAAGAGAATTTTCAAAGCCATCACTTCACAAAAGGCAGGAAAAAGAGTAACACTTGTCCGTTACAGACACAAAATTGCATTGTAAAAATACATCTGAGGTTATTAATAATTCTAAAAATATTTAATCATTAAAATAAAATGGACAGATGCTGATTTTTTGAATGTCTTATTTTAATACTAGTCAAGGATTTTATGAGAGTGATTATGTTGGAACAGAAAGAAATAGACTCACATAGGTGAAAGAGTAGCTATGCATTTACCACCTAACCCTATGTCATTAGGCCCCTCTCAGCACATCTCAGGATCTTTTTGCTTCTCAGCAGCACACCGGGGATGACATGTACTTCACAGGTATCAGGGACGATTGTTTACAGAGAACGAACTATGGCTGGCACTGTGTCTCATCTGTAGAGACCAAAAATGCATTTTAACATTATAACTAAAACTGGCAGTGGTGTACGAATGCAACCCAAATTAATGACTTGACGAACAGAACTTTCCAATTAATAGATAACATCCTTAGTTATTTTTTAGGCTGAATATACATTTTCAAATACTGTCTTCATTTTCACAACTTAAAAAGTACCACATGGGCAAATATAAGCTGTATTTTCTTTAGCAATTAGACTGAGAAAAAAAATTTTTTCTATTGGTGTCATTTCTTGAAAATAATTAAGGTGATAAAACACCCATTTAATGTACTAGTAATAAGTTGGGAGAATTAGATATATAGTTGATCTGGGGTCAGGGGGTTTTATCTCATTCTGTACCTAGCATATTCTTGATACCAATGAATATTAATAATGAGAACAGTGATAATTTCAATTTAGTTTTCTATGTAGAATACAGATGTAGCAGAAATTTTTGCTGAACTTTTTCTCCTAATGCAAATTTTGAGTATTGCTTTCAATTTATTTCTGCTATTGACTAAATCTATGTTCTCCAGCATATTATTTAATGTCTCTGTACCTATGATTCCATCTATAAAATGGGGACGATAATGGACCCTATTTAATTATTCAGTTCTCCAGAATGCTGAGACATGAGATTCTAGTTAATTATATGAAAGGTACTTCAAGTGGAGTCTATTAGTTATTAAATGCGTACATGATTTTGTGCAACCTGACCTACCAATTATACATGGAACTTCACTGAACATAGATGATAAAAGTACAATGAATTCAGGATATCTGTGGAATAGTGGGACAGCAGAAGAGAGGTATGAGTTCATTAACATAATAGAAGGCATATTCAGAACCGTTGGGTGTGTTTAAATATGAAAAATTCTCTCAAAATTACTAACTTTTCCTTGATACTTAGTTTCAGAATGACTGAAACAAAAATCCTTCATTTTAAAGTGTAGACATTATATATTCATTTATATTCATAATTTGAGTGCTTTAGAATGTTGGTTGCAATTATTATTCTGACTCACAAAACAAGGCAGAAGCATCCTATAGCATCTTTCTTAAACTTACCCATAGAAAAAGTTTAAAGCACTGTATGCCCCTTGGCTTTATATGTTTTGACTTTGTGCTTATAGCAAAGTGGATTCTGTCTTGTGAGCCGTAACAGTAAGAAAATTGAAGCTGGAGCACCGGGTAGAAAGACCCCAGATTCCTGCCACGGTGGTCAAACCACAGTAAAGTAAGCAGGACTGGTCAGGTAGGGTGCAGGGCCCTGTGCAAAGTAAACTATGGGATCTCTTTGCTAACAATACCAAAGCAGAAGGAACTGTCACATATCAAAATGTGTCATTTTTTTTGTATCTAGACTTATTTGAGTGTTTTTTATTTACTACTTAATGTCATTCCTAGAAAACCATTTTAAATTATTCATGTGGATTTTATCATTTTGCTTTGTGTGCTTCAAAATACCTGTTTTCAATGAAAATGCAAGAGAATTTAGCTCATGATCATTACTAAAATTACACAACCTATATTTCACATCTAACAAATGCTTTCCAAAAGAGACTCTGAATAAAGCTAGTCACTTCCTCTGTCACTCAGAACCAACCATCACCAGGTAAAGAAGGAGAGGTGTGTTTTGGCTCAGGTTTCAGTCCATAGTGTCCTGGGTCCAAAGCGGGACTTCCTGGAAGAGGGGCACAGTGCAGCCTCGCTTCTCACAGGCTGGTGGACAAGAGGCAGAGAGCCTCAGAGCAGCAGTCAAGGGAGGTGCCAGGAAGGGAAGTAAACCCTTCCTGGTCACATCCCCAGTGACCAGTCCCTCCCAATGAGGTCCTGCCTCCTACGGCAAGGCAGCTGCAGTGTCCCCATATTTGAGTCACCCTCCAAACACCAAATGGGGCTTTGGGGCCATTTTAGGTCTGAAACATAACACGACTCTTTCACTGCTTTTTAATAAGTCCTGCTGGCACTCTGGCTTACAGATAGATAAAGAAGGACAGAAAGGAAGAGAAACTACACATTACCATGCCCTGCCTTTTCCTCAGTTCCACCCGTATCAATTTGAGAGCCGTACTAAGAGTCAGAAAGATCAGTGGGAAACAATTCCGTGTGCCCGGCTGGTAGCTTGGGTTTCCTAGAATGTTGTTGCCTTTCTTTCTACATTGGAAGCAAGTTTGGTTGAGCAGAGTACGGCCTTTCTTGGACTGTGAGCGCCCTCCACTTAGTGTTAGAGGTGACACACTCACATTGTGCTTGCTTGGTGTTTCGTTCACTCAAACTTACGGTGGCTTTACATGGATTCTGTGCTCATTGGTATTCAAAAAGGTTATCTGCAAACAGGGGAGCAAAGAATGGCAGTGTGTATAGGTACACATTTAAGTGCCAAATAGGCATTGAAAGATAAAATGAACAAATGTTTGCAGCTCTGTTCTTTGAGGTCTTCTGTCAACGTCAGCTAAACCTTTTCAGTTAGGTTAAACACCTACCTCAGATTCCAATGTCTGTTAAATATTCTAGAATAGTTGTGCTTATTAATTGCAGCAGCAATAGTATATAGCACTTTCTCATGAGAGGTTACAGCTATTGTGTTGTCAGCATTGTGAACATATACGCAAATCACAAGCCAAAATTCGATGGGCACAGACACACCTCTTGAACATCTAGGCTGACCGCAAAAAAGTCCGAACCAAGACATTTGTGTTCCATTTTTATTTAACCTAAATCTCAAAGTAAATGTGAAATCATTCACATTTCATTTTCTCTAAATTCTTGTGACAGAGGAAAAAGTTAATGATAACATTTTTATGCATTTTTTTTCTCACGGGTCTGATGAAATTACCTTAGAGAGACTGAGATCCAAAAAGAGTTCCCATGCAGTGATGTAGCTCAGCGGCACAGCACCTGCCCAGCAAGCACAAGGACCCGAGTTCGATTCCCTCCACACACAAAAGAAAGTTTCTGAAGACAATGAGTTTAGTACAAAAAATGGTGGCAACAAGCCCCTCAGTGTCCTAAAGATCACATTACATCACACTGTTATTTTGCTAAGTTAGGGTGCTGTCTACAAGACAGTGCATCCAATATGCCAGAAGGTGCTGTAAAAGTGAAGTACCTCAGGAAAAGTCTAAAACTATTATGCACCCCAAGATAAAAATACAGAATTTAAAACGAGAGCATGAAGTGATTGTTAGTAAATGAAAGAGCAGAAAAACTTAAAACCGAGAAGAGAGTTTATCCAAAAGGTTTGAGTCTGTTTCTTATATTCTAAGAAACGCTAATAGATTACACATTTCTGTATTTTCTTGAGGTTTTCAGGAGCAGAAAACAAGCATTATATTGTCCCCCAGTGTTTACGATGCCTTGTTACCTGTTGGTACTCTTTACATGTTTGCTTTATTCTTTCCATAGGAAAAGGCAAGACAAGATCAGGTAAAAGTGAAGCGAGCCGAGAACATACTGAAGCCCTCAAATAGCTGTCAAGGATTTAGAGGCCATGTCTTAAATGGTTTGGACATCTGGTGAAGTAACACAAAAATAGAAACCCCAGTAGGATTTTTTTAAACTGAAGTAGAAAGCAAGAGATGTAGAAGCAGCTCTTGAAATCCCTGTAGAAACATAATAAAGAAAAGACTTTATATAGAAACCTTGAACAGAAAACTTCACACACTAGAGGAGTTTTAAAAAGGTGGAAGGAGTTGGTGTCTCTGATTATATGATGAAAGTCTTTATTCTATAAAGATACAGGAATTACAAGATTCATGGGACTAAGTATCCACTTGCAAATGTATTCAGTAAAACTGTCCACTTGAAACTATTTCCTGCATCTCTGCCAGTATTTTTACACATGTCTATGGGTAGCATTGTGTGCTTAAGCAATTCTGCAACTCTATTCTTGAGGCAGTTCAGAAATTAAGATTTGCAGTGAAAAATGGCATCAGAAAATATAAGTAATATACGTTAAAAGTATTATCTACTGTAGGATATAGTTATCAACTCACAAAATCAACAGTGATATCTGAGCAAAATCCTCAAAGCAGTAGCTTTGTCAGTGAACACAAACATAAAGGTGAATTCTATTAAGGGTTAGTTTAATTCTATTAAGGGTTAGTTTACTCCACTGCTCTGCACTGCATTAATACGGTAGTCTCTCCCTGCTTTAAAATATATAGATGCTATATTGTAAGGTATCAAGCTTGTACTAGAATTTAATTACTCATGAACCATGATGTTTGCAACTCAGGGATGAGAATTAGCAAAGACATTTTGCATGTTTCCTTGTCTCTATCTAAAGAGATGAAAAACGTAAAGAAGAAATAAAACACTTGAATTGTCAGAAAATCTGAGGAATGCAGGACAAGTCTGAAAGTCACCAATTCAGCCAGAAAACGCCTACCAATTTGGGTTTAACTTTAGAAAATTTTCTTTGTGCTCATCCCACTTGTGTTATCCGTGCCCTCCCAGCACCTCCCTGCAGGGAGATGTCACCTGGTCCACCTGAGGGAAGAGTCTGATGCCCTCTCCTGAGGAGGCTCCCTCTGGGTGAGCGACTTCCAGGTCTGTTCATGGACATTTTGACAACTGTACCCTAATACACAGGATATTTCATGTGTTGGTTTGGATCTTCAACATCCCCTAGAAACCCATCTGCACAAAGCTTGATTTCTGGCCTGTGGCATTATGGACAGGGAAGGGGCCTAGTGGGAGAAAGCTCGATCACTGGGGGTGTGTTCTTTAAGGAGATACTGGGACTCAAGCCCGGTTTACAGGTGTTCACTTGATTGTAGCTTCTTTCTCATAGCAGGGAAGAGAGAATGATCCTTTCCCTCATGTCAATCCCAATACAAAAGCCAGGTAATACACTAAAAAAGAAAAAAATGCAACTCAATATTCCTATGAACATAGATGATCTAATAGCTTCATCGCAATAAACACAAACCAGATCAGCATAGAGCTGAAAGGATTCTATGCTGTGATCAATAGAAATTTATCATTAGGATGCAAAGATGGTTCAGCATATGCAATCAATAAAGGTGATGCGTTGCATAAATAGAATAAAGAATAAAAATTGTATCATCTCCATACACACAGAAAAAGCATTTGATAAAATTCAACATTCTTTAATGATAGAATGTCCCAAGAAGAAATGCAGAGAAAGAAGATATCTCAACACAAAAAGGACATATATAATGAGGTTACAGCCAATATAATACTTGACTCTGAAAACTTGAAATATTTCCTCTAAGATAAGGAAGAAAACCAGAGGCTCATGCTCTCCATTCCTACTCAACAAAGTACTACAAGTTCCAGTCAGAGAAATTACATAAGAAAAGGAAAGGAAAGGAGAGCTGAGATGAGCAATTGTCTGTATTTTGCAGATGATGGACCTAGGAAGATCATAAACAAACCTACCTCAGAAAAATGTTAGGGATGGCAAATGAATTCAGTGAATTTTCACGGGACAAAATGAAAATACAAAAAATGTATTTCTCCTCCTAAAATCATATTTATTTTTAATTAATATATAAAGCCATGAAAAGCATACACATTACTGGGGCATAATCCAATGTCTCAGTACATATTTACATTGTATAATGCATAAATATGTTAAATAAATTGATTTACTCAAGCAGTGATCATTCTTTAATGTAGGAATATTCCCCTACTCAATTTTTTCTACAAAAATGTTTTTTTTATACATACAATTCATTTGTATTCTTTGATTTGAGAGGTAATCCATTTATGACAATTGTCCATTAGTCTTTTGGTTCCTTATAAGGACACTAACTTCATTCATTAAGAACCTCCGTCTACTCTCATGAGCTGATTACTTCCCAAAGCTTCTTCTTCAAAGAGCATTACATGGGGAATTTGGGCTAGAACATACTTTTGGGGACACAAATATTCAGTCAATAGCAGAGTACAAGTCATTTTCATGAGATGTGCTTTTGAAGTCTTGGATATTAATGCTCATATCTAACATATTATTTCATGTTTAGTACTATAATATTTTTTCATGCCCAAACACAAAGCCAAAAGCCAAAAAAAGAAGAAAAGAAACTTTTTATTATTTATTATAAAGTAACATCTTTAGACATTTTTAAAGTAATCATTCAATATTTGAATCTCTACTTGGGAAATAAAGGACAAATATTTGCCATTTTTTTCTAGAATGAGTTTATTTAACACACATTCAGTGAAAATTTATTATGTGCAAAGATTTCTTCTGACTGTGGCAATATAGATTGTGAGTAATGCTTGTTTTCTGAAGAAGTTTACTATCATTTGAAAGAAAACAGAAGCATAAATCCCATCATAAAATACAAGAGTTCATGAAAACATATAATTCAGGACATAGTGAGTTCACAGGATGAGAAAACTCTTGGAATGTAAAATTTTGTGACTTTAGCACTTCCCCCCAATCAGAAGGAATGGCTTTCGTTATGCTGGATGGGTTGGTGTAGTTCCCTGTGATGTCCAAGGTGAAGGGCAAGATAAGGACTTTGGTGAATTGATTAAACCATAATGATGTGCAGTGTCTCAAGTTAAATCATCTTGTACAAGGAATTTTCATTGTTTTATTATGCCTTTAGTCTGCGAAAATCACTGTACTAGAAAATTATCAGTATGAGAAATACACATGAAATCCCATCCATCCCTCAAACAGCATCTTTTTCTTGACATGCCTTTTGGTTTGAATAAAATACTGTATTTCATTTTTGAAAGTCTTAATGTTTTCAAAGGTTATAACCTAATTAAAGCATGCATTACAGGAGGCTAGAAGGCAAGTTGTAAAGAGAAATATGGGTTTAGTCATCCAACAGTTCCTAACAAATAATGTGAACTGAGCCCTTATTTTTTTAACTTAGACTTACTGTTAGCTTTAGTGGAGACTAAGAAGGATCCAGCACTGAGAAACTGTAGGTTTTCTTAAGGTTTTATTTTTTCCCCATCTGACTTCTTGATAAAAGACTATAATACTTCTGTTTCCATTGCCCTGTAATATTAAAGCTATATTATTAAAGCTCAGACTTTCTATCAAGAATTGGCTATGAGGAAATTAGAAACAGAGGTAGAATTAAAACCATCTCCCTTAGAGATCACATTGCTGACATTCACTGGGTTTGAGTCCAATTCCAAAGTAATTTGTGATAACACAGAAAGACAGAAAAATGACAACAGCAAAAAAAGTTTGTTCCCGTTGGAGAAAAATGACTTCTAAAAAAAATTAGCAATGTTCAGTTTACCCTAGTATTTGTCCCCAACAAATTTTCAACACTGTTATATAAAATTACTTTCATTTTAAAAATTACTACAATGCAAATGGCAAAGACATAACAAGGCATTTAAATTTTTAGTAATTATTTTTTAATAATTATATGGTTATTTATTAAATTATGTCATTGAACTAGTTTTATTGTGTAAGTTTATCAAATACAGTGAACTGATGATCAGGAATTGTTCTTTTCCTAACTTAATTTTTACATTTGCTGAACTCAAAAGTATGTGAGGATTTATTTTGCCACTATTATAGAAAATGTTTATGATCTTCAACTTCTTAACTGCAAAAATAGAAAAGTAAGTTCAAAGTTGTTTTGTCAGCCAACCCTGACACTCAATCCAGAGTCCCTTTCTGACAGCTGAGAGGAAGCCTTTCATTTCTGGTGCCTTCTTGAACATGAGTTAAGACTTATAAATACTTTGAACTACTTATTTGTTCACTCTTTCATTTTAAACCTTCAAACCAGTGAGAAGTCGAGTATCTTTCCTGGTTATCTTTTTAGTTTATGGTATTTCTCTGCAGCTCACCAGTAAGTCATGCTACCTTTTAGTAATTTGTGATAAATACCAAATTTGCCAGGAGTCCTATCCAAAACTAAGACCAAAAAGAATTAAACATGGAATGAGAATTACAGAGGAATGAAAATTTCCAGCAGAGCACAGAAACTGGGTAGATCCCAATGATTAGATAAAATCCAGCACATTCTTTTAAAGAGTACACACATTATCCAGGTATCTTAGTGGGTTTCTGTTTGGTTTATTTTTTGGTACTTAGTTCACTCAATGTGACTATTTCTCAAGAAGTATAATAGTATTTTTACATTACCAATTCACACCTTCCTGTATACTTTAAACCCTCTCTAGGTTAGTTATATCTATTACAATATGAACGTTATTTATATAATTGTCATACTATGCTATATAAGGGTACAATGACTAGAGAAAAATTGGTCCCTGTTCAATATGTATACAAACTTTTTTTTCAGTGTTTTTCATCAAGAGTCCGTTGAAACTAGGGGTGTAAAATCCGTGGAGGGCCAAGCACACACTTATGAATACATATGAATACAAATGTGTGTACAGTGTATATTAAGTAAATACAGTGGCACCTCGGTTCACGAACTTCATTCTTTGCATGATTCTGTCACAAATCGTATTGCATAAGAAGGAAGCAGACTTCTCCATGGGTCGACACTGAACCTAAATATTGAATTTGATTCAGTTCTTGGCCAACTTGGTTTGTGACTAGAATAATGGAAAGAATTAAGCTTGTGAACCAAGGAGCCACTTTATGCAAATATGTATTCACATATAACATATATACAATGGAAGTCATGTATACTCACAAGTCATGGAACTTACAAGGCCTATATTATTTACTAATTATTTATTTAGTATATATATATATATATATATATATATATATATATATATATAAAACGGAGTACCATGAGCCTTTGGTGGAGTTTCTGATTTCAATCAGATACTAAAAGATTTCCAATTTGCTCTGATATATAACTTCTTTCTCAAACTAGAAAACTCTAGATTTTGGACTCCACGACTAATTCGCTAAATTTTCAAATCTAGTAACCACATAGCTTCAGGATTGCGAACCTATTCTTTTGTGAAAAGCAATTTGTGAACTAGATTACAATTTGTATTCTATCCTTATTACCGTAGTATATTTTCCACTGATTTTTATTTTATTTTTTATCGTTAGTTTCATTTTCTTGGCTCTGCTTTTGGTTTTCACTTACTGAATTTTCATTTTTATGGATTCCTCATGTAATACTGTTCATTATTGAGATAATTTTGTCATTTTTTCACTTTCTTCCTGATTGTAAATAACTTTTTTAAATTCTCCATTTTTCTTGCTCACTTGATTTCATGGTTTGTGAGTTTCTGACTTGCCATATTTTTGCTATAGTCTCAGTTGTCTGAGTATGTGTAATTCTCTTTGGAGTAGGCATAGTTTTGTGCTGCTTCAAGACTTTTTATTTGGGGGAGGATTTCTCTATTAATGCATATGAAATTACTTGTTTATGGACTTTATTTTCCCCATATTCATTTTTTGTCATATTGGGGTATTTTAGTAGTTTCTACCTTAATTACATTCTTCTCTGTAAATACAGTAATTGAAAGGGTTGGCTTATTTTGGGGAAAGTTTCTTTCTAATATTTTGGCTCCTTTCGGTTTGTCAAGATCTAAACTTTCCCATGTGTTTTGTTTCCCTTTGCCACGCAATTGCTCAGGGATCCTTTTTCCTTTCTTTTCCTTTTTTCTTCTTTGAAAACTGTATATTTGAATTAAAGGATGTCTTGTCAAGTCACCCTGGTGCTATAAGACACACTTAAACTGGTGATGTTGTTTAAAAGGTAATACAAGTGAAGATAATGATTTTTGGATTGGAGTGGGTCTTAGTTTCAGCTCATCCAAGGTGCAAAAAAGATTATTAGCTTTTACATTTAAATAGATTTAGGACATAATCAGACCTCAGTTATTAGCCCTGTAACTTGACATTTAAAAAAATAGCATTGTGTAGTGTCACTTCGTTTACTCATACAATAATACTAATAATGATTACCTAAAAATGCAATAATGACATATAAGTAACACATCTAACATAATTATGTCCTTGGATTTTGCTTTGCATTTAGTAAATGAAAACAACTGGAATTATCATTAAAAGTGGGTAAGCAGATATTTATTAGCAATTAATTTCTTCAATATTATGTATATATTATGTTTTTAAAAGTCTACTATTTATTATAAAACATTATGCATATACTAACTGTATTTTTTAAAGTATATACTATACTATATTCTAACTACATTTTAAAAAATATACTATTTATTCCTAAACTGTTTTTTTTAAGTATATGTGTGACTATGAGTCTTACAGGTGTTAGTGGAATGCAGTTTCCCACTGAATAATGCCAAGAAGAACACACAAAAAACTTAGGTTAAAGTCAGATTCAGACCACATGAACTCTGCAAGCAAACATTCAGAGCATATGAGCTCTAATTTCCACAGCTTTTCACACCTGAGGCAGAAGTCCTACAAGATTCACAAGAATTTTCACTTATTTATTTATTTCTACCACAATATCCAGTGCTAAGACAAAGATGGGGTGGGGATAACCACTTGTGCATATTTTACTGATGAAGCAAAGTAAGCTACAAGAGACAGGAGACTTACATCTGGTTTCAGGGACATGGCCATAAAAAGCTGAATTTCCAAAATTTCCTTTGTACTACAGTTTGTTCTCTCTCTGCCATTTTTCAATAATCCTGAATAGACTGAGTCAGTATGTTCTAGGTAGACTTTCTTAATAATGTATATTTCTAATATAACCAATATATACCTAAGTGAAACTGATTTAAAACAGATCAGGCAGAATTATAGTAAAACAAATTCATGTACAATTGACAATCTCTCTTCTTGCTTCTCAGAGGTAAAAATAGTCTTCTTTTTGTCCTTTTATACACTGCTAATTCATATGCTGGAGCACATATGTATATAGAGACTATATAATTATTTCTGCAATATGCACCACATTATCCATTCTATGCTATATTTTTGTTTATCTTAGTCAATGTAGCTCCAAAATCTTTTCTGAAGAGGACACATAGAGCACTGTATTTTCAAATCGCATCGTACGCTCTGTACAAGCGCATCGTGTTACTTGGTGCCTTGCGTATGATGGGCTATTTCCACTCTTCACTCCTCCAGTTCCATTTATTCAGTACTATTGATTTAAATAAATTAAATAGATGAGTACTGAATGAAATTTGTTTTTTCTAAAATTCTAAGGTATGCGTAAGACAAAAGTAGAAAGACAAAGGTAGAATTTTGTGGGTAATACAAATTTTTAACTGCCGTAGGTTTGCAAATAAAACCTAAAATCAAATATATTTTCATCATTCAATACATGTGCAATAGAAACAACAGAAAAATTTCAATGCATCGATGTCTGTGTTCCAACAGGCTTTTCCAGTCCATCATTTGTTAGAAGTCAGATGATCTCTCGAGTTGTGAGGAGAAACCCGAAGGCAAAGCCGTGGGCTGACACACCAGTATTTTTCATGTGATCTAAACAGCAACCTGAAAAGGAAAATGGGGGGTGGAGATTGTGTCACGGGAAGGAAAGGGTAAGGAGGAAATCTTCCCAGAGTTGTAGCTCATCCACGTTAATATGTACAGATTTGAACTACTTCGATGGATGAATATGATTGAAAAAAAGTGGCGAATAGCTAAACCGGCACTGGGAGTAGAGCGGCAATGCTTGGATCACAGGAAGAACAAAATAAACTGCTCCTCAGTGAGGGGCGAGTCTCCTCTAATCATCCAAGAGCTCCTATGTCCCCAGTTCCTTGGAGGGAGGAGGCCGTTAGCAGACTAAAAACCTCGTGCGTCCGATTACCTGCAATTTCACAGCGCCAGGCTGCTCATAGAACTGCACCCTGTTGGGATTTTAGCTTCCAGGTGAGGTTCCCATTGGCTTTTATTTCTTTAATTGTTTTAGCTGTAATCTATCAGTTCTCATAATCTGGTGGTCTCATCAAGGCTGAAGGCTTCCTTGTCTTTGACAACCAGCAAACACCCACCCAGCAACAACATTAACATACGTCAAGTAGCACAATTTCCCTTCATAATATTTTATTTCTTTATTTTGAAACTCTGTTTATGAATTATTAGACACATCTCCTTGCTAGTTATCACTCAGGTGCTCAGATCAACACCTACTTCACTAAATGAATACTTTACTAAGAAGCATTATAAACTACAATGGTATGGGTGTAATTAAATATCAAATAACTTGAATACTGGCAGAAATTTCAAAGTAAACTTATTTTGTATCTTGCGCTTGTCAGTTATTTTATACTATAAACTTATTAAAATTCAGGCTTTTTTCAAATAAGTATTGCTGGTTGTTGAGTTGTCTTGGCAACTTTAAGCTGAATTATTTCATATATTTGCAAACATTTTTTGCTTTAAATTATACCATTTTAATCAACTAGAAACATTCTATTTTGATATGTGTATTAATTAAGACAGTCTTTATGTAAACACCTTAGAAATAGTAAATAAGGTCTTTTTCCTATATTGCGTTCATCTTATTAGAAGCTTTGTTAGGCTCTGCTACTTTTTAAATTCCCGGTTCTACCCAATCCTCTCTTTTAGGGCTGGACCTGTTTCACTGTCACTGAGCAAGTGAAATGAAAAGAAATAAAGAAAATAGATAACCAGAGCACTTTAAAGATAAATAATCCAACCAATTTGGACTACACATAGCTATTGACAAATAACTTTTACTCAGAGTTTTTAAATTCAAGATTTAAAAATTCTGTTACCCAAGGACATCACTCTATGCTTCTTGAACACACAACTGTGGTTGTGGAATGTCAAATACAGGATACTCTTATGCAGTCAAGATTGAAGATGTAAATAAGTCATGAAAAAATGAATCTATTTGCATATACTTTCATTTTGGCCAAACTAGGAATATAGGAAAGAGTTGGCTCTAAAAGTAGAGAGATGGGAAAGAGAAGGTCACGAGGAAAATGGATTGGTCCAACCAGATTGCCCAGAGAGGCAATGGATTTGCTGTTACCTTATGATCATCTTCATCTCCTTGAAGTGGCTTGTGACAAAGGATTTTCCTCCAAAAGACTTCGAGTTAACAAACTCAGTTCTCTTTTACCGTGCTTCATAGCTTTCTACCTCTCTGTGTTTCCTGGCCTCTTCCGCGATTCTTC
Organism: Hydrochoerus hydrochaeris; assembly: GCA_004027455.1. NCBI lineage: Eukaryota > Metazoa > Chordata > Mammalia > Rodentia > Hydrochaeridae > Hydrochoerus > Hydrochoerus hydrochaeris. The sequence goes on along the minus strand of PVLA01001530.1, from coordinate 326,839 downwards.
CCTCTTCCCGGGAGCCTTGCCTTTAAGATGCATCGTTTATATAGATTAACTATCCTGCAAACTTCTGAACTATGCCCCTATTTCTTTGCTATTTTTACCAACTCCTGGTAAAGAGATAGTTACAGCAAAATGATCAGACCGAAAAGTAGCTTTTTATTCCTGATGCTTAAAAACTCTTACCCTGAAACATCGTTCTGGCAACTGTCATTTACCCCAAGTGAGGTTAATGGTTAACGTTTCTGACCTCACTTGTTTCCAGTATAGCACTTGTAATGTGGTCGAAAAATTATTTTTTAAATCACCTTTATCCTGTTAACATGTAAATGTAAAGGCCACCCCTTGTTCCTTTTCTTTGTCTTCTTAGAAAATCCATCGGCCTTAAGATGGGCTACATTAATGTAATTGTTTCAATTTACAGTTTATCAAATCAGCAAAAGCAAGCTTTAAATCAGTGTCATTTTTAAGCCTTAAAATAAGTTGTTCTCTGAATTTGGACAGCTTATTTCTGGCAGTTTGCAGATGGACAGCCTCATGGCATTACTGAATGTATGCATTAGAACATAATTAGCTCCATATAAAGTTAGGTTTAGTGCTTTCTAAATGGGTTAATCAGTTCTCACTGAATTCAGGAAAATATAAAGGAAATTCAGTGCTCAATGTCTCTTGATACACTGGCACAGGCGTTAGGTAAGTTGTATATAAATAAATATGCACCCCAGTGAGAACTATTTCTGCCACGTGTAGCCTTTCTATTAAGTTGTCAAGTCATGTGTATTTACTGGTCACTTTCAGAAGCATTTTTGTTTTGATTTTGGTTTGATTCTTATTTGAAATGAAAATCTTTATATTTGCTGCATTAAATTGACATTCTGTGTGGTGTTCTGCTTTGCCAGATTGGTTTGAGAAGGGCAGAGTTCATTTGCTCATTAGTAAATGGAATTGGTAGAGTACTTTCTAAAAATAAATTGCAACATACAGCAAACAATAAAACTGGGTTGCATCACTGTCTAAAGTTCTGAAGCTCAGCTCCCTGTTCCCTGGCTCTTTTGTTCTTTTTGCTCTATGTGGAGTTTTACAATGCTGCTGTCACCTGGGGCTGCTTTCTAGCTTTCTTTTATTTCCTTCCTCTCCCTGGGTGTTCCTCCCTGGTCCCGTCCTATGCTCCACCTATATGCTGATGGTTTCTTAACTCCTGTCTGAAGGACTGATTTCTCCTTCATCTGGATACATAACCCATTTCTTAAACTTAAAATGCCCCAGATAGAAATCTTGATTATTTCTTACCTCACATTTCCATGTAACTTCCTCTCTTCCTGGTCTTCTCAGTCTTAGCAGAAGACATCTCGGTACCCATCTCTCCCACAGGGATCTTAGGAACTATTCTCTTTTTTTATAACTAAATTTATTTTTAAGCCAATTAAATATAAAAGTTGTACATATTGGTGAAGTCTAGTTATGTGAGGTGTCAGTATAGGTGTCCATCATACAATGTTTAAGTCAGATTAAATGTCTATCTCCTCAAACATTTGTCATTGCTTTATAGGGAAAACCTTCGAAATCATTTCTTCTGTTTTTCACACATATAATACAATACTGCTCCCTACAGTACACCTGAACTAAGTGTTCCTACCTAAATGTAATTTAGCACTCACTGATCAAACTTGACTGATTCCTCAGTATCCCCAGTTTATGATAGCACTATTCTCTCAATTTCCATGAGGGCCATATTTTTAGATTCCGCATATGAATTCGATCATACAGTAGTTGCTTTGGTGCCTGGGTTTATTTCATCCAACGTAATGATCTCTAGATCAATTCATATCCACAGGACTTTATCCTTTATGTGGCAGAGAGATTTTATATATTTCATATGTCTTTATCTATCCATCCCTAGATGGACATTTACGCTGTGTCCAGATTGGGGAGCGGGTGATCATGGATAGCATTGCGATTGATGTGGGAGTGCAGATATTCCTTCAAAATACTGATTTCATCTCCTATTGGCATATATGCAGTAGTGGGATTGCTGGATCATATGGTAGCTCTATTTTCAATTTTTGCAGCTTTTCACACCATTCTGTGTACTGTCTCTGTTAGTTTATATGCTCACCAATGATATCCACATGTTCCCTTTTGTCTGCAGACTGGCCAGCACTTGTTATCACTAGGCTTTCTGAGGGTAGCAGTTACTACCAGGAGACGTTCATGTTGACTTCAACATAGTCCAATCAAGTAAAAATACAGGTGACTCTACCTCAGCTGGCTCTACCTTAGTTTTCAGTCTTCAGTGCCACTCAGTCAGTCGTCAGAAGAACCCTCAACCCTTTCCTGCCTCACAGAATGAACTAACTATGAGTCATCTTGTTTTCACCTAAGCCTTCTAAAATTTTTCCAAACATAAGCAAAATTGTCACAAGCCCACTGTAATTTTTCCTTTTCAAAATGTCGTTATGGAAAATTTCAAACATATTTAAAAGTAAAGCAACTAGGACACTAAATCTCTCCATACTCCTCTGTCAGAATGAGCAAGTACATCTTCACCTGCGCTCCTCCCAGGCTCGTGACCACCCGTATGACTCAGACATAGTATGACTTTGTGCGACAGTGTCAGTATAAATTGTTGAAAGATAATGACTGTTGCTGTTATTGTTGTTATTGTTGCTGTTGTGGTTGCCGAGGTAAGGTCTCACTTTGTAGCCCAGGCTGGCCTTGATCTCACTATGTAGCCCAGGCTGGCCTTGAACTCAAGCCAGTTCTCCTGCCTTATCCTGGTATTTATTACAAGCCTGTAGCACCTGATACGTATGACTTCCTTTGCACTTTTCTATCATAGCTAGTATCTATTCAGTGTTCAGATCCCCATGACTGTCTTAAAATTATTTTATAACTACATTTGACATATGTATTGATTTCTCAAGTCTCTTTTATTTGTATATTTCATCTTTCTTCTCTGTTTTTTCCTTCCCACTTATCTGTTGAAGATACCTAGCATTGGAGATGACAGTATTACTTGTTCTGAATTTTTCTAATTGCATGTCCTGTAGCATGACGTATTTTAACATGCTTTTGTCATAGGTTTTCTGAAACTTGATAGTTACATTAGGGAATAGATGAGACTCGTGTTCATATTGTAGCCAGAATAGTTCACTGGCAAAGTTTACACGTCCTAGTATGCCACATGAGAAGTCACATAATTAATCATTATATTTTATGGAATTTTTAAGCAAATCCATAGGTTACATGTTATTAACCTGATGTGTTTATAATAATACTCTTTGACAAAAATTCAATTAAATTTAATTATAGTCTTCACTCTACATCCCTTGAATGTTGAAGATTGTAAATTGGTTGTATTCTAGCTCTATGTTCTTTTTTCCATGTATTTGCTGGACTATCTCAATAGAAAGTAAACTTTCTTTTGTAGCTATGGATATTGAAGTGAATCTGCACTGGAAATGCATGATTACTAGAAAAATTTACAAACTTTAGAAGAATGAATTGGTTTCCTAGTTTCCTTCAATGCATTTGCTATTTTTTACATTTTGGTATGATTGTGAAATCATAGACTTTCCTAAAGTATTTTAAACATGTATCTATTGCAGTTATTTTATCCTTTGTTCAAATTATACATTTTTGGCAAGTTGACCTAATTCAGATTTGTTCCTGACATTTGTTTCCACTTTTTTTTTATTGAGATCTATGTTGTTCTTATACTGTTTTTTCTGGGTTTTTTTTTCTTTTTTGTATTGGGAATCAAACTCTGGACCTCATGCTTGCCAGGCAGGAACTGCACTGTTGAGCTACATCCCCAGCCCTTTTCTTGTAATTTTGTCCATGGTTTAGAAGTAATCGCTTTCCTAACAACTCTGGTTCCCCTAAGAGTGATATTATAATATTTGAAGATTTTACCTTAAATTTTAGAAATGCTCATGGCTACCATGTTAGTCTCTCTTCTAGATTTTCTCATTAGATAAAACTTGGAAAAGAAATGAATGCACAATACACCATGAATTTATGATAAAACCTTGAATTACAGCCTTTATTTCTTATATGCATTTTCATATCTGATAAAAATCTTAAATGCTAAGAATACTGTTATATATACTTTTTGCTCATGCCACATGAGCAAATGTCTATGTATTTGTGTACAAATGATTGTCGATCATAGGCATACACAGATACATACACATACACAGATATGTACACATACACAGATACGTACACATACACAGATACGTACACATACACAGATATGTACACATACACAGTTTTGAAACAACAACATGGATTCTAAAAACAGTTTGAGCTCTAGGCAATGTTTTTGTATTCAAACTATACATACTGGAGATGCATAAATTACTTTATTTTAAAATCACTAGATGCAACTGATGCCTGTTTGTGTAATTTAGTCCTCTGGTAAAGAGTTTACTATAGTTTGGATCTGTAATACACACCAAAGTCTCATGTGTTAAAGGTTTGCTAGTCAGACTGTGGCACTAGCAGGGAGTAGTGGAGACTTTGGGAGCTGAGGTCTGGAGAGAAAAGTAATTGCAGACATGATTTAAATTGCAGACATGACTCCTCTATGATGCAGTCTGCCATATGTACAGTGAGGGTGCTGGCCCTAAGGATGACCCTAAGTGACCACAGACTGCAAACCGAAATCGTGAGTGAAAATAAACCTTTCCTTCCTTCAAGTTGCTTCTTCTCAAATGTTTGTCACAGCAAAGGAAGTCTAACTCTTAGTTGATTTGCATTATTTTAGTTTCAATTCTTAAGCATTTCCTTACATTTGATTCAATTTTGTTGCATGATGGTAAAAACATTTACATGATTCTAAAATCAAAAATACAAGATCAGGAGCAGAGAAATCTCATTTCTACCACAGCCTATTTCATGTTAGACTCTTCCTCCCTTTCCGAGTAGCCCATCATTTGGTTTTTCCTCTTTTTTCAGTCTAGGCATATCTGTCTGCAGGAGTGTGAATTTGTGACTTTGTCCCTCTCTAAGGTGACTGCTATCAGGCTGTGTACAGAGTTCTCCACACTGTTAATTTGCTTCACAGCACACCAGTTACAGAGATGAATCTCATTCTCTTTACAGCTACACAGTACCCATTCTGTAGATACATCATCATTAATTTAAACCAATGACCTGTTTATGGACCTCTGGATAGCTTCTCTTTTTTGTTTATAAATATTGCTATTCTTAATACCTGTCAATGCAGTGACTGCCCATCACTTTCAGATAAGAATTCAAACAACTTCTCGTAATCTACAAAGTCCTGAATATTTGTTTTCTATTATTTCAACACCAAGTCACACTATTCTCTTCCTGTTCAGTTGTATCACAACTTCACTGGGGTTCTTTCCATTTGTCAAAAATACCAAGCCTTATTTGTCTGAAGAGTTTTACGATTTTTACTCCTAAGTAAGAATGCTTTCTCAGCACCTATTTTCAAGGATGACATACTTTACTCTTCAAATTAAGGGAATTAAAATTGTAATAGCTTAGAAATACCTCTCGGAGCAGCCTTTTCTAAAGTGTTGCTACCACTTATTTACACCTCTTTATTTTCTTCACAATCTGTGCTTGCAATCAGCGATGGTGTATGATGTATCATAGTTATGCTATTACTCTATAACATTATTATATGTGTTATGGTTTATGGTGGGTGTCCCCTCCCCAAGCCTCATGTCATCATGGAGGCAGCTGAGTCCAGTGTTTGTGATTGGTTTGTTTTCTGGGATTGTCAGTGTGAGTGCTGCACCTGCCCAGAGGTGGAAGCCTGCATACAACATAAGGGAGGGAAGGAGGCTTACTTTTCCTCTTTTGTCCTTTTTGCTCTTATCATTTATGACTGCTATGAACTGTTAGAACTCAACCATACCATTCTGCCTTGGAACCAGCTGAGTATGCACTGAACCTTCCAAAAAGCTATAAGCTAAATAAACCTTTCCTTCCCTCATTTTAGGCATCAAGCATTTTGTCCCAGTAATGAGAGAAAGGTAATCAAGACAATATATTAGATTATTTATTCATTTCACACTTGTCTTTATAACCAGAATGTCTTTCTAAACACTGAATCTTTGACATGCCATACAGTATCTGACGAATAGCATGAATTCAAAAAGCACTTGCTGATTGAGAAAGTCAGTTAATAACAAACACAACATATCCTAGGATGAGAAATTTGTACAAAGAATTAGCACCCTAAAAGTACACAACTTGACTCTTTTTGTATATTACCATATGTACTCAAAAGTTTATATCTCTCACATAAGGTCATGTATCATGAGATTAACATGTTGGTACACTAACTTTAATGCTACTAGACCAGACCACATATCTCACTTTTTATTGATTTAGAAACCATTACAATAATATTTATCTATATAACTAACTCCACTAAATTGTGAGGTCTTTGTATTTATTTGAGATTCCAGATAAAGTTTTAACTATAATCCTTAGAACATCATCCACCAATTTAAGAGGATATGAGATATAAGACTGTCTAAACAAGAGTGCAATTATTTCCATGTTAGAGATAAGACTGTATCTCAGAATTTAGTCACAATCTTACAGGTGTCACATATTAAATGGTTTTGCAGGAAATCAATCTTGAGTTTCCTTGATTCTAAAGTGCATGTTTTATGTCTGGATATACTAAAGATGAAGAAATAAGAGAAGAATATTTTCATGGTTTCAGTGATATATAAATTTATAGCTTAACAAACATTCAAAACTGTTGTACAAAGTATTTGAATGGGGAAAACTCTGCATAATTTAAATGTGTTTACAGCTGCCTGTATTCACTTAGCCAGAAATTTTTGCAGGCTCTGTGAGTCAGACACTGAAGATTTATCATATAATAAAATTTTAACAGTCAACATTGTTAAGACAATTCATAAATACTCATAAGGTTTTGTCCTAGTTAAGTCGTATGACTAACTTGACTAGTTTTGAGATGTTCTCTTTTCCATTTACTAAATGGCCTACTCAGCACTGTGCCGTCTTCCTGCGATCCATCTGTCAATCTTGTTCCAGAGCTTCCTGTCAGACTGCGATTTCCCTCCACTGCCCCCACACTGCACAGACCTGGCCTAAAATTCCCACTTGATGGAACTTTTAAATAGTCATGTATGTATATTTTTCATCTCAGTAGTCACAGCAGAATATCCACAGTACAAAACACATTTTGACAAATGACTATGAAATTTATATCAAATTGGTATGTGTCATAAGACCTTTGATTTCTGCACAACAAAACATGTTTACCATTACTTGTTAATTTCATGAATACTAGGTTTGTTTGTTGTTTTGCTTTTTGTTAGGGTTTTTGATAGAGGCAAATATTGAAAAATTTAGCCCTGTTTTACTTTCTTTCCAAAGCTTCTCCAATTGATAGAATTTCTTTAAATGTCTAATAAGCAAACCAATGTCCAAATTTTATCCTCAGAGAAGCTGATTTACCATAGTTAAGTGGTGGCCTGGAAATCTATATTTATAAGTACATGATCATGTGATTATGATACAAATTCAACTCTAGTCCAACTTGCTAAGTATAAACACTCTATTACTTACATTAAGAATTCCTTAAAGACAAGAAATATTTCTTGACTGATGAAACAATATTTTAATGCTTACCTGCACATCTATGGAAATACCAAAATGTAGATTCTACTTCTATAGAAGTGAACCAAACCTGAGATGTCAGATAAGCTTTCAATTGGTGTCAGTGTTACTGGTTTCTCAAACACAATTCTGAGTGGTTCTCAAAGGTATATGGTTTTTAAAATCACCTGGGGATTAAAAATGTAAAAAAAATACAAAAAATAGCACAACAGTTGAAATAAATCAGAATCTTCAGTTAAAGTAGCACTATCATTTGGAAGGCTGTCTGCCCAAGTACCATGCATTAAAAGTTTAGCCAATAGCCAGTCTTTACTGGGAGCCAGCTGAGCTCCGGGTAGTGGGGCTTAGTGGAAGGAGTTAGCTCACTGTGAAGGACCATGGAGGGGTACGGGGACTCTGACCCTGCCCTGCCCTCTCTCTTTGCTTTCTGGGCACCATGAAGTATGCAGCTTCCTCTGCCAGACACTTCCACCATAACTGTACCATCTTACCACAGGCCACAGGCCACAAGTCAGTGGGTTATGGAGTGAAACCTTAAAACTATGAATTAATATAAATTTTTTCATTTTTAAATGTGATTCATTTGAAGTATTTATTGCATCAATGGAAATTTTACCAAGAGGTTAGAATGAAAGAATGTCTAAGAAGTGAGCAAGGGTTTCTAATCTTTGTGCAGGTACAAAAATCAAAACATAAGTGAAAAAGAAAATCAAAATTTTCCATTGGTAGCTTCGAACTTCCAGAACCCATATCTCTTATATTCCATTGGCAGACAAAGAAAACAAATTGACTAAATAGGTAATATTTCTACAAAGTACAAATTTATGCTGGTTCTTGTCTATTTTAAATTTGCATCACAGTATCTAATATATCAAAATAGTTTACTATTTTTAAGTGAGAAGCTGACACATCATAATTATTATCATGTTTCTTTTCTACAAGCCATTGGTGCTGATCAGTGGGTCAGACACCTAGGAGACACACTAAATGTTTAATTTCTGTGACTGTACTGCTTGGGACATAGGTAAATAACAAAGATTTGAATATTTTTTCATGGCCTTACTGTTAAACTCATTTATTTTCCACAAATTTTGTTGTTACAGGTTTTCAAACCTCCCTCAATTTATTGGTTGTTTCTCCTTACCCATCCTGTAGTATACTCATATTTCTGAACTAAGAGATAACTACATTCTTTAAAGTATTCAGAAAAGAAGGGGGTTTAACACCCAGGATACCATGAAGTGTTACTGAAAGTAAAGATACAGTTGTTCTATCATTTCTCCCTGTTAGCAGACCATTTGCTTTGCTGGTAAGTTTTCATCACACAAATAAACTTAAACATGTAACTGTGTATTTTATTTTTCATGATCGTTCATAAATACTAGCAGATCATTTTGTAGTTACCACTGTTTAGCATTTGTGTACAGAAAATTGTAGTTTTGCTTCTATTTGATTTCTGTTAAAAATAAGTACTTCAAAGGTAATTCAGAATTCCATTTCTGGTCATGAAAATAAGTGGTCCTTGACATATCCTGTAACCACAAACAACTAGAGAACAATTCAAAATATGAAAAAAAGAGCTATTTTCATGCATAGGAGAGAGGCAGGCTAAGACTGTTATCCAAGAGAAAAAGAAATGAACATGATAGACAATATGATTTTTCCCTCGGATTTCTGCCTGGGGTCATATTCTGGGCCATGACCCAGGGAGGGAGCATTGGAGCAGAGCACATCTGTCTTGCTGAGATAAGATGACTACAGTCACAGCTTGGGGAGGGCACAGTAGTTGGAATTTGTAACAGACTATGACAAGAAGTGAGAGGTGTCCAGGGAAGGAGCTCCAGGAATCAGTAAGGGGCTCGTCTTGAGTCCACTGCCAAATAGTAAGGCGCACAGTGATACCACACGCCCATCAGGCTGGTGAAGAATTACCAAGCAGGTGTGAGTGGAACAGGCAGCAGACCTTACACATGCTTGGGAAGCACACAAGTGACAACCACGTAGTGGGAGATACTTCGCTGATCACTGAAGACATATACTCTTCTGTAGCTCCATCATCACAGAACCAATGACAGACATTAAAAATATCTGATGGGTGAATAAATAACTCCAGAAAGAGAGAGAGAGAGAGAGAGAGAGAGAGAGAGAGAGAGAGAGAGAAAACAGGAAAAAGGAAATTGGTATTGATGAAAAAATCTTAATAGGCAGTAGTTTCTCCACAACCCTCTCTGTTAATTATAGTTCTTTGATTTTGAGCTTGAAAATTACACATGTTTAAAATGGAAATTCCAGATTGAGTTCTTTTCACCTATTGATGCTTCACTACTGAAATAATTTTATATTCATTGGCCTTATTTTCTGTTCAGTAATGTTTTGTTACATTTTGTTTTGTTACATTGCAATGTTAGTGTGTATGTGTGTTGAAGATGGGCATTATGGATTATCACTAAAAATAAAAATTTATACTGTTTTTGATAAACTGGTATGTACAGTATTTCTAAGATACAGCTGATCAAATATAAATGCTCACATGGTTTATTTAATTATTTTCCAAACTAATTAGTTATAACAGAATTAAATGTCTAATTTGTGGTTTATCTCACAAAAGACATAGGTTAAAATATAGGGACTGAGACAAAAAGATTTATAAGAACCAAAAAGTTTTTAAAGGAAGAATTGGAGTTAAAATTATTTTTATGTATACAAAATTTATCACCATGTCAATATTACACAGAAACTTTATTTTCAGAAAAAAGTATTTAAATATTCCACTGGAAAATGAGAAATATGATACTTATGTGTAATAATGAGTTTGAAATCAAATAAAGCAGAGAAAATCATAGGAGACAAATATAAAAAATTATAAGTTAACTGTGAGTCGTATATGCTTAAATTTTTATACAGTGGTTCAGTGAGTCACAATTTTCATATTATCAATAATATGAAAAACTAAATTTTTTAACCCATTGCTTTTTAATTCTATGCCATGTTAATCAAATAATTTTGACCATTTTTGTCTTTATTGTTTGCTTAAAAAATTATCCATAGTATTTTTCCCCAGAGGAATTTTAAGGATTTTACCTCATTTCTTTTTTTTTTACAATTGAATTCTAAATGTAGTAATAATATACAAATCATAACATACAGAATTTATTTATAACATGTACACATTTTAGGAAAATGTTATGAACACCTATTCCTCATTTGCCTATGTTTAATTTCATCTAGAAATACCGTTTTCTTTTGCTTTCTCACACAAAATACTGCACATTCTTCTTGCCTTTCCAGAAAAAAGTAGTTACCTAGCAGTAGCTACCTAGCAGAAGTTTTCTGCACTATTTACGACTCTATTGCATTATTCTGATCAGTGGTCTTAAAGGACTGTATTGCCTAATTAGCATAATGAATTTTCTGTTATGAGGTACATCAAATTTCCTTGAAATTGATTTATAGAAGCTGCTTTATATGAATTTTTTAATAAGAAAACTGTTCCAGGTGGGGAAAGAATGACTGATTTTGTAAATATTTCAGGAGTGTCATCCGCTAAATATACTGATGCACCCTCATTAGTCCTTAGGTACTTCTAAAGTAACGTATATGTTAGCTCTACCTCTCTTGAAACTTACAACTTTATCTCTACACCATAGAATTTTTAAATAAAGAGTTGAGAATACCAAATAAATAGATTTTCCTTATTCCTATATTAAATCACAAGAATGAGCTTTTACAAATAATAATAATAATGTGCAAAATACCCGTTTTCAAACTGATTTATGAACATTATTCTATTAATCCTCCATAGTTAACTACATACCTAAGCAAAGTGAGCTAGTTACTTTGTGCAGTCAGCTGCTACTTGAGTCAAATGAAAGAAAACCTGGAAATTGGCTGTTTATTTTGTTTCATTAAGTGACTGTAACAGTAGTTAAATATAACCCTATAAAGCCTTTAAGCCTATGTGTCTTAAAATATTCCTGACACGCCAATATTACAGGATGAATTAATAATTGTGATTGTACTGTGAAATAATAACAGAGCCAGTCTTTTCTGACCTTTGGGGCAGACTTACACCTGCCACACTGTGGTCCAGTCCCCACCTCCATCCCCACGCGTTTCAGTACCCGCCGAGGCATGCCAGATGCCACCCTGCCTGGTCACAGCTCTCACACTTGTTCAGAGCTTTGCAGTAATGCTCAAAAGCCTTATTCATTTTTTACTTTATATATTGGAAGTGGTATTTTGAGGTTTAATAATTTCTAGTTTTATTGTTTTTGAAACTCGTATTTCAGAATCTGGAAAGGAAAGCAGATGTACGGGATATTTGACAGGGTGTGGTGTCCAAAGGGGCAGCCTTGATGCTAATTCTCTTCAGATATGAGCTGTTACTTTGATGAGGGTAAATATTTGTGAGAAATAAAGTAGAGTGATAACAAGGACAAAAGATAAATTAATTTGTATTTATTTCTTACCGGTTGAGATTAGCCTTTTACCAGAAGAGGTGTTATTTCAAAATACATCCATTAAAACATGTTCCATAGGCTTACTTGCTCCTATTTTGTTTAAAGTGCCTGAAAATAATTTTGGATCAAATTTAGAATTATATTGAAATGCTCTTATCAAACTTTGTATCTTTGGTGCAATACTTCATAGAGATTTCTGTTAGAGTATGTTAAGATTCCTAAAAACAAAGACTAGACTTTTCTAAAAAAATTACTAAAACCTAACATTTGGCCTCAAAACATTGTCAGGTCTTGTGTTACTGGTTATAATTAATTAAACATTTATTTTACTGCTATCTAGAAGTTCTTGCTGAAGTTTAACAGCAAGTGTTTTCATTTATTGAAGGAAGTTCATATTAATTTCTCTTGGAAATTTATTTATTTAGCTATATTTATTCACTTATACATATTTACAGTTAAATATTTATTTAGTTTTAAAATGTTCACTTAATAGCAATTTAATGTCTTTCTGCTTCCCTTTTTTTCCTTAAGGGAATTTTTGTGTAATTAATGGTTTTTAAGATACAAGGACTTAAGAGACCATGGGAGTTGGCCAGTAGACTTGTACTGAATTCTCCCTGTATGTTTCTGAATGTGTGTTCCGAGTACTAGGCAGCCATACCTGGCCGTTCACCCTCCCCCAGGGTTATTTATCTTCCACCCCCACACTCTTACTCACTGGCATCTCATCTATTCTTACACTGCCAAGTGCCATCTGTGGATACCTCCCTAATCTGTTTCTTCAAAATAGACGTCTATTTCACACTTGTGTAATTTAATGGGAAACAGATGTCTCACAGATACCTCAAATTCCGTGTCTTGTTCCCACCTTTTCATTTTCTCTTCCCCTTCTCTTCAGACACCGTCCTGTTCTTTTGCATCTCAGTATCACTTACTCAGAGTCTTCCAATCTCCACAGTTAAGAAACAAACACTACAAGACCCTTGCATGTCTCTCAGTGGTCACATCTAAATAGTCACTGGGTTTCGCTTAACTGCACATCCTAGAAATATTTCTGTTTCTGCTTTATGCAGCTTTGGATCAAATTCTTACTTTCTGATGCATGAACCAAGGCAGGCTTTCTCTGTTATCAGCACTCCTGATATTTTGGACAGAGTCTCTGTGCATGGCAGAATTTTCAAAGCATCTCTGGTCTCTACCCAATAGATACCAGTGACACCTTCACTCACTCCAGTTGTGAATAAAAACCTCTGAGAGGAGGAGAAGGGAACAAAAAAGAATTAGGACATATTATTTACATTTACCCACTCCCCACAATGAATGTAATCATGTATTAATAAAAAATTAAGGAAAAGAAAAAAGTAAAAAAGCACTATGCTCAAACTCATTTGAACTATCGAAACCCATTAAAATATTGAACAAAAGTTTATTTAATTCAGTGAAACATAAATACTTTGATATTAAAAAAATTTAGATATTGATATTTGTTTCCTGAGGGGTAAAATCATTTTCCACTGAGGAAAACCAGACTGAAAAAATTCCACTGTAAGTTGTTTCCATGTGTTTGGCCTCAATTTTGTTCAGTTCATCTTCCATCAAACTTAATTTCCAAAATTAACTAAACAAATCTTCACTTCACATTGCCTTTGAAAAAGTGAAAAACTTTTCAAGCCATTTATTGCCTTCTTGATCCATTTTTCTTTTGACCTGAAGGAATAGCTAACAGAGCCAAAGGGTGTATTTGATATTTACACTATAGACAGTTGTATCTTAGCATTTTCAGTATTACTATTTCACCCTAACTTCTAGGGAGCTTTGAGAAAATTTGGAAAAATATTTATTTACTTTCTATCTTTCTGTGCTTGATTTCTTGTATCACATTTCTATATAGCTGGATTATATGGAAAACTATAATTCATTAAGAAGTCAGCATATTCATTTTAATTTACTGTTAATGAAGATGTTTACTCAGATGAAGGAAATCAAACTATGGAGGGCAAATGTACTTTCTAAATCCTATTCTCCTTCCCAAATTACATAGAGAAAGCAGAAACATAAACAATGGCCTTACAGAAAGAAGCGCATTTAATTCAATGGACAATTCAGAGGCACCTGCATTAGTCAGAAATGTCCTGACAATAACGTGACCTATTGTTAGAAATCTAACAAGTACATTTTTCATTATTTCCCAGTGGGACTTTTTTCCAGCTCATATTGATTGTGGGGGCTTCAGGCTTCTATTAGTTTCTGTTTGTCTGCTAGTTGATAATTGTTCCAGCTGAACAATAAGATGATGTAGAATGGAGCGTATAAATTGATCGAGGCTATAAACCTGGGTCAGACTGGTACTTGGGCAAACCTTAACTCAGTATTGTCTTCCTTTGATAGCAGAGAATAAAACATTTTCCTGCAAGACTTTCCCATCATTAACCTCTAACTGGTTTTGGAAATCACTGTTTTAACTTTTAAAAGAGGTAATATATGTTCAGTGTACCCTCAGGAATTCAGATAATTCAGTGTAATTCAGAGTAATATCTAGAGTTGATACCAATGAAAACATTTCTTAATATGAAGCAGAATTTAAGGGTAATAGGGAAAAAAAGAAGCAGGGTTTGACAAAATAAATAATAATAAGGAGGGATGAAAATGAGGTATTACCCAAACTACACATAGGTATATTACTTTAACATAGAGACTAGTAGAGACATTTTGTTTTAGCAAATTTCTTTTAATGCAGCATCAGTAGAAGCCTCCAGAAAACCATTTGTTTCTTGAGTTCTCAGAAACTTCATTTGCAGCTTTCAGCAGTTCACTATAGTGTAGTAGTCAAAAAGATAAGCCCGAGACACACGGTGCAGGCTCAAATTCAAGCCATAGAGCTTGCTAATCACGCAGTACTGAGTAAACTACTTAACTTCTCCACGCCTCTGTTTTGTATATAAGACACTTACGTGGGTAATAATGCCACTTTCCTCTTGAGGCCAAAATACTGAATTAACAACCCATGGAAGGAATTTAGAACAAAGGTCACCAGAAATAGCTATCTAATAAATGACGAGTATTATTATCTAGATCAAATCATTTAAAAATAAAAATTAAGACAAGGACAAAAGCAGCCAGAACCTTAATAGGTAACGAACTGCGGTAGCTATGGCAAACACCCTCAAGCTCAAATGAGTTACCTTATGGAATTGTTTTGCTTCCATGGGTTTTGTGGTTTCAGAGGTGTATTTCTTCATGCTATTCTATAGAATATAGAATTATATATACATATACACATATATATATATATATATATATATATATATATATATATATATATATATATATTCTATAGAAGTAGAAATATTCTAGTACTCAGTTCCCAAACTTTTTACCAGCTAGGTATAATGCCTTTAACACATGACCTAAATTCAGAACTTGAAGTAAGTCAGTTACATCTTTTTTTTTAATTTTAAAGCGACTTACGTGATTTTTTCAGTATTACTATGTAACGTAATTTGTCCATACAAGTTTGGCCAAAGGAGTGCACTGTGTTTACAAGCAATTAACAGACAAGTTCTCCTTCTGTCTTTTCTGCTTTGTTTTGTGTGCAATAACCTTGCTCCATTGTCTCCTGTCACAAGGTAACACCTTACTCTTTTCATCACTAATTTGACATCTTATACTGGCTATTATTACATGAATGCTGTTCATAGAATTTGGAAGCTTTTTGTCCGCTTTCCTGAAGAGCAGAAGAAAGATGCGTAGGAATGGTGTACATAGGCAAGGCATTCCCATTCCTGGGGTTACTACTAATTGCAGCACTAATGGTACACTAAAGCTGCGCTAGAACTGGGTGTGCATTGGGGCGCTTTTGCAGATATTTTAGTTGTGCAGCAAAAGTACTGAAATTGGTCTCCTGTATTTTGGCCAAACCAAACCTGTTTCTAGATTTATGTTAATTATGTCTGACAAACCAGTCCCACAGGCCTTGGTCTTTTCATACCCTCATTTCAAATTCATTCTTTTTCACTAGCTGGTAATTACTGTGCAATGTCCTGGCCACCCAGCTGCGCTGAGATGATGCTACCCAGCCTCATCTATCCTGTCTTCTGCTGAGGTGAGCACTCTTTCCCACAGCTTACTGACCATTAAATCACCCCACAAACACGCACATACCCTGCTCTACGGTGCACAAAGGAATGGCAGTCTAAATTGCCTTTTTTCATGATGCAAGTAAAACTCAGATATGAGCAGGAAATGAATTGCATTTCTCCAGATGCTTATTTCTCTAGGTTGTATTTAAAGGTTCCTATCATATGGCCAGGGAAGACATTTCTGTAGCTTTCCACAAACGATTCTACATAGCCTCCAAATGAGTGCTAACTGGCTAAGAGGAACGATTTCATCTTCCATAAAAAAGTTTGGGAAATAAAAGCCAAATATATGTCACTTTCAGAGTCATTTAGAGTCTGCAGTTCTATCTTTGAAGTGACACCTTTGCTTCATTCTACCATCTGCAGCTTATGCACAAGAAGAGGATCACTACTTTGGAGCCAGGAAACCATTAGCTTTTAGCATAACCTATTCACTCACACCATTTATAGTTGCACAGAAGTCCAAAGACTGAGATGATTTGTAAAGGCCTCACCTTCTTACTTAATTTTTATCTTTCTTGTCTTCAGTCCCTTCCCAGAGGAGAAGTTAGTCTTCAGCTAGCCACATGATTAGGATTCTAGATGAATGATTAAGTTCATATAGAGCAAGAAATAAACAACTAGAAATAAAGATTAGGTACTGATGTTTTGATACAGGTTGCTGGAGCCAGTTTCTTATCTTGAAAAAATGTTTGGTATGATGGGAGCTGTCAGTTTTGACACATTTGTAGGTACAAATTTGGGGTATCATAAATTTTATATTCTATAAAAAAATCATGAAGAGATCTAACTACTAGCTAAACAATCTTATCTTTAATATACTAATGTCGATTGTTGATATCAAAGGCAATAAGCCTTTGATAAAAAAGTGAAGTATGCATTTATCTGAAGAATGAAAGTTAGATTATTTAGTAATAATTTACTCTTATTTTCAAAGAAATTGCTAAGCTATGGTTTTTTTTTTTTTTTTGGTACCGGGAATCAAACTCATGACCTCACACTAATTGCAGTACCGTTAGCATTGCAATTAATGGTAACCCCAGGAATGCCTTGCTATGGACACCATTCCTAAGCATCTTTCTTCTGCTCTTTAGGAGAGCGGACAAAAAGCTTCCAAATTCTACTGAACAACATTCATGTAATAATAGCCAGTATAAGATGTCAAATTAGTGATGAAAAGAGTAAGGTGTTACCTTGTGACAAGAAACAATGGAGAAAGGTTATTGCACACAAAACAAAGCAGAAAAGACAAGTTAGCTAGACAAGCGCTTGTGCCCCTGAGCTAAATCCCTGACTGCTCAGCTATTTTTTAATTTACATAAATTGTGGTATTCATGAAATGAAGCAAGTTATTTTAGCATTTGCCTAAGTGGAATGGAGTTTCTTTTTTTTTTTTTTGGTACCAGGGATTGAACTCACGATCTCACACTTGCCAGGCGAGCGCTTATGCCATTGAGCTAAACCCTCAGCCCCTGAATTTCATGAGTTTCATGACTTTTAGAGTTGCATAGTGCATAGGTGGTAGCTATGCCTGGCTATTTTGCTTCTGCAGTGTGAGTAGTCTGAGTTGAGATTTGTTGTAAGAGTAAAATAGATACTGTATTTCCAAGATTTAATGCAAGAAGTAAAGTATCTCATTAATAGGATTACACTGATTATATCATGTAATCATACTGTGAATAGATTGAATGAAATTTGTTATACTTTCATTGGTTTCCTTTCATATTTTAGAGAAAAAAAATTGAAATTTAAATTGCATATCTGACTCATATGTCAATGAGATTGTGTTACAAAGAATTAAGCAATATTAGCAAAGGAGAATCAATGAAGAAAGAAACATATAAAATGAAGAGGAAAGCAAAAGTCCTCAAATCCAGCTTTCTGCCCTGATGCTAACATGGTATGTAGAGAGCTACTGGTAGGAATAGAAAGAAGAGTTTACATAGAAAGAAGAGTTTGCATGGAGAAGTTCGATGTATAAGCAATCATGCCTTCCTGAGGGTCACTGTCATAGCATGTGACACAAAGGACAAAACAGCCTCCACAGATTTTGGCATCATACGTTTGACTATAGAGCACCCTAGTCACCTGTGACTTCTTTCAGGTATTCTGTGCATTTTCTGGGAAGCCCATCAGATAAGTCTTGATGCCCGGAGGACAATGGGCAGAGGCAGTGGCTGCAACAATGTCCGCTACTTTACTGGCAGAAAAACCATAGCACCTGATAAAATCTGACTTCCTACATCTATGTGAAGGGGCCACAGAAGGACTTCCAACTTTGTGGGGGTCTCGGGAATGATTTGCGAAGATGCATCAAGAGGCAAATCCATATTGCCATTAAATTTCCCCCTTTGCACCTACCAACTAATGAAGCCTAGGAAAAATTGGAGTTTTGGATTCATTCTTAGTGCCAAATGAGAGGAAATCTATTGAAGTGTCTTTACTATCTGGTTACTCTGTGTAACGAATTTTGTTGCTACCTACTTACAAATTTTCCTTTCAACAATAATTTCCCAATGACTGTGGTGATTCTTTCTTTCTTTCTTTCTTTCTTTCTTTCTTTCTTTCTTTCTTTCTTTCTTTCTTTTTTTCTTTCTTTTTTCTTTTGGTTGCTGACTTTTAAAACTTTGTTTTTGGAATATATGTCATTGCTTTTCAACACTTGAACTTTAGTTTTTTAGAAAGTATTTTAAAAAATCTATCTCATTCTTCGATGCTGGGGCTGGGTTAATGGGTTTTTCTTTGATCTTTTTTGGATATTTTCTTCCTCAGTTCCTCCTATAATTATATATAGTCTATTTTTACAAAAAATGAGTCTATTTTTACAAAAAATGAGTCTATTTTTACAAAAAATGTCATGTTCTAGAATACTGAGAGGAATTCTATTTCCACACATGAACTCTAGCTCACTCAAGAAGCTCAATAAACTTTGCTATGCACTGCTCCCTACTGGCGACAGGGAATTGTTGGAGGAGATTGCTGTGTCTGGGAATGAGAGAAAAAAAAAAAGATAGGAATGTGACCTAATTTTGTTAGGCCACTAACCTGAGTGATAGTTGATACGTGATTGGTCTTACTGTAATTGGTAGATGATTGGTCTTGCGCAGACAGGAGACTGCAGGCTTTCAGCGGTGGCTGAAATTGGGAGACCACCATGGAAGTTAGCTTTTCAAGAGCAGAAGTTAAAGATTACACTGAATTGAATCACTGTGGATAAGTCAACCAAGTAAATTACTGAAAAATACAAGTGTCTACTGTGTTTGTCTTACTTTTGCATTGGTAATTTAATCGTGTTTATTTGAAAATTGATTCCCCTATGACATTCCATTCTATTGAGCTTATTGTTAAAAGAGCAGAAATGATTAATGACCCCACTGAAATTATGGATTCTCATTGTTACTAGGCTAATAAAGAACCAACTAAATTGTATCATGCTTGATACATATAAGTGTGGCATTCTTTGGAACTTGAATGTGTAAATGCTGATGTAATGGAATTTACTTTGTGGTTCAAATCAACATCAACTCAATATATACACATCAATTATATGTATTAATATGAATAAGAATTTCATTACTTTTCTATAAAAGTACACTAAAAACTCAACAATATAAATTGAGGAGCACAATCTCATTTAGGATAAAATTCCTGGATTTTAGAAATGAATATAATATTGCTTTGATTTATCATCATCTATTGATGAGAAATAGTTATTAAACAATCTTCTAAATGTTTTAAAAGGCATTTTATAATAGATATATTAATATTGAGTATTTTATTCATATATTAGCAAAATAATAACTAACAAACATATATTCTTCTGTACCTGATTTTGGACTTAGTATTCAACCTGTGCACTGAATAATATTCTTACTGTAATTTCACAAATGGAGACGCACAACTGTAGGGAAGTTAAATAACATGGTCAAAGTGGCAGTGTTAATGCAATAGGGAGTCAGAATTTGAACGTAAGCAGAGTGGCTCCTACTAGCCTGTCCCAGCAGCTTAAATTAAACTACATCTCTGGAAACTAGAGGTCTGGAAGCTGCTGCTTTTGAGGGCTTGTTTCCTGTTCCCAGTCATCTGGGAAGAGTTCCTTGAGAAACGAATCCTCTGTTGAGGGAAATCAAAGCCATCCCGTCAAGTCAGATAATGTCCCGTCTTCTCTAAGAATAAATGATGCTGATGGTCAAGTGATCTTTCTTTCATGAATCCGAACAGGAAGCAGAATGACACAAGCCAGGGAACTGACAGACTAGGAGGTGCCTCCACGTGGTTCTTCAAAGTCCTCCGTGACTTCCCAGTGTGACCCTGTAAAGACTTCGGGGATTCTTATTTCCTAAGCACCATATTTAACCTTTTAAAAAATATACTTGGTCTCGTATTTTAATTCAATTTATAAATGCTCATTTTTGCTTTATTTATTAGGAGTTGATTTAGCCAAAGAGGAATTCTAACAAGATATAGGAAAGTATAATTTAAGATATTCAAGAATACTTTTGATCTAAATATTCACATACACTTGAAATTATGCTTGTCCTGATATACTCCAATGTACTTGAAATCTGAATATTTGAATTTCAACAATGAGATATTCAAATTTTATTTTCAACAATGTGTTGTACATAAAGAACCAGCTCAATCCCTATTTTCACTGTTCTTGCCCATTTTCACTGTTGCTTTGGGAATCGTGGTCACTCTGAAGAGATTGCCCTTGAATCATGAGTAGCTTCTGATTGTGTTCTTCCATTGTCCTGGGCTTCGTGAACTTATTTCATTTATTGAGACATTTCCTTTAATGATCTCAGCTCTAAAACCCTGAACTGTAATTCTACTCTTTATGTCTGAATGTTCTGCAACAACTAGTATTTTCTCATTTTATTTTTAATTGTGATGTAATTCACATAACTTTCCTAAAGTTTACCATATTGAAATATACAATTCAGTGGTTTTTAAACTTTCAAAGTTTTGCAGCAATCACCACTGTGTAATTCTATAATGTTTCCATCTCTCTAAAAAGAAACTCTTCCAATTAACAACCACTTCCCATTTTCCTTTGTCCCCAACTTCTGGAAACTACTAATTTAATATTATTATTCTGGAAACTACTAATTTTAATATTATTATTCTGCTTATGTATCATAAAAGTATCCTTTTCATAAGACATATTTTCCTTTATTCATCCAGTTATACTCAATATTTAATTTTATCTACTCATTAAAAATTTGTTTTTGTTTTAATATTGAGGAAACCATAACTCTAAGATATTCAATCCTATATGGTTTTTATGACTTTCTTAATTCCCTTTTTTAAAAACTATTGTTTCTGAGTTTGGGGACTGAGTAGTGCCATTGTTATTATTGCTGTCATCATTATGGTTGTTTTCGGTTTGTCTCTGCACCTGTGTTTGCTGCACGTGGTCACTGCATTACTCTCTTAAGCTTCCCTGAAAGGAAGTTACGAGAAGTCCAAAAGATCAGATCAGCCTCTGAGACCACCTTAACGCATTTCAAGGTCAAAAAAAATTATTTAGGTGAGTTTCCCAAGTACTAATAAAATGAATAGAAATTGCTTTAAAAGGTGACATTTTGGAAATGAAGGAAATAAAGACATATCAGAAAATAAAGGATGTATGAAACAGTTTTCTAAGCCAGTCCGAGGCTTTCTTTGAGTATCAAATAAAAATACCAAACAATTGATAGAGTTGATGAGAAAAAAAAAAAAACAAAGCACTGGATACCCTAACCTCAGCACAGAATCCGTAACTTCGGATTGTTACTACTGTCACAATTTTCATGCTGTGGGCTTCTTTCACTAACTCGTAGTGGGGCACTAGTTGAATATTCTTCAGTTAGGTTATTGCTGTGTCAGTGATAGAGTTAGTGAGGTGAGGAAGGACAGCTCTCATTCAGACCAATTTCTAGCTTTAATGAGGCGTTGGAAGTAAGAACTTAAATTTTCAGCATTTGTCATGGGACTTCCGTAGAATTGTTAAGATCTTCAAAAAATATTAAGTCTGTCTCTATAAGCTTCTCTGCTAGCCAGGAATCTCCAGAGGAACAGCCAATAGGATCTGTGTAATTATAAGTGGGGCTTTATTAGATTGGTTCACACAATCGCAGAGATTGAGAAATCTATGGTGGTCTTCGGTAGCCTGGAGAGCCAGGTGAACTTGTAGCTGCTCAGTTCATGATGGTAGAAGCCTCAGAATGAGAGGGTGGCTAACAATGGGTGACTCTAGTTTGAGGTCAAAGACCCGGAACCCACCTGAAATTCTGCTGGGATAAGTTCACACTGAAAGGCTTAAGAACCTGAAAACTCAGGTCTGCCAGTGACAACAGCAGAAGCACCATCTACTTGTGGAGAGGGAACATGACGAGGTGAGCTCTTTAACTCTCTCCTTTTTCTTCTGTGTCATTTCCTCTGGGCCTCCCAAGCTGTTAGATGGTGCCTCTTATATTCAGAATGGGTCTTCTCCACTCTGGCCGTGTATACACACATGAATCATCTCTGGAAACACCCTTGTGGACATACCGGACGTGTGCCTTAATGATTTCCTGGGCATCCCTTTAGCTGACAACCCAAATTCACCATCATAACGCCACCTCTGTCAACTTACGAACGATACACTCCTCTTTAAGCCATATACAATTAATCTCTAATTACAGACAATCACTAGGTCATGATTACATCTAACATGAGAGCACAGTCCTGTGTACACCATTTATTTCCCCAGAGAAAGAGGTAAATAAGAAATTTTGAGCAATACTTGCTATTTTTCTGACATCCGTAATTTAAAAGCTATGATATAAATTTAGCAACATTTAAAAACTGATATAAAATCAACCTTATCCTACATGGTAAAAGAATAAGAAAGGAATGAAAGCCATGACATTTGCTTAATATATGTGTTAACATGCACAAATGTATTTTTGACAACACAGAGCAGACACTCATGACAGCTAAGGTCCTTGATTTTGGAATGGGTGCCATGTTTGTGGCTGGTTCTTACTGATTACTTTCTTCTTCTTGTTCTGCATTGCCTTTGCCTTTGGCAAGTATCTCAGTGAACCTTGATTCTTTACCTGGGCAAGTGATCCTTGCCTTCACTCCTGAGGGGTTTGGGATATTTGCAAATTCTGCCTGGAGTGGGTGGTTGTAGTTTCCTACTGACCTTAATCACCGTGCATGGTAATGGTAGACCTCGAGCGTGGTTAGAGTGGGAAATGCACAGGGAAATTCTTGTATTCCAGAGACACTCTTCATATCTCCACTGTGTAGTAGTAGTTCAAGTTTCCTTGCTAGTCTAGATTATTCATGTCCACCAATACTTTTAATCCTGTTCACTTTTAAGCCTTGAGCGTGAGGTGCTCAAAGTGATCAGAAAAGTATTAGTTTCCAGTTCAGTAGAATCACTGATGTATCTCTTGGTAGAAATATTCCTCCCTCTGGCCCACTCTCACTAGACATTGTGATGAAATTGAGTGAACAATGCAAAACGCTCTTAGGTAAAATATATGATTATTCTAAAGCTGTCACAGGCCTATTTTTTCCCTTTCTTTCAACCCTTCTCCCTTTTACTTCCCTAGAATCAAATAAATTTATTTATCTTATAAGACCTTATAAACTTAATTACAGATTTCAAAAACAGACTAATAAGCTAAAGAACATTCAAAGTACATAAGACAATTGTAATAGCTCAAAGTACACTTGTAGTTACATTGCTCAGGCTGGCTGACAGTACCTTTTTTATGAGCAATTTGGGTAATGAGAGACATTGTTTTAAGGTGTGAGACACTGAAATTAGTCAATGGAAAGACTTGGTTACATATTATTTATAATTCATTCAATCAATCATTTCTTTCTGTCTGACATTGAAAAGTTAAGATTCCTTCTCTCATTTCTATATTTCGACTATAATCAGAAAACAAATCAGTCTCTGGGATGGATGCCAGATACCATTAAGATGGTGCATATTTTACAACTCTTAATTAATTTGTGGTAAGCACATAATAGTCTCCACAACCAGCTTCATCTACATACAGCAGCATAATCATTTTTCCCATATAATAGAGTTTTTTTCTGAGTCATAAATCTTCTGCAGGGGGTGTGGTTATCATCTGATAATCACACCCTTGGGAGATTAAAAACACTTATCTTTGGATTGTGACTTTCAGTGCCCCAGAGGTGTGATTATCTCAGGGAACTAACACTCTCTGTCATGCCTAATTGCTTAATTATTATAGCTGCGAGTTGATATCAGTGTACAGGAACGGAAGTCGTGTCAGCATTTCCACTATAAATTCCTTATCCAAGAAGTCTGTGTAACTTAGCCACTAAAAAAGTGCTATATTCTTTTGAAACACTACACAAAGGTATTATTCAGGGAACATATTTCTTACATAGACTATTTTCATCTAAATTTGGGTGCCCAAGCCATAGTGAGTTGACCAAAAGGAACAGTGGTAATTTAATGTCTTTAAATCATATATTTTTCTGACCAACTGAGAAAAATAATACATATTTTAGAGACATAAATACAATTTAATATAAATCTAACCAGTAAAAATGGCTCATATAGCCTCTAGTTTTCTTAGAAATACACTTGCGTTTGTAGGCCGCTCACAAAACACTATGTAAGTAGAATAAGTTAGACCATAATTGGAACTTGCTGTCATACACATATCAGCTCCTGACCTCCACCACATATATTCTTAGCTTATATGTTCACTTTTAAAAGGATAGAATAAAGAATAGTGAAGTAGGGAAATGGAAACAAAGAGACACAGTCAAAACACTGCTCTGTCTTATGATGAGTTTAATCAATGTGTTAAAGAGAAAAACTTCTCCAAGCCTAGAAAAACTCATTCATGAAGATCAATTTGCACGTAACCAAAGATTAAACCCCTCTGCAGTGCACCAATGTAAAACAGATACATTCAATTTAGTACCTAATTCATTCAGGGTAACATATGTAACAACATTCTTGAGATGTTAATAGAATTCTTTTCTGTAAATATGGAATTTGAACAAATAAAAGGTGAATATTAAATGGTATTACATGTAAAATGTGCTGAAGGCTAAATTCTCTTGTTATTTGCATTAGAGGATAACTTTGTTCAATTATTTAAGCCTTGGTTGTACATCTTTTCTTGAGGCATTTCCCAGAATTTGACCTTCGGTTTTCTATGTCCCATGATAGCATTTCTAAATATATATATTTGAAAAATGAATGCTTCAAGTTGAAATCCTCTAAAAAAAAAAGAAGAAAAAATTTCAGTAATTATCTAATTCCTCCTCTAATCTTTTACTTTATTGTCATAAACGTCTTAAGCATTTTTTCCAAAAGATGCTTCCATTTCTCATTTAAATGTCAGAGTTGATGAACAGAAAACACTCCTGTGGAGATTTACTTTGAGAAACAGTCCTGTTTTTAAAATGTTTGTTCTTTAAAAAAATAACATTTATAGAGTTTAAAATATAATACATATCAGTGGCTGAAGAGCTTGTCTGGTAAGCACAAGGTTGTGAGTTCAATCCCAGGTACAAAAAAAATTTATATAATACATATGTCACATTTAAAAAAAAATCTCCTCATAATGAAAATGTGTGTCTACTTCTCTTATACCAAATAAAAATAGTTCTCTTCATTCATAATTGAACATTTTGCATTATTAGATTTGAGGCCAATGAAAGCAAGTGTATTTTCTGGATTTTTTTACCCTGTAGGAAGTCGAGCTATAAAATGATATTCTGTTTTCATAGGGTATAAACATGCTTTAAGTGGTTTTTTGGAGGGAGGGGGTACCAGGAATCGAACTCAGGACCTTATACTTGCCAGTCAGGAGCTCTGTCACTGAACTATATCCCTGGCCCAAGTGTTTTGTTTTTGATAATCAATAATGAGAGACTAAATAATGTGCCAGAAATACAGGAATAAAAAGAAGAAAATCAAATCAGACAGCAAAAAAATTTTTTTTGTATTATTATTCCCATCTAATTTGCTGTAACTCCCACTGAAATCCTGCCATCATATTTGGCAGCAGACCTGCTGGTGCTCAGGAGCAAGGTAACAGCAGACGAAGCATCTGGAATTTTGAGAAAACCAGGATCATGATGGCCCATTAAAAGAAAGAACAAGCGTTGCTAGGATGATAGTCAAAAGAGCTAATGTGCGCACATTGTTTTGATTATGTGTTACTTTATATGTTGTTAAAATAAAAATGAAATAGGGTAGATTACCAGGTATTTGAGGGCAGCGTGGAGATATAATAATGTGGAAAATGAACTAAGAGGAAAATACACTGTAGCATTACAGAATGATTCCAAAGCAAAGAAAGTTATGACTTTTCTACACATGCTCAGCATTTTTGTTTACACGTAGCAACCTATCTAACAAGCATTTCTTAAGTAAGAAACAAAACATTGTTAGTTGCTGTTATCCTATGAGGTTATTTTCATAAAATGTGTTGGGAAATAAAATAAGCCAGAATTTTTAAAATATGGGGGATAAAGTCTCTAAGTTTATGGAGGGCATTCCTTCTTGCAGAAAACAAATACCTAAATGTTCATATGCACAGCATTTGGCATCTTACTTTAGAGGTTTATGGTCTCTTGAGAGTCCACACAAAACAAATTAAGAATCCCAATTACAGAGTTAGCATAAAGCAAGTAATAATTTCTGATTACTTAAAATATGTGAAATAACCCAAAATAGGTTCAGAAAGATCATGCGTCTTTGAGTTCTGACAGATGAATATATTCAACTGACAGCTCAAGCACGCTGGGCATCTCCATCACGCCCAGACTTCCTTCGTTCTCTTGGGAAAGCAATGGTTACCTACCAGCCCTCCTCCAGAAGACCTGTCATCATGAAATTGACTAAGCTTTCTCTAGAGCGCATAGAAGTGGATTCGAGTAGTTCTGTAGACTTCTCTTACTCAACATGGATGTGCTTGTTATTGTGTATAATGTTAGATCGCTACTTCATTCTGCTGATAGCTGTCCAGGGTTTGGATATGCTGTAGATAGACACATATTGGCATTCAAATTTTGGGTATAATGAACATAGCCTGTATGAATAATTATGTGTAAACCTTCATGCAGACAGATATTGTCATTTTTCTGAGTGGATATTCAGAATCACAATTGTGAGGTCACATGATAAGTATAACTTTAGGGGAAGCTATCAGAATGGTGGTCTACATAGTGGCTGTCCCGTTCTACGTTTTGACCAGCAATGCACAATAATTTCAGTTGCTCCACATCCATGTTAAAATCGAATGGCCCAAGTTAATAGCGAAGTGCCTGCAGACCACAGCCTGTCATGGTTTACCTTCCTGTTCCATTGAGGGCTAATGATATTGAACACCTCATTTGGTTATTATTCATATGAATACTTATTTTCATAAAGTACCTTTTCAAATATTTGAAGCGTTTAAAATACTGTATGCCTTAGTTTTGTGACATTGAAGTTTTTATATATTCTGGGAAGAATATTTGAAACATATCTGTATCTATAGCTACATACATATTTAATTAGGTGAAAAATTTGTTTATTTTAGACTTGCTTTTTCATTTTGCTAATGGTAGAATTTGACGAGTAGTTTTTCATTTTATTTTATCAATTGAAAAGATCAATAATATATTATCGTTTTCTTAATTTTATGTTTCTGTGTTCTTTAGAAAAATTTAGCCTAATTTAACGTCAGACAGATTCGCTCTTTGTTTAAGAGAATCAGACATATTTGCTCTTTGTTTAAGAGAGGAGTTGGGGCCAGAGAGACACAGACAGAGCAAAACAGGAGGGGTGAGGCTGAGGGTTATTTTCCTCCTTCTGAGTAGTCAACTGATCCAGCTCAATTAGTTCTTGACCCCTTTGGCAAAACTAAAATTGACAAAATCGACATTAATCTACGGTTCAACTCTCTAATGTCTATTGATCTGCATGTCTGAACTTATGTAAGTATTATAATCTTACAGTATTCTATCTTGATAATCTTCAAGTCAGGTATTTTGTTCTTAAGATATAGTCTTTCACAAAATTATTTTAATTCCCATATGAACTTTAGCATCCTCTCATTTTCCATATGAATGTTGGAATTATCCCATGATGTTCTAAGAAAAATGCCTGGAATTTGTTACATACTACAAAATTTGCTACAAACAATTCTGTATCGACTGTAATGTCATTAACTATAGACAAACATCTAGAGAAGACATATTGATAATATTGATCTTCCAAACAATGGAGATCATATATCTCATCATTTATTTAGTTCTTTAAATTTGCTCAGGATTGTTTCATAGTTGATAATGTTCAGGTCTTTCAAGTAGTTTATTAAGTGTTTACCTCAGTATTTCTTTTTAAAAAAATGCTGCTGTAACAAAATTAATTTTCTATTTCAATTTGTTTTACTCGTGTATAGAAATAATGTTTGATGTTTTTATGTTGTTTATCTTGTGACTCCAATTTAGTTGTTAATTCTGATAAATTTTTTTGGATATTCTTTAGTATTTTTTATGCAGAGAATTAAGTTGTTTCAGTTTTTGCTGTCTGTATGCGTTAGTGTAGTGGCTAGGATATTACACAAATACATGAACACAAAATTCTTCTGAAACAAGCTCTTCAGGCTGCCCTTGACCTCAGTATGTACCCAGGGATGCCTTGAATTCATTTCAGTCCTCCTGTCTCAGCCTCCCAAGTATGGGACTCCAGCCATGCACCACTGCGTCCTGTACACACGAATTTTAAAGGAAGTATGAAAGGAGATATTTTTGAACACTTCTTGATTTTGTTGTGAAGGAAGGGTAATATGGATTTTGTTATCAATACTGATATTATAACTATTTCATAGGTGCCTATGCATATTTCATATTTCAATATTCATTTTAGCATTTTACCTTTGTTTCATACTTTGCTGAGATATAAAAATCAGGAATGATCGTTGAAATTTTCAAATGTGTTCCTGCATATATTGAGATAATCCCGTTTTTCTTATTATTTTATTTAATATGATAAATTATATTTAATTTTTAATAGTAAACCAAACTTTGCATTTGGGGCAAAACCTCATTTTCATAGTAGATGATTTATTTCAATCCATCTTTTTTCAGTATAACAATTCCCCAGGCTGATAATTTATAATAAAAAAATATCTGTTGGCTCATGGTTCTGGAGACAGGGGAGACCCAGCTCCCAGGTGTTTTCGGTGCATTCTCTCATGATGGAAGGTAAGAGATTGAACACGTTCTTTCTGAAATGACCCCTGCTGCACTGGCCACCAGTGCATTCTCTAGAGCAGGAAAGCCTGGGCAGTCCACTCTCATCCATACCATGTCGAAGATTAAACTTACAGCTCATGAAGTTTGGAGAACACACTCAAACCACACTAATGCTCTTTTCCCATATTGCCATACTAGTGAATCCAGTTTAGTAAGACTTTATTTTTTCTGTTTTTAAGAAACACAGTTTTTTTTATTTTTAAAGGCTTATTAGGATGTGAGTTTGTGTTGTTTCAGGGGCATTATGTTTTATTTTTTGAGAGGAAGAGATGTTTGGTTTTATTAGGCTAAGGCTGGTCTCATAAAGGTGGTATATTTTCTTCTCTTTCTATTTTCTGTAAGAGTTTCTGTATGACCTTTTTGGTGTGTGCTTTAAGTTTGTCTAGGGAAGGTTTTTGAAATGATGCTTCATTATGCATTTATTTAATCAAAATGCATTATACATTTCATTCTGAAAATAATTTTTTATTTATAAATTAAGATTGTTTCAGCTTTTTAAGGAATTTTTCAGTGTAATCTAAATCATTCTTTTAATTCTTATTTTAAAAAGAAAACAGAAAAATTAAGAAGCAAACAAAAAAACAACAAAAGCAAAATGACAACAACAAAAAAACACTGGTGATACCATCTTGATTCAAAACAAGATGTTAGAAATTTAATAATGATTGCTATATTGTGTATCGTTATTCTCTGATTGTTCAGGTTATCAGATACAGGCATCTAAGATTGATCAGACAATATAATTTCCTCAGAGCAGTGTCTTTCCCTTTAATTATATCTACTGTAACTTTTGGATCTTATTTACTATTTGAGTTTTTTACACTAGTGAGACAGTACAGTATTGACACATGCAATTGTGATTTATTTCACTTATGATCATGGCTTCTAGTTGCATTCATTTATCTATAGAAGCCTTGAGTTTATCTTTCTTTATGGCGTAGTACTCCATTATGTAAAAATAGACATCTTTTTTTAGCTATTTCTCAGTTGATGGGCACTTTCATTGTTTCCAAGATCTAGTTATTGCAAACTATGGTGCTATAAACATGGGTGCACATATGTCATTGTAGTATGATGTTTTCAATCAGTCTAATCTAAATTGTTGACTGTATTGGTCTAGAATATTTATTTATTTACTGGAGATCGAACTCACAACCTTGCGCTTGCCAGGCAGGCACTATGCCACAAAACTATATCCCGAACCTGAGCTAGAATATATAATTCTTGCCATGTTTTCATTTTATTCTATACAAGGAACTTTTTCTGTGAAGAGCCAAACACAGTCTCTGCTGCCGGCTTCATTCCCACAACTGTGACACAAGCAACTCTAACCAAACTATGCTGACAAATTGACTGGTGGGCATTTCACCCAGAATCCAACATTTGTACCTCCTTAGCCTAAAGGATCTGTAGTAAATTACAGTGCTTTCATTGTTGATATTGACAATTTCTGACTGTACTCTTTTCTTCTGGATTAGTCTAGTTAAGACATTTACCAGTTTGAATTAGAAAGACAAACACTAAATTATTCATTTTTCATTATTAATTTCATGATTATTTTAATTGTTACATCTTAATTTTAGTGACTTCTGCTATTCATTTTGAGTTACTTGGGTTTTCTTTAGTTTCTTAATATTAAATCTTAGACCAGCTACCTTAAATATTTAAGTTTTCCCATTACACCCAATGGCCATTATACATTTCATTCTGAGCACTACCTTTTGCATCTCCCAATTTTTAGAAATTACTTTTATTGGTACACATTGACACACGTAATGAGCACATTCATCAGAGGGGATTTGTACCTGGTCATAATACATCTTGATTGTTCTTTTTCCCCCAATCCTTTCCCTTCCCTTCAACCCTTCTTTCCCTCCTTATGTACAAGAGCTTTGTTTCCTTTTTTTTTCCATTTCCAGTCTCTATTTTCTCTTCTCTTCCTTCCCTCTCTGTCCTCTCACTTGTTTACCTTCTCATTTGAACATTTTCTTCATGCTTCCTGATCTTTTATTGAGATCACATAATCTGAAATCTGCCAAAGTCAACAATTCAGTGGCGTTTCGTAAATTTATAGTGTAATACAACACCCTCTACCTAGCTCCTGCATATTTTCATTACAACAGAATAAGCCCATAACTATTAAGAGAGTTATTCCGTTTCACCTTCCAACTCATCAAAACCACTAACTTCCTTTCTCCTTCCGTGGATTTGTTGTTGTTTTGTTTTGTTTTTTGGTGCCGGGGATTGAACTCAAAACCTCATGCTTGCCAGGCAGCCCTTATGTCGCAGAGCTAAATCCCTAACCCCGAAAGTCTACTATCTTACAAGTTGTTTTCTAATAGCTCCCTTTGCTCCTTCTTACCTTTTAAATTTCCTTCCTTTGGATTGATTAATTTACAGCATGCTTTTTTCTTTTTATTATGGGTAATGGCATATACAGTAAGATACTACTAGATCATTTTGATTCTCTCTAGGAATACTTTTATATTTGTTTAGGGATATCACACAATAATCATCATTCTAATGAAAATTTAGCACTATTTCTAAGTCATAGTCTTAGAGCTTTAATGAGTGCTCTTATCAATCAAAATATTATTGTGGCCATTTTGAATGGAAATGGGTGCTATCACCATGTGAGACTTTAGAACCATTCTGCTCATTTTTAGTTAAACTTATTTATAAGCTGAGAATTTTTATTTTACACCCACTTCTTAATATTCGGCAAAGGGTTAGGTAGTCAGTGCAAGTTTCTGTTGCAAATTTTCTGATAGCTTTGTTCTTGTGGAATCCATAAACTTCAGTCCCACCAGCCTCCCTGAATTCTGGTTTTTGTTTCGTCAGATCAGTGAGACTTCATTCGCTTCCTTACAATTTCACCACCACCCCACCACACACACACACACACACACACACACACACGCACACACACACTTGTTAGCTACGATACTCTTTCTAATGAAAAGTCAGTTCTGTTCTCAGGACTCACCTGCTAGCTCTTTCCCCTTAACCTAGCTCCCATAGGTCTATGCTGCCTATGTTACAGAGTCTCAGAGTTTATACATTTGCCTGTTCTCTGCCTGATTGTGGTGGGATGTAACAGTCATCTACAATACTCCTTAAAGTTTGCATCCATTTGCCAGGGTTTCTATAACAAAGGATGGCAAATAAAATGACTTAAGGCCCCCAAATTCATTATTTTTCTGTGCTGGAGACTAAAAGTCACACTGAAGGCTTTGGTTCCTGCAAGGCACTGAGTGAAGGATCTATCCCAGGGTTTTTCCCTGTCTGTGGTAGTTTCTTGGCTTCTGGAAGTAAATTCCACTCTTCACAGGGCATCCTCTTCTCTGCAATTCTTTGTGTCCACATTTCCCCTTTTCAGGGACACCAGTCATACTGGATTGCTTAAAAGTTGACCCTAGTACACTATGACCTCACTTTAAATCCATCTGTAATATAATTATGCATGTTTATTAATTCTGTTTCCAAATAAGGTCACCCACTCTCTTAGGATGGAACTACGATTCTCCACATGAGTCATTTATTCTGACACTCAGGAATTAAGAAACATACAGACTGTTACTGGACATAATGTGAAATTCACGTTGGATTGTTCACTACAGAAAAACTGTTTTTGCACAGAAAACATACTGACTGATCTGAGTATATGCTTAAGCATGCAAGTTTCTTTAGTTATTGTTGGGTGATTGTAAATCTATGCTCCAGATTATTTTGACTTTATGTTTCACTTCACTTCTCTATTATATGTTTATTACTATAACATTCTATTATGATACAGATGGTTAAGAAATTTATTTAATGTGACCAATATTTATATGATAGGATTAGTTCAGTGAATTTAAATATTATTTTCCATAAATTTCTCCTGGTATGTAATTCCAAACTTTGTATATTTAAAAATACTAGTAATTCTGCTTAATAAGTATGTGCTTAAAGGTAGTTAATCTCTGAAACAATTTCTACCTTCAAAACACATTATGTCATAAGTTTGTGTTGTTTTTCATAATATAAAAATTTCTAGAAACAAAATATATCACTCAAAGAGTTGGAACTGAATCTTTGTGTTTATGAAATTACATGAACCCATTTAGGCATGTTCATTGTGTTGCTATATTAATTTATGTATAAAGAATATCTTCTAAGAATTTAAAATTGAATTTAGAAGTTGGATTTAGATAATGCCTGTGGAGAAAAAAAATGCTTTGTTCTTAATATTGGGTGCTTTTTTAGTGATCTGAGTGAGATTTAAAAAACAAAAAGTCAAAATTTTAATTAGGAATTTGGCCAAAATTTAGTTATGGAAAAATTCTTAATTACATATTGCACTCAAAAGGGTCAAAAAAATCACCCACACCATCCTGACAAGTGAACACACACACACACACACACACACACATGGGTGTGTGACTATAACAGGACCTGAATTACTGAAAAGAGGTTGTTGCAATGATCTCTGAAAACCGGGAAAGAAAAGATGTCTCAGAGAATTTTTTTTCTTAAAAAAAAAGTACAGTTAATACTCCACATCCACAGATTATTCATCTAGAAATTTTACCAACTGTGAATTAAAAATGATTGGAGCAATAATTTTGTCTATACTGAAAATATACAGAAACTTTTTTCGTGGTTATCTCCTCAAAAACACAGTATAACAACTCTACATATAGCACTTACACTGTATAGGGCATTACTGTACAAGTTACCTAAAGATCTAAAGTGCATAGGAAGATGTGTCTGGTTTTATTGAAATATTACATTATTATATACGAGAAGCTCTCAGATTTGGGTATCTGTGGGAGAAGTGTGAGCCCTAGAAACAATTTCTTGACCATGCGGAGGAATGACTAACAGCCTTTAGCCTTCTTTGAAAATTCAGTATGTGGTAGGTCTTGTTAGATTTATTAGTTCATTTCCTTTCCTCAATGATCATAAAATGAGTTTCCTTGTTTCAGAAGTAATGAGACCAAGACTCATAAAACGAGGAGCTGAGGGGCTTCAAAAGAGTGTCTAGTTTTTGAACCTCTAAATGTTAGAGATTAAAATATTTATGCAGTTAGGAACAGCAAGCCCTGTTGCTTTTCCTCACAGCTTGTTTTTCTTGTAATGTGACTGTCCACATATTGATCCTGCCAGCTTATCCTCAGTCTTGTAATTTTGATAATTCTTCAGATAAAAATAAACAAATTGGACATAAAATTTGTGACTTCGCTAAGACTTTTTCTAAAGGAGATTTATAATACAAGATGACTGATTCTCATGGGACCTCACTTAACAGAATATTTTCAAATTCCTATTTTAGAAACTTTGCCAATTCAAGTAAGAATCACCTTCTTATTCTCCAGAAACAGCTGCCTAAGAGATGCAAGAACATGTACTAGTAACCACTTCACTTTTATCTTGCTTCAAAAGCATTTTATTACAAACAAAGTAATTTGTGTCCAGTAAGAACAGTGATCTCATCCATTATTTTCAAAATAGTTTCATCTCCACTATGGGAAATTTAATCATGCACTTCATCAAAATGTGATGTCACCAGTACAGATCTTGTCTTCCTTTATAAACTTATCCGTGAGACATTTTGCAAGTTTCACATGTGCTGAGTGCAGATTGTACAATTAAATAAACTAGTTTACATTTTAAAATGCACTTTTGCTTATTTTAATTATCTTCAAGTTAATAATACCATATTTCCTTATGGATAATCTACCATAAGCAGTATGGAAACAGGTCCTATGAACATATAACCCAAGAATGTCTTTTCATGGGTGAAGTTGTTTTTTTCTAGTACAATGAATAAGGAAATGTACATGCATCATTTTGACATAAAGTTTTAGATGTTTTATACTACTATAAATAATTTCCATTCCTTAACAGATTAAAAGAGATTACAAGTTTCTTTAGAATATAAATTATGATATTTTTCTCCATTTTTTGAGAGGAATAACTGGGTAACATAGAAAAAAGGTTACCAGTCTGAAGATGTAAGAATTGTAAGTAACTGTGGGGAAATAGAAATTCACACTTTCCATTTTCTGGTATGTTGATTTGTTATTTTTTAAAAAAATCTGACAAACCTCAGTCTCAGTTATCTTGCATGCTTAAGAGTAAACAAAAAAAAATGAGTAACTCTAGCTATTTCCATTTAATTTCTAGATGATAACATATAGTAAGTACTGCATATTTAATTTAGAGGCTGAATTGGTGAGCTTTGGCTGATCAACATAGGTTATAATGTTTATCTGGTTATCTTGCTTTCAAATACTGAAAATTTAATAAATAACAGTTTTGTCTGAAACTTCTGGATCCATATATACATCAAAAGTCTTTCTAGAACAAAAATGATTTTTACTAACAAATATTACTATGATTCCACATGAGCCTAAGACAGATACAAAGGTTTTATACAATATTCTTCTAGAAATCCTGGTTGAACTTTTCTATGTCAGGCATTTTTTACAATCATTTGTTCTCTAAACTATCTTTTAACAATAAGACACATGTATTGTTGTTTCCATTTCAATCATTAAAGGAGAAAGTTAAAAATCACTTTTCAGAAGTCATATGTATAGGGTAGTGATATATTTGAATCTTTTCCTAGGTCTTAACTCAGATTATGATTCTATTGTACTATATTCTTAAACTGAGACACTCATTACACAGTGACTTGCTTCCAAATTAGTGATTCATGATGAAGCTTCACTTAACACTGTCAGTGAGATAAAGCAAAATGAACTTGCCCTCAAAACACTGAACTTGGAAGTTGCTGAATTTCCAAAGTACTGTCATTCTAAATAGTGAGCCACCTGACTTAAAGCACACATAATTTTCAAGTTATTGTCTAAAATTATGTATCTTCAGGCTGTGTAAAGTGAAAAGGATAGAATAAATAAGAAAAAAATGCTACTGTGTATAAGTAAATAAGCAAATAAATAAATAACAAATTGTGAATTCAGCATTAGGAAAGAATTGGTAAATACTATAATTAACTCATACAGAGGAAAATGATGGCTTTAAATAATGTTTAGGGACCTTTTTAGAATGCTGATTTATATGGTATGCCTTGAAATACCATAGTTATCCAATACAATGTTTTTCTAGGATGTCATCTCACATTTTACGAAAGTAATAATACCAATTGTGTTTTTAAATAAGAATTTTAAAATTCCATTCGGACAAGGAGTCACTACTTGTTTATAAAGTAGTCTTCTAGTTGTATCCAACTGACCACTTGCCTTAGTTATTTTGAATTTAGGAGATTCTGAAGAGCTAGAATAGTATTTATTTTAAAAAGTAAATCATTATTCCGGCATTCAAGCATTGACTCACTATTTTTACTGTAATACCAATAAACTCTTAGTATTTTGTGCTTTCCAGATGGTTTAAAGACACTTCTTGAATACTTACTCAGAATAAAGGAAAAGGAAATTATTGTTGAAATCTCACTCAAAGCCTTGGAACTCAATCTTCTTCAGAACTGAAACTGTCCTTATATGTAGAATTTCTCTACTACTTTGTGTGCTTTAGGAAATAAAGAACACTTCATGCATAACTTGTAAAAAGACACTGGTTCCTCGAAGTTAGTATTTTCAGTTGTAAAAGTTAAGAGTTTACAGTTTTGATTGCTGGATAAACCCTATTAATTTAATATCAGAGTCTGGAAACTATTATGTTCATGCCTTCCTAGCTTTGTCTAAAGCACCAGAAGCAGCCATTTCAAGGAGGTAGGATGCCGGTCTCTAGGGACATACTTCTCCTCTTCCTTGTTTTTCAATCCATACGAATTCAGTTTTGCTCCCTTTATATAAATTTTACATGTTGAAGTCCTAACACTTAGTATGATTACATTTGGAGGTAGGAGCCATACAGAACTAGTAAGAGTCCACTACAGTAGGACTCTAACCTCACAAATTCGTATCCTTATAAAAAGAGGGAGAGATGCGAGAGAAATCTCCCTCTAGGAGCACATAAGAAAGGTCTTCTAAGGACACAGAAAAAAGAGAGACTTTGAGAGAAACCAGTGCTGAGATGTCTTGTTCCTTTCTACCAGTATTTCAGTTGTGTGAACTCCTACCAAACTCGCGCATTAGTCTCTGCTTACAGTATTCTAAGTCTTCTCTACACCCCTTCTCCAATCCTTTCCCAGGTCCTCCCACAAGTGAGTTGCAAAGGCTTCTGAACCACATCACCAGGGATTGTCACAACAATGACCCCACTTCTTTGGTACTAATTTTCTTTACCAGTCACACTTTCCATTACTGAGACACAATGCCTGACACCGTAAATTTAAAGGAAGAATGGTTTAATATGTTTCAAATGCTCAGAAAGTGCCATCCAGAATCAACAAGCTCTAGAGCAGAAATATCACGGTAGAAGGTCATAGTGAAGCAAAGTTCCTCCATCCCTGGCACCAGGAAGCACCACAAGGGAACAGTGCCAGAGGAGAAGGGTAAAGGACCAGTTAGAACCAAGGTCACACTTCTATGGTCCGGATACTTCCAGAGGTGTGCTTAACCCACCCATGTGACGGGAAGACCATGTGATGAGACAGAGAGAAGACGGCTCTCTGTAAGTCAAGCAAAGAGGAATCAGAAGAATGCAAACCTTGCTCTTGGACTTCTACCCTTCAGGAGTATGAAAAAAATAAGTATCTTTTGCTCATCACCTAATATTTGTTATAGCATCCCTAAGCAATGCAATGTTCAAAAGAATCAAAGTATACTTTTGAAGAGATAACAGCATAACAAGTGGATACATGAAATGTGGATGAGACAGATGATAGGAAAATCTAAATATATTATGTATATATATTTTCAGAGAGAAGTGAATTCTTAGGTAATTTTAATGAAATAAGAGAGTCACTAAAAAAGCAAAGTACTGTGTGATGCCATTTGTATGAGCTACTGAAAGTAATCCATTTCAGAAGACAGGAAGTAGAATTGTGATTGTAAGGTATGGAGGGAAATGCTATAAACCTACAAATAAGAATGAAGACTAAAAGTAGTTACTACAATGTAGTTACCACAGTGGAAATTAAAGCCAGTATTTTTTCACTTGGCGATCAAATAGGTACTGTGTCAATATTTAAATGATTTCTATTTATGAAGTAAAAACAACTAAAATCATTACTAAAACTACATCAGTAAGTTGGACTTTTTAATGCAACTGCTTGTTGACACAATAAATTAGACCCTGCATTGAAAATAAGTCTGAAAATATTGAATCAAATAAATGAAATAAAGATTTTGCAAGTTAAATTATCCATCCAGTCTTCTCATAGTGGGGCCTTTACAGTGTTTGACATAAGATGAAAGCAGAAAACCATTTCTAGCTGGAAAATCAGCTATATGAAAGTAAGAGAACTAGTAATCTGTTCATTTCAATTTTCCTCTAACAACTCTTAAGGTAAATAAAATTCATCTGTCTCTCTATCTCTCTGTCTGTCTCTCTGTCTCTGTCTCTTTCTGTCTATTGCTCTCTCTCTCTCTCTCTGTCTGCCTGTAGTTTATTTGATTTTTTTAAGCTGCTAGAAGCTGATCCTTTTCGTATCTGTGTTTAAGGAGGTGCTGAGGGTCACAGCACTCAAAGCTGGCATTGGCAGGCATCCTAGCAGGATAATCTCCGCAGAGGTCAGCGGGGAGGAAGACGCAAAGAGGCAAATCTTACCCATCCAGAGTATAGTCCAAATAATTTTTCACTCTTTTCATCAAGGAACTGTTCTGGTCAGAAAATCAAGGGATTCCACTAAGGAAACAATGGAATTCCTTCCATTTTATGTGTATATTTTTATGAGATAAAGTAATAAAGCATTTATTTTCTTAGTGCTTTGAGGAGTAATATGTCACATTGCATGTACAGAATTTATTAGGGTTTACGGACTATGTATGGTTTGTCCCTCCAAACTTCCCTCATCTTCAAACTCCATCATGAGTTGATTTGCAGGGAGGATCTAGGAGAAGGTGAAAAATGTGGAATGGATGATAAGGCTTGGTTCCTAACATCACAGGACTAATGTCCTTATCAGATGACAAAGGGACCCCAGAGCTTCCCTTC
This sequence comes from Hydrochoerus hydrochaeris, assembly GCA_004027455.1. NCBI lineage: Eukaryota > Metazoa > Chordata > Mammalia > Rodentia > Hydrochaeridae > Hydrochoerus > Hydrochoerus hydrochaeris. The sequence continues at coordinate 287,253 of PVLA01001530.1, read as the reverse complement.
GTCCACCATGTGAGATGACAGAAGTTGCTGTCTGTAATCCAGAAAAAGGAATCTTAGCAGAAAATTCTCTCAACCCTGGATTCTGAATTTACTTAGCCCCCTGAATTGAGAAAATAAGTTTCTGTTATTTAAAACAACCACCCTATAGCATTTTGTTATAGTAACCTGAAACAAAACCACTTATGCTGCAAGGGGTTAGCGTGTTTTCTCTTTCACAGTGATGTACTTTAATTTTTTGATACCAAAGGAAGGTACTGAACATTCATTTGCGACACAAGTTCCATATTATCATTTTTGTAGCTTAACAAGTATACATTTGTTGTATGTTCTGAAGCTCCTAAATTTTTATATTGCAGTTTATTTTCACATAATTTAGTGAGTATTTGGAAAATAAGAAAATGCTTTTACTTTTTCTACATAAAAATCACATTTACACATTTTTTTTTTCAATATGGGGCTTGAAGTGGTGATGAATTCAACTCTCCTTTATCTTTAAAGACAGATGTTTAAAGCTTAGTTTATGACATTTCCTATTTTAAACTGGGAAATAAAAATAGTGGAATATCAGTTCTATTTTATTTTAGCATTGGCTCAAGGGGATTTAAACAGCTTACCTTCAGCTGTACATTTTGTCAGTGACGAGGAAGGGGAAATTGTGCTGGCAAAGTGGTGAAAGAATAAATAAGAAAGCATAACTTGCACAATGTACCCTGAATCACAGGAGATAAACAGTGTCAGAGAAAAATCATGACGTTTATCACAGACCATCTTAAGCCTCATCCTTTTACCACTAGTTTATTGAGTCCCATGTGTTTTTGGGAAGACCACACACACCGATCAACAGTTCACATATGAACTCATAAATCCTAGAGATAAGGACCTCAGTTACAGTAAGTCCTTAGTTTCCTCAGTCAGACTAGTGCCCCTCCGGTCGTCCTATAACTCCACCACCCAAAACCCCGTGAAGACTCCTTCCTCCTTCCACCGCCCCTCCTTGGGAGGGGGTCCCACACTTTTGTTTTGCTGTTGGTTTGTTTGCTGAAACAAGTGATGATTTACCTCTGTGGACCACAGGCTTGTTCTTTGTTGTCTTTGTTTAACAGGAAAAAAGACTCTCAAACCCCACACTCTAAAATGCTCAATCCCTTGAATCTTGTTCCTGAAACAATCCTTGCCTATCCCTAGGTTTTACACTACCAACAGTCTACTATCTTTTTTCAGGTATGATTTTTAAAATTTTTTTTTTATTTTGAAAAGAATAAAACCAAATAAGGAAAAAAAATGAAATCATTCAAAACGAAAGGATGGGCATAGGACATGATTTAAAACCACAATACAAGGTGATCTACAATGGTTACCATGATGTCTCTAGTTATTGTCAATAGAATTGCCCATATATTCAGGTACAATAAAATTGAACATAGCTGTACAGAACAAACTCAATGAAAACAAAATATTGAAGACATTATAGGACTTCAAAAGAGGGTAACAGTCAAACCAGAATGGGTATCATAGTGAATCTTACTGTCTTTAGATTTATACTCTAGGACTTGATACTATCAAACAACAGATTTGAATAAAATCAGTCAAGACAAGACAGTGATCAAACAAAACATATTCAAATAAAATCAGTCAAAACAAGGCAGTGAAGGCAATGCAGGGTTTCAGATTAAGTTAATAGGAAATCAAAAATGATTACGGTAGTATATCCTGCTACCTTTGGAATAGCTGTCTATGCCCTCAAATCTAGTACCAGTAGACAAACTGGAACAGAATATAACCAAACTAAACTGAGTGATGGAAGCACTATGGGTTTCAAATCATGATACAAGATTAACAGTGTCCTTGCTTTCCCTATTTAGGCAATTCCTCCCCTTTAACTTTCCTGGGTACACTGTAAATTTTGTAGCCCACTAACTCCTTTTTTTTTTAGATTAAGGAGGCGACCCACTGTTTACCTAAATGATTCTGAACCTTTTTACCCTTGAGCATGATCTCAAGTTGTATCCATTTACCTACAAGAGCCTCAAGGTTTTCCTTCATTATAGCTGAGAAGTTCTCCATTGTACAATAGTGTTATGTTTTTCCAATCAATCTGCAGCTGAGAGGTGAGCTACCCTCACATTTTTCTGATTCCCTGTCACACAGAGCATTATTTTCTTATCTTTGACTTTCAGTCCATAAACCCTCTTTCAGGATAGTTATATTTCTTATATAGAGCATCTTGATGGACCCTGTCTCCTGATCCAGCCTGACTGTGTTTCTTTTTATCAGTGTATCAAGGGCATCCATGTTAGCAATTATGGCCAATGTTCTCTGCCTCATCTCTGCCATGCTATTTTTCTGCCATTGGTTGTCTACTTTTCTTCTTCATTTCACTGTCTGCCTCATTCAGTGAGCCCCCACTGCTGCTGTTCTTGAAACCTTGGTCTTTTTTCTCTCTTTCTAGAATGTTCTTCAGTATTTTTTTAACACAAACTCCCCCAGGTTTTCTTTGTCATGGAAGCACCTTGTTTCTCCATTAATTTTGAGAGATAGTTTTTCAGGGTACCTCAATCTGGGTTGGAGGTTATTTTCTTTCAAGGCTTGGATTACTTGTCTCCAAGCTCTTCTTGATTTGATGGTTTGTGTTGAGAAGTCTGTCATGATTCTGATGGGTTTTCCTTTATAGGTGATCTGTTACTTTTCTCTGACAGCTTTTAATATTCTGGTCTTGTGTTGAATTTCTGGATTCTTGATTATTATATGTCTGGGTGTAGATCTGTTTTGGTTATAGCTGGCTGGAGTTCTGTATGCTTCATATATCTGAATATCATTTCTTTTTCCTATGCTTGGGAAGTTTTTAATTATTTCTATAAAAAGCCTTTGTATTTCATTTGTGTTTATCCCTGATTCTTCACTCACATTTTTTATTCTTAAGTTATAGATCTTCTTGTCATCTTCTAGCTTTTGTATTGATACTTCCTGGTTCCTTATTACCTTTAACAGATCTTTCCTTTCATGATCACATGTTGCAAGCCTGTCTTCAAGGTTTGATAGCCTATCTTTAGTTGCTTTCAAGCATTTTTGCCAGATTTCAATGGAGTTTTTAATTTCCTGGTAATCTCTTTGAATCTGTTTCATATACTCTAGATTTTTTTTTATATTCTTCATTGAAGGTTTCCCTCCTTTTTCTGTGCTCTTCCATTCTTCCATCTGTGTCTTCTTGAGAGGTGCTTAGCATTTTTTTTTATTATTTTTCTTATATCTTCCTTTACTTGTACTAGTATTTCTGTTCTGAGTTCTTTTATAATGTCACAAAGATAATTCTTTATGTCAGATTCTGCTTTTTCAGGAACCACAGGTGTGCAATCCCCGATCTCTTCTGTGTTTACATCTCCTGGGCCAGTACTGTTTGGGTTGGAGGCTGGAGACTTCCTTTTGTTTCTTCCTCTTGTCATGATTCTGGTTTCTTCCACACAAGGGGAGAATGGGGCTCCCTGGCACTTCTTGTATTGGCTATGATGACTCTGAATTGTGCTGACTAGGGATTGCTGCCCTCCCCAGTCTGCTGATGACCACTAAAATACAAGCAGGGGCGGGGCAGGCTGGTCCCTCCCTTCTGATCTGGTCAACCACTGAGAGTCTTCACCATGTTCCTGTGTGTGTCAAGCCATCAAAGCCCCTTAGGGAGAGCTTCAGGGAGAACTTGTCCTTGGCTATTGGATCTCGCACAGGGGTGGGACTCAGTCCAAGCAATTCTCACCAATCTGCTCTGTGCTAGGAGTGGCTGACTGAATCCACTGCAGTTCTGTTTCCAGGTTTATCCTGTCCTACTCCAAAATGTCATCCCACCAATGGCTCACTCCTGTGGGAGGACCAAGTTCCTAGCATTCTCTGTGAGCTGGTACAGATCTCCGAGCAGGTTCTGTTCTCTGTCCTGCCGCTTCACTCTGGGACCACATCCTCCCACCAAGGCCCTGAGGCTCCCAACCCCCAACTTCATTGTGACCTTGTGTCTTTGGATTCCAGCAGCGTTTCTTATACAATGGGACTGGCTCCAGTGAGAGCGCATCTGGCTACAGCCTTCTGTCCATGTTTTTCTTTTCTTTTTTTTTACTTTCTTTTCTTTTCTTTTTTTTTCTTTTTTTTCCCCTTTAGTTTCTTCCTGGGTCTAGAGGATCCATCTCCTTCCACCTAGTCTTCTCCAGGATGTTTTATTCCCGCATCTGAGATGTTTCTCTCAGAGAGGCTCTTTATTTTGCTTCCTATTGACCTGCCAGCTTCCCAGCTTCCTCAGGTATGATTTTTTATTCAAGAATCTTATCTTTCCTTTTGCATTTTCTTATCATTTTCTAAGTTTAGTATTATTATTATTATTATTATTATTATAATATATCAGTTACAATAGGGAAACATGTTACAGGATATTTGAGTTTCTAAATTCAGCAATTATGGCCAAATTACATGTAGTAACAATATTGTAGAAAAATTAACTTAAATTCTTGATTAAAATCAGTATACAAAAGGGCTGGAGATGTACCTTGTAGGGATCCATTAAAGCTGGGGATTGAGCACACGTGTGGGGCTAAGGCAAGGCCAACCCTGAAAATACAGAGAGCCCAAAACAAGGCACCTAAAAAAGCTTTTCCAGCTCCAAGAAGGAAAGGGGTCCAGGCCAGCCAAGCCAAGAAGTAGCCAGGCAGCAGGGTTGAAATTGACATCCTTCTCTTGAGTGTATAAATATGCTGCAGTGGTTGAGCAGCCCCTTCTCTCCCATCAGGAGAGAGGGCTCCACCTGACCTCAGCTTTTGTCTCTTTTCTTTATATTCTCATCCTCTCATGGTCCTTCCCCACCAGGAACATCTAGAGCTACAACTGGTTGCTACAGTACCTCAGAGGTAGAGTACTTCAATAGCCGGCACAAGTCTCTGGGTTTGTGTAGGCATACTTATTAAACAAAATTATAATGGATATAACTGTGAACCAGTTATGCGTTATGCATGTGCATGATATACTTTGGCAGGTCAATTTAAATTATTATTTCTTTTCCATTTGGGTTTCCTATACTTCCACAGATGCATTTCTTCTAAGGGCAAGTCACAAAAAATAGAACTATTGTAATACAAGGGTGCCTCAGTTTATGAACTTCATTTGTTTTAAGATTTGGAGAAGATGCCTACATTTGTGTTTGTGTGCAAAAGATGGCAATGGCTGAATTTGCCACCTTGATGCAGAGATTGAACAAAAACAAACTTTTGCCATATTCTTTCTTTTGTGAAACAGTGTTTGCAAACAGAAGCATTGGTGAACCAAGGCATTTCTGTACTAACAAACTAGACTCTGTAATTTCAATATATGTTTTTGTTTCCTTTAAGTGCATATCTTCTAAGCACTTTATTTCATACAGTGTTTCATGCAGGACACTTTACATTGCTATTACAAGGTCATGTAAGTGTTAGTGTGGAAGATCTATAGAAACTACTGGGACGGTAAGCCCAGCTACTACCAACAACTAACAAGGTGGCCTCAAAGATTTTTAGACATAAATTTTCAAATTGTTTCATGTGAAATTCAGAAATAATTAAAATAAAATATAGAATCATTCTGTTAGTGGGGCCATTGGAGTTTTCTCAGAATGTGACTATCAGAAGAATATTTTAGTGTGTATTAAATTATCCAATGAGTATGTGCAATGAAATAATAACATCTCTTTGAATCTGAAAACAGGATTGAAAGTTGCTATCATGGATATTGCAGGGTATGTCAGTTAAACTGCTGGAGATAATGAGAGCTCATCCTACTGACAAACACCCAATCTTCTTTTCTGGTTATTGTAAAGTTCAACTGAAGTACTGCAAACACTGAGTTATTTTGTAAGTTTTAATGTATTAGGAAGCTAAGTATACACACATATTCAATTGTGAGAACACAATTTCAAGCATTAAATATTTCATATTAGAAGTCTTTTTTCTTTAAAATGAATCTGGGCACCTTGTGTTAACTATTAGGTTAGACCATGTGTTGTGCAGAAAGACCCACTGAAACACAAAGCTTTATCATGTTGCTGCCCATCTTAGTAATATCACTTAGCCTTTCTGAACCTCAGCCTACTAATTTGAAAGTTTATGGTAAGTGAGAAAATTGCCACTCAGAGGAGGCTACTAGAAAGAGCAACAGACAGCAAAGTTAGACCTTCCTTTCTGATGCTTTCTCTTCTCTTTCTCGGTCTGTTAGCATTTTAACATGTTCCTGTTTTGTTTCACTGATGTCTCCTGTTTCCTCCCCATGGATTGCCTTCCACCTTTCATACCATCACTAGAAAATAAAACAAAATGATCAAGTTATTTCCTGGTTTTCTAGGTGGTCTCATTGTTACTTCAGTGTAATTCAACCCAGATGGACTTAAGTGTTGTGACAGATTCTCTCCTATCTGATAAAGAACTGTCCTCACTCTTTCTTGCTATGCAAACAAATGAAAAGGCATAAGAACTTAGGACACAAAGGTTTAACTTTTTAAAATAGAATCTTTAATACATTTTAAAAACATGCCTTCCAAGCAAAGTCCTTGTTTATTGTTTGGAAGGTTATAAGAAACTGTAACTATATATTTTCAGAATAAACTTAACCATTTTCACTCAAGTTAGGCTTCCTAACAACTTAATATAATATTGATTCTTAGAGGTGGACCAAGAGCAGTAAACCAGAATAAACACACATTATGTTTTCCCCTTATCTGAGTTTCAAACGAATCATCATATTGTTGTTGATGCAAAGAATGTACTTACAATGCCATGTTTCACACAGTAGTCAGTTTGCATTACTATCACAGATGACAAAATAGCCTCTGGTTAACTCGATACTTACTATACATTTACAAATGAAAGGAACATTCTTTTTAGGGACATTTTGCCATGACTGAATTACTTTTGCATTTTCTTTAACAAAATTTGGTAGGAAAAACTAATAAATATATCTTACTAACATGTGGCACATGCCTGTAATGCCAGGAATCAGAAGGCTGAAGCAGGAGGATCACTGTGCAATTTGGGGCCAGCCTGGATACAAGGTGAGTTCAAGATGAGCCTGTATTGCATAGCGATACCCTGTCTCAAAAAGAAATAAAAACAAGAAGCAGAAGATTAAGGCTGGAAAATATTTAATCATATGATTACTTCAGATCACTTATGCAGTATAGAAAATTATGGTAGAGAAATCTCAAAATATTTTTCTCTTTTTTTGGCAGCAAAATATATATATATATATATATATATATATATATATATATATATATATATTCAAGTTCATTTATTTCAAAGAGAAAAAATAAAATTTCAAAACACAACAGTCAGAGGACAGCAACGGTACATACACTGCACATCACCCCCAAGTCAGTCACCCAGAGCACACCTGCATGCAGTTGTCAGAACCAGGGCAAACCTCTCTCAGTAGTATAACTATTGTAACTATAATATATATATATATGCATATATATTGTTTATTTCAGTGTCTTACACTAGTGTAAGCAATATGCTTACACATGTATGTCTGATTGATTTCACTTAGGAGTATAAACTCAAGTTGCACTCGTTTACCTATAAAAACCTCAGGTTTGTCCTTTTCATGGCTGAGTAGTACTCCATTGTAGAAAAGCACCATACTTTTGTATCCAGTCCTCAGTCAGTGGGCATTTAGGTTGCTTCCAAGATTTAGCTGTTACAAATTGTGCTGCTATGAACATGCATGCACATGTAACACTGTGGTATGATATTTATTTTCCTTTCCTTTTGGTGAGAGTTCTCTTTTATTTTTAAAAAGCAAAACAGAAAAGAGGGCAGAAATAATATAGAATTTCAGAAAAATAACAGTAAGAAATCAACACTAGTTAATATATTATGTATGATGTTTTTAATTTTCTGGAAAGATACCTGGAAGAGGAATAGCTGGGTCAAATGGGACCTCTAGTTCAATTTTTTTAGGAATCTCCACACTGATTCCACAGTGGTCGCACCAGTCTACATGCCCACCAACAGTGCAGAAAGATTCCTTTTCCGCCACAGCCCCTCCAGCATTTGTTATTGGTTGCTTTCTTGATAATAGCCATTCTTCCGGTCATTACGTGAAATCTCCATGTTGTTTTAATTTGCATCTCTTAAATGACTAGTGATGTTAACATTTTTTCAACTATTTATTTGCTGTTTGTATTTCTTCATGAGAAGTGTGCATTCATCTCAGCTACCCGTTTTTGGATTGGGTTTTTAAAGTTGGAAGGACTAATTTTTTTTTAGTTCTTTTTATGTTCTCCTTTGTCTGAGGAAAAGCTGGCAAACATTTCTCCCGCATTGTGGGTTGTTTCTGCACTCTTTTGGTGGTTTCTTTTGCTGTGCAAAGCTTTTTGTTAGGGTGAGATCCCAGTTGTTGATTTCTTGTGACAGTTCCTGTGTAATCAGGATTTTGTTCTTAAAGTCTTTGCCTACACCAATGTCTTCAAGCATTTTTTTATTTTACAGAGAATAAAACAAGAGAGGACAGAAAAAAGCAGATCATAACAGGACAATGTAAGCAACATAGTACTTCCCAACAAGACAACTGGATATTAACAGTAGCTATGATAATGTCTCTTTCTTTGAAATAGTTGAGTATATATTCATACATAATAATATCAAACATAACAAAATAGAATAAAACCATTCAAGAGAATGAAAGTATTACAGGGCATTCTGAACCAAATAACAGAAGATGAACAATGGCTACTATAATATCTCATTTTTCATAAAAAATTTGTTTATACTATCATACATATTTAAATCGAGTAAGACAAAACATGATAGAATCAATGGTAATAGAAGAACAAAAGCAGAGTAGGACTTCAAAGCAAGATGATATTAAATCAGTAATGCCATATTGTCTTTTTTTCTTCAAAGTAACTGTTCATACCATCACACATAATAAACAGAATAAAACCATTCCAACCAATGAATGAAAACAGTATAAAGCTTCAAAGCAATATAATGGTGAACCATGATTACCATAAAATTTTATGTACTCTTTAGCATTTCTTACACTAGGGAGACTATACAGTATTTATACATGTGAGTTTGATTTATTTTGCTTATGAGTATGGACTTAAGTTGCATCCATTTATTTATAAATATCTCAATGTGATCATTCTTTATAGCTGAGTAGTACTCCATTGTATAAAAGTACCACAATTTTTTTATCCATTCCTCAGTTTATGGGCACTTAGGTTGTTTCCAAGATCTAGCTATTACAAATTGTGCTGCTATAAACAGGGGTGCACATATATCATTGTGATATGATATTTTCAGCTCTTCTGGGAATATGCCTAAGAGTGTCCAATCCCAGCTTTTTGAAGAATCTCCAGACTGACCTCCACAGTGGTTGCAACAGTCTACACTCCCACCAACAGTGCAGAAGAGTTTCTTTTTCCCCACAGCCTCTCCAGCATTTGTTGTTGGTAGTTTTCTTGATCCTGGCCTTTCTTTCTGGAGTGAGATGGAATTTCAGTGTGGTTTTAATTTGCATTTCTCTAATGACTAATGATGATGAACCTTCTTTCATGTATTTATTTTCCATTCATATTTCTTCAACTGAGAACTGTGTGTTCATCTCAGGTGACCATTTTAGGATTGGGTTTTTGAATTTCGGGGGTCTGATTTTTTTTTAATTCTTTATAAGTTCTAGACAGAAGTCCTTTGTCTGAGGGACAGACAGTTCACTAAGATTTTTTCCCAGTTGATGGGTTATCTTTTCACTATGCTGGAGATTTCCTTCAACATGCAGAAACTCTTTAATAAGACGTGATCCCAGTTATTGATTCTGGGAATTATTTCCCATGTGGTTTGGTTCTTATTCATGAATTCTCTACCTACCCCTATGTCTTCAAGATTTTCACCTACTTTGTCTTCCAACAGATTTAGTATTTCTGTTTTAATATTTAGATCTTTGATCTATTTAGATTTTAGTTTAGTACGTGGTGATAGGCATGGGTCTAGTTTTAGTTTTTGGTATATAGATAGCCAGTTTTTCCAGCACCATTTATTAAAGAGACTATCATTCTTCCAGTGAACATTCTTGGCCCCTTTATCAAAGATAAAGTGGCTGAGTGTGTTTGTGGTTCTATCATCTAATCTATTTCATTGATCTTCAGATCTATTTTTATTCCAGTACCAGGTTGATTTTATTACAGTAGCTTTGTAGAATAACTTCAAGTCAGGGATCGTGATGCCTCCTGCCTCAGCTTTGCTGCTTAGAATTGACTTTGCTATTCTAGGTCTCTTCTGGTTCCAGATGAATTTGAGGAGTGATTTCTCTAGATCTATGAGGTATGTTAGTGGTATTTTCATTGGGATTGCATTGAATCTGTATAACAATTTCAGAAGAATGGCCATTTTCACAATATTTATTCTTCTATCCATGAACAAGGGATGTCTTTCCCTTTTCTGAATTTCTCTTTGATTTCTTTTTCAAGGTATTATAATTTCCCTGTATAACTCTTTTACTTCTTTCATTAGATTAATTCTTAAGTATGTCATTTTTTTTTTGGATGCTAGTGTGAAGGGTGTGGCTTTTTTGTTTCTCTCTCAGTGATTTTGTTGTTAGTGTATAGGAATGTTATTGATTTTTGAGTATTGACTTTGTATCCAGCTACATTGCTGAATTTATTTATTATATCTAGGAGTCTTTCAATGGAGTTTTGGAGGTCTTCCATGTAGAATATCGTTGTCTGAAAATAACGATAATTTAACTTCCTCTTTTCCTTTCTTTACTCCTTTCATTTCTCTTTCTTGTCTAATTGCTCTGGCTAGTATTTCCAGTACTATGTTGAACAGGAGCAGTGATAAGGGACATCCTTGTCTTGTGCCTGTTTTCAAGGTAAAGGCTTTCAGTTTTTGGCCATTTAATATGATGCTGGTTGTTGGTTTGTCATAGATGGCTTTTATCATATTGTGGTAAAGACCATTTATTCCAATTCTCTGTAAGTTTCTTATCATGAATAGGTGTTAGATCATATCAAAAGCTTTTTCTGCATCTATAGAAATGATCCTGTGATTCTTAATTTTGGCCCTATTGATATGGTGATTACATTTATTGATTTACAGATGTTGAACCATCCCTGTATGCCTGGGATCAATCCCACTTGGTCATGTTGTATAATCTTCTTGATAATTTGCTGCATCCTGTTTGCCAATATCTTATTGAGAATTTTTGCATCTATGTTCATTAGGGAGATTGGCCTGTAGTTCTCTTATTTTTAGTTGGGTCTTTCTCAGGTTTTGGTACTAGAGTAATATTTGCTTCCAGGAATGACTTAGGGAGAATTGCTTCCCTTTTGATTTCACTGAACAGTTTGAGGAGTGTTGGCATTAAGTCTTCTTTGTATTTCTTGTAGAATTCTGCATTGAATCCATCTGGGCCTGGGCTCTTCTTTGCTGGTAAGGACTTAATTACATTTTCAATTTCATTAATAGAAATGGGTTATTCAGCAGTTTTACATCTTCTTGATCAAGCTTTGGTGGTTCATATGTTTCTAGGAATCTGCCCATTTCTTCTGTGTTATTGAACCTACGAGAGTAGAGGTTTTAAAAATAGGTGTTGATGATCATCTGTATTCCCAAAGAGTTTGTAGTGATTTCACCTTTTTTATTCCATATTGCATGAAATTGAACCTTTTCTTTCCTTGTCTTCGAGCATTTTACCTACTCTATCTTCTAGCAGATTTAATGTTTCTCTTTCAGTATTCAGATCTTTGATTCATTCTGAATTTAGGTTAGTGTATGGTGAAAGATATAGGTCCAACTTTAAGATTTGGCAGGTACAGAACCAATTTTTCCTGCATCATTTATTTAAGAGGCTATCTTTCTTCCAGTGAATGTATTTGGCACCTTTACCAAAAATAAGGCAGCTTAGTGTGTTTGGAGTTGTTTCTGCATCTTCTGATCTCTTCCACTGATCTCCAAGTCTGTTTATTTTTTCCAGTACCATGCTGTTTTTATCACAGTAGCTTTATAGTATAATTTCAAGTCAGGGATTGTGATACCTTCTGGCTTGCCTTTGTTGTCCAGAATTGTTATTGCTCTTCTAGTTCCATTTTAGTTCATTATAATTTTGGATTAATTTTAGGATTGTTTCCTGTAATTCTGTGAGATATCCTATTGGAATTTTGATTGGGATTGCATTGAATCTGTATAATGGTTTCAGAAGTTCACTATATTGGTTCTTCCTACCTAAGGGCATGGAATATCTCTCCATTTTCTAATATCCTCTTCAATCTCCTTTTTCAGAGTACTGTAGTTTTGAATGTAGAAGGTCTTTTACATCTTTTATTAGATTGACTCTTACATATTTCATTTTTTTGGATGCTATTGTGAAAGCTTTGGTTTCCCTGATTTTTCTCTCAGTGATTTTGTTATTCATATACAGGCAGGCTCTTGATTTTCAGGTGCTGACTTTGTATCCAACTATTCTACTGAATTTACTAGTTAAATCTACTAGCATTTTAGTGTAGTTTGTGAAATCTTCTATACAGAGTATCATGCCATCTGCAAATAATAATATTTTAGCTTTTTGATTTCCTATTTTTAATTCCTTTTATTTCTTTCTCTTGTCTAATGGACCTAGCTAAAGTTCCCAGGGATATGTTGAATAAGAGTGGGGACACCGGATGTTCTTGTCTCATTCCTGATTTTAGCAAGACAGTTTTGAGTTTTTGTCCATTTAGTATGATGCTGGCTGTTGGTTTGTCATAGATGGCTTTTGTCAGACTGAGATAAAGTCTGGGCTGGGGATTTAGCTCAGTGGCGTAAGTGCCTGCCTGGCAAGCATGAGGTTGTTTAGTCCCCCCCCCCAAAAAAAAGGGAGATAAAGACCGTCTATTCTAATTTTCTGTAGAGTTTTTATCATGAATGGGTGCTGGATTTTGTCAAAAGCTTTTTGTGAGTCTATTGAGATGATCAATGAATTTTATCAAAGATAAATTTAATATGGTGCATTGCATTTATGGATTTACATATGTTGAACCATTCCTACATCGCTGAGATAAATTCCACTTGATCATGGTGTATAATCTTCTTGTTGATTTGCTGCATTCTGTTTGCCAGTATCTTACTGAGAACTTTTTGCATCTATGTTCATTAGGGAATTTGGACTGTAATTCTCTTTCTTAGTTGGGTCTTTCTTAAGTTTTATATCTTCTTGGTTCAGCTTTGGTAATTCATATGTAACTAAGAATCTATCCATATTTTCCATCTTATTGGAATACAAGTTTTCAAAGTAGGCATAGATGATCTTCTGAATTTCTGCAGGAATTATTATGATTTCAACTTTTTTATTCTTAATTGTGTGTATTTGAATCTTTTTTTTTCTGATAAGGTTGGCTAAGAGCTTGTCAATTTTATTTAATTTTTCAAAGAACCAACTCTAATTGATTGATTCTTTGTATTGTTTTTTCAGTCTCCAGCATGTTAATTTCTACTCTGATCTTTATAATTTCCTCCCTCGTATGAGCTTTTGGCTTAGGCTGTTCTTCTTTTCTTAGTAGTTTGAGGTTCATCATTAAGTTGTTTATATGTGCTTGCACTGTTTTCCTGATATGGGTATTTACTGTTATAAATTTTCCTTTTCAGACTGATTTCATTGTGTCCCATAAGTCCTGGTGTGTTGTATTATCATTATCATTCAACATTAAAGATTGTCTAATTTCATCTTTAATTTCATCTGTGACCCATTGGTTGTTCAGAAGGATGCTATTTAATTTCCATGTGTTTCTGAAGTTCTCGTGGTTTCTTTTGCTATGGATTTCCAATTTCATTTCACTGTGTTCTAATAGTATGTACTGAGAAGTCATCTGTGATTCTGATTGACTTTGCTCTATAGGTGATTTGTTTCTTTCTTTCCCCTATCAACTTTTTTTTTCCCTTGGTCTTTCTGAGGCAAGTTTTCACTATGCAGTTCAGACTGGCCTTGAACTCATTTTGTAGCCCAGGCTAGCCTCAAACTTCAGCAATCCTTCTGCTTCAGCCTCCTGAGTTCTGGGTTAAAGGCCTAAGCCATCATGCCAGGGCTCCTTAACAGCTTTCAAGATTTTATTCTTATGTTCATTTTGTGGAATCTTGACTGTGATATGCGTGGCTATAGAATTTTTTTGAACATGGCTATTTGCAGATCTATATGCCTTATCTCCATGTCAAATTCTTTTTTAAAAAAATTTTATTTAAAGAGAAAAAAAGCCAAACAGAAAAATAGGTAGAAACAACACAGAACTTCAGGAAAAAATAAACAGTAAGAAATCACTAGTTGATAAATTACATACTGTTCTTAGACATAGTTGTTCAAGTTACAAAATTAAAGCATACAAAGTAGACATTCAGACAGTGAGGCTGCAAACAGTTTTGTTCAATGATCCAATAAAAACTTAGCAACATGGTTATCAATCCTACACACTTAGACATAAATGCAGTCATATCCCTTAGAGCACTTTCTTTTCCTTGTTTTGCTTTTTAAGTCCAATATCTGTTTAGTTATATCCTGTTTCAGGTTTCTCAGTACCTTACTGATCTGTTTTGTTGTTGTTATTTACTTTTTAATCACCTTATATTATTCTGTTGCTTTGTTTTTAAGTTTCTCCTCATCCATGCCCCATGGATCAGCTCTGGGGGAGTTGGGAGTTTTTGGAGGTATTTTGTTACTTTGTTATCTATTTTTTTTGAAGGCAGCAAAATACAGCAGAACAAGTCCATGTCAAATTCTTAATCTTTACCAGGAAAGTTTTATTTCATGATATCTGTGGCAGTAGAATATATTTTAGGTTGTGAATTAATATTGTCTTTTTATCTTTCTGTTTCATATTGTCTCATTATAAATCTCTATAAACCATGCATTTTTAAGCTAAAGTTAAGGAAATGACATTTTTAACAACTCATAACAGTAAAACAAACTAATAAACCACATAACTGTAATCAACCAGAAAAACTAGAAATTCTGATTCTATTTTGAGCAATACTCACATTCTCTTAGTAACTATAAAACAAAATGTACACGTACATAATTTCCCTCAAGTATTTTACAAAGATTCAGACTCCTATAGACAGGTAGAACTGTAGTTCAGTTTTATATTGGAAAAATACTGAATTATGCCAAATATTTTGATAGGAAATGCTTAACTGAATTTAAACAAATGTGGATTGTTTATATATTCTACCTTTATTCTCTACTTCTGCCTTATTCTAATATTTCTTTAATTTTATTTACTCCTTGACATTATATGAAGCCCCATATGTATATTTAGTATTTTTGCATCTTAACAATAGGCTGTGTCATGTTTTGGTCCATACCTATGCAAAGATAACCTTAGGTTCCACCAATTGAAAAACAAAATAACTGCATGAAGACCTTAGATGTCACTTCTTAATCCAGGTTTCTGCACCAGGAAGTAAGGTCTCAGGAGAAACCAGTCAAACTGATATTTTGATCTTTTATTTCTAGCATCTACCAAAATGAAAAATACATAACACCCAGTATGTGATTTGTATCATGGCAACTTCCACTGACTTACAAAAGGATCCTTTGAGTGTTGCCTTCTCTCACAACTACATTCATTTTAGTTTGTTTCAGTTACAAACATGCTTCTTACTCTCCTTCCCCAATTTACAGGTTAGAATTTTACTTAGAATTTAAAATCTATATCAAGTACACATCATATCCTCCCAGTGGTGTATAATCTGTGCTACCTGTCATCCCCTTTAATATTTTTATAAATCTCAATTTAATCACAATATGTTAACATATAAGTTATGTGATATTTAATTAGTGTAATAAATTGATTAAAAATTATATTGATTTAGTTAACTTTGAGAATTTTATGTGATGATCATGTTTACCTGTTAGATTGATGTTGCTGCTGTCGTTGTTAGGTAGAATTTAGAAAAGGAAGAGTTACTGTTTATGTCTGGGCATCCCCCAACAACACCACATACCCATATGTGGGCCTTTGGGGAGGTAACTAGATCGTAATAGTGTGATACTCATCAGTGGACTAATCCACTCAGGAGTATATAGGTAAATGTCACTTTAGGAGTTAGAGCCTGGTGGGTGGAGGTGGGTCACCGAGGGCATGGCCTAGACAGGTCTATCTCCTCCCCTGCTCCCTCCTTAATGTCTCCCTGCTTGCTGTCTGCCACGGAAAGAGCTGTTTCTCCCCATGATACCCCTATGCCATGCTGCCCTGACATGGGGCCAACTGATTATGAACTGAAACCTCCATAAATGGCAACCAGAATAAATATTGCCTCCTTAAAGTTGTTGTAGGTATCAGGAATTGTGTTTCAATGCCCAGAAAATTAATTAAGGCAATTCCTATTATAGTATTAGGTGGAAATATTTTTTAAAAAAGCAAATTTCAACTTGATATAGGATTTTTTCTGTAAGAATTTTACACCTTTTTTATTTTATTATTACATTCCTGTAATATGGCATGAAGACATTCATTGTAAGTAGTTGGTCCATACGTAGGATGTATCATATTTCTTTTCAGATTCCTTTTCCCTCCATCCTTCCTCCATCTCTTAGTCTCCTCAACATTTGGCAAATATCTATTTCCTTATTTGTCTATGATTTACTTTGCTCCCTCTAGGTGTCTTCCCCAGAGGGTTACAAAACACTCTTTCTTATAACTATAAGCAATAGTATCTCATCATCCCTAGAGTTTTTCGAGCAAGAAGTTGAAAAGGAATAGCAAGATCAGACTACATTAATATTTTTTACTACTACTGTGGAGAGTACTTTTGAATAATGAAAATATTTAATTCTATTTATTTGAGCTGGTCATGTATCAACAAAGGTAGTTAGTACAATCCACATGCAATTATCATTAAATAGCAAGATATTTTAGCTAAACAAAGCTAAGCCATACAATCTATGTTATATCCCACTGCACTGCATGGCTAGAATCCTTTGGGCTAGAATCCTTTATGTGGGATTCACAATAGCTCACTACTGAATTTGTGGAGATGGGAATCAATCCACTCATTTAGAAAGAAGCAGCTATGTAAAATTTTGCCCCAGATTCTTTACTTAAAATAGTTCCCAGTAGAGAACATTTTCTTTCTAATTTTTCTTCTCACTCCAGCTGCCTAAAAATCCTCCCCCTTGCTATCATTATATGAATTATTCTGTGTTTGGCCTTAATGTAAAATTTTATGAAACAATGGGATGTATCGATATCTTTAGAGATCTGTCTCTATAGATATATCAACCTATCAATGGAGATTTAGGAATGCAAAGTAAAATATTAGTAGGTAGTAAAGGGCTGGCCGGGAGAAAACTTTCATGATATTTATATAAAAAGAATTAAACTGATGACTAACATAAGTTTGAGTGACCTACTTGATACTTTAAGTTAATTACTGGTTATTTTTATACTTTTTAACAAGTGTGAAAAATTTCATAGTGTAACATCAAACCATTTTTTTGTCTGGATGGGTTTTTATCTTGAACATGAAATGTAATTTAACACATTCTTTATTTTAGCATGTTTACTAAATGAATTTGGGTTTCTTTCAAATCATTGTAGAGACTGAGACTTTTCTGATTATTTTTTAATGAAAGAAATTTACATTTATCCAGGTACTCCTTGTTTTTTTTTTATTTTGAAAACCAAAACTGACGAAAAGATAGAAATGACACAAAATTTCAAAAAAAAGTAGGAAATTAACACTAGTTAATACACTGCATATTGTTACCTTAGAGGTAGTTGTGTAGGTTACAAGATTTAGGCACGCAGGCACTCCTTTGAATGGTATGTAGCTACAGCTTTACAGCATGGTTTGTCTGTCCCTGCTGAACAGACTATATGTCTCCATCTAATTGACTGAGTTTGGCCATGTGACTTGCTTTGGCCCCTTCAAAATAAGTAAAACCATGTGCCAGTACTAAAACACAATAATAGTCACAGTACACATCCATTGGTTGCTTATGGTTGCTTTTGCCATGAAAAATAGTCTACGTAAGACAAGTCTTATTTAGCCCTGTTTCCAGAATTACAGAACAAGTGGAACAGATTCACAGTCTTGGATCAAAAAACTTGAGTCTGACACATAGGTATAATTAGAACCATAGCTGACCTGAAGATCGTCTATGAGGAAACAAAAATCATTGTTGTAAACCTCTGCTATTTGGGATTATTTGACTAAACCAAATAATTGGGACACCACCCACAATAAATATCTGCCAAAATAAATCTTTTCTGTAGAAGATCTGGGAAATAATTAAGATTCAACAGATATTCAAGTCTGGCCTATAGTAATGAGATTTCCCTCTGGTTAAAATAGTTAAAATTTAAACTAAATTTTTATGTTATGATCATTCAAAATATCCCCCCAAGATTTCTACTTTTGGTGAGTAGACGTATTTTCTTTACTGCTGCCATAAGTGCAGTTGAAACCCTGATGTAAAACAAACACAAGCAAACTCTGAAAGACAGAGAGAAGGAATCCAGACCAACAACCCCAAGAACTAAGGAGAGACTGTGCTAAGTATACTTGGTTTCCTTTATGCCACATGCGTAGTAGATTAGATCTGAAGTAACCAGTAGTGTAGAAATATCAATGAGTATAGTAAAAATTCTTTCTGCAGTTAAAGGAATGTGAAAGGGACAGTACACCAGAACAACAATATTTTAGACAACAAGCATTCTACCTAAATACAGTAGGACAGGTGTTGGATGGGGAGGATATACACCCTAACTCTACTGACAAAGACTGAGTATGGAAACTGTGCTCCTCAAGACAGTACGAAGCAGCTCAGCATTTTCTCTGCAGTGGTGTCAGCAAGAGCCAAGTAAGAGATGGAATTTATATCCCTGCTAAATAGCACCAGGTATACCTTAACCATCTCCACTAGAACTGCATCAGACAAAATCTTAAAGGAGAATCATATTATTTGCCGTTGCCTGCTTATAATTAGGCCATGTCTAGTATCTCAACAGTGGAGATCAACAAAACTTGGATTTTCCACACTACCCAGCAATAAAAAGGAACTTTCAGTACTTATCAGTGTCAATGGAAGTTAAGAAAATAGATTTCTAAGTTTTTGTGTCAGTAATGAGTCACCATTTATGCTTCTCTTCTTTCCTTGCAGAAACAATATCAAGAAAAAGAAGCTAAAACATCAAGTTAAATAGTATCTAGAGTTCTTATAAAATATGAACAGATAAATGTCCAATTTTAAATTTAAAAAAATCACTCAGCAGTCCAAGAACCAGGAAGACAGTAAATAAATACAAAACACAATCAGTTGATACCAGCATGTAGAGGATGGAGAAATTAAAATTATCTGATACATATTTAATCTCTTCTAATAAGTATGATTCATTGATCAATTACAAGCACTCTAAATGGATTAAAAATTAATGGTAAAAACTGCAACATGGGGCTGGGGATTTAGCTCCACAAGCACAAGGTTGTGAGTCTGATCCCTGGAATACACACACCAAAAAATCTGCAACAAAGAAATAAGTCTCAGAGAAAATAAAAGTTATAAAGAAAAAGATATTTTAGAACTAAAAAATAAAATATCTGATATGAAAAAGACCAGAGGATAGGTTCAACAGAAAACAGGGTGAATACAGAAAAGAATCAGAGAATAAGAAAGAAGCAATGTAGAAATGATCCACTCAGAAAAAGAAAGAAGATAAGAATAGGTAAAAAAGAACGGAACCTCAGAGACCACGAAATTAACGAAATACTAGAATTCATGTCCCTGAAGTCTTAAAAGAGAGGCTAAAAAACAAAAAATGTCTGAAAAGATTTTTGGATTTGGCAGGAGACATACACTTGAAGAAACAATACACATGTATATTTAAAGAAATATATGCTAAGAAAAAGTTTAAAAATCTCTAAAATCTACAGAAGAAAAAAACAAAACCTTGAATGTGTGTGGAGAAAAATGATTCCTTATGTTTTGGAGCAAAAAATGTGACATAAATTTTCTGATGAAACCAAGAATGGGAGGAAGCAGCCCAACACTTTTCAAGCATTAAAGGAGAAATAAAGGAATCTAGATGCTGTGTCAGTAAAAATACTGTATCGGAATGAAAGGAAAATCAATTGTGAGATGAGGAAAAATTAAAATGATTTGCTGTCAGCAGACATTCCTTGAAACATGGATGAAGGAAGTTGTCAAGAAAGAAAATTATAAAGAAAAGAAAGCCTTCATTGGACAGGAAAGTAAAAAAGCATAATTGTAAGCAGTAAGTACAGTAGACTTTCCTTCTTTTAAATTTTCTAAATTATGTTTAACACCTGATGCAATAATCACAAATACTATCTCATGGTTTCTCAATGTATGTAACTAAATATAAAGAAAATTATATTATGAACAGAATAATTAAATTAACCTTAAGGGAGATAAGTTTGGTATATGTCACTCAAACTGGTAAAATGGTGACACCAGTAGACTGTGGAAAGTCACTGAGATGAAATGTAGGATCTAGGCACCCTCTGAAACAGCTTTCAAAAATGGTAAGCTCTGAAACATTACACATAAATCAGCCTTGGAGTCATAAAAATATTCAAGTAATTAGCAAGTAGGGAAAAAAAGACAAAACAAGGAATAATAAAAAATAGAATAGCAAGTTATTCCTAACATCATAATAATTACATTCAAGTGGCCAAATACATCATGTAAGGATGATTATCAGAATAAATTTAGAAACATGACCCAGCAGTACACTTTACAAGGCAAACTTGTTTCAAATATAATGTCACAGGCTAATTAAAAGTAAAATGGTGAGAAAATGGTACTTCATGAAAACATTTTTCAAAGAAAAAGAGAAGCTGTTGTTCAGTAACAGATGAAACAGACTTAAAAGAAAATCTCAAGCAATAAAGAGAGATATGCTTAATGCTCAAAAATCCACCTTACTGAGAAGATACAGTATTCAAATTGTGTGCGAACCAAACAACAGAATACAAAATATGTTAAAACAAAGACTAAGAATGTGGAAACGGTCATAATTATACTTGAAGATTTCAATACACCTTTCTCAAATAAAAATAAAAAATAAAAAAACAACATGGAACTCAATACCATTTATCAACAAGACTTAATTGAATTTACATTGAGCATTCCACCCAACACCACTCAAAACATTATTTTTAAGTGGCCATAGAAATATAACAAGGTGAATCATATCTCTGGTCACAAAACTAACCTCACCCAATTTTTTTTTCATTTTATTTATTTTTTATTATTATTTTGAAAGTAGTAAAATACAACAGAACAAGACAGAACAAAGCCAATTGAGACAGTATAGTGAAATTGGTACAGAACTTCACAGCAGGTTACCTGGATAACAGTAATAGGTACTATAGTATATCTTGTTATCTTCACAATAGTTGTTCTTTCAATCAGGTATAGCAAAATCAAAGGAAATATAGAGCATTATAGAATTTATCAAAACAGAATATTACAAAGAGCAATACCATTAACCAGAACAAAGCAAAGCAGTAATAAAAATATTCCCTTTCAAAGAGATAGTAGAAGGTAATCCATTCCCTTATTTGCTATATTACATATGGTCAACCTCACAAGAGATGCTCAGATCTCTGGTCCCATGGGTTGCCGGGGTTGATGAGATATTTGACTCTCACCCTGTGCACCGCTATGCTCAGAGCCACTTACCAGGGTGACAAGCTGGTTGCTTGGTTGCCCAGTGCCCTAAGTTCCAACATGGCACAGATCTCAGGAGAAACTGATGGTTCTTGCCCTGGGGTGGCAGCAGCTTTCCAGGCTAACTTCACCCAATTTTAACAAATTTAAAATCATATACAATGGACACAGTGAAATAAAACTATAAATAAATATCAGAAAAATAAAAAATGCAAAATCTAGAAAATGAAAATATAGACAATCTGTGAATCAAAGAAAGAAATCTTATATAAATACTAACAAACAAAAATATGTTAAAATTTATGTGTCACAATACAAATTATCAAGAGGGAAATTTATAACAGTAAATGTATACATTAGAAAAGAACAAGAGTCTTTTTAAACTTTTTTTTCCAATTTTATTTAAAGAGAAAAAGCAAAACAGAAAAAAAGGGTTAGCAACAACACAGAATTCCAAAGGGGGGGAAAAAGCCCCTAAGAAATCACTAGTTGATAAATTACATACTGTCATCTTAGAAATAGTTGTTTAAGTTACAAAGTTAGAGCATACAAAGTGGACATTCAAACAGTGAGACTGCAAAGAACTCTGCTCAACAATCAAACAAAAACTTAGTAATATGGTCTTTTAATATAATAATCTAACTGCTTTATTCACAAAAAGTAAAAAACTAAATGAATAAATTTGGTTAAAACAGAAAAATCATACAAAGTAGATCAAACTTAAAGCAAGAAAAATCAAGGAAATTCAATAAACTTAATAAAACTTTTCAATGCTGTAAAAGTAAAAAGACAACACAAATTATGATATAAAAATAAAATTGACTATTACCTCAGGTGCTATAAATTTCAAAATGATAATAAAAACATTAACAAGATAAATACTTGCATAAATATGTCAACTTTTGCAAGACAGACCAATTAAAACATAAATTAGAACAATATACATGATATATATATAAGATAAAGTTAATATCTATATAATAATCAAGCAAATTGAATTTGTAGTTTAAAAACTCACACAGTTGGAATCTCAAGGCCCTAATGGTCATTTGGAAAATTCTCCTAAACATTTATGGGATAATTCATATCAGAATCTCTTCCAGGAAACAGAAGAGCAGATAACATTACCTATTATGCTATGAAGTTAGTCTTTGTCTGATATCCACCAAAAAAGTACCCAAAGTAGCAACATCAACAATAACAACATACAAGTAAAGACCAGCAACTCATGAAAACAGACAAGTCCTTAAAATTTTAGCAATCAATGAAGCAGCATTAAAAAAAATTAAACAACATGACAGAACATGATTTAGTCCTTTGATGCAAGTCTAGCTTAATATCTGAAAATCAATCAATGTAATCCACTAAACTAAACTAAAATAATCGCATGATCATATTCAAACTAGGGAAAACAAATTGAAAAAACTCAGTATTCACTCATGTTAAAAGTTCCAGGAAATAAGAAAAAGAGGAGAAATTCCTTAACTAATGTAACAACAACAAAAAAGTTTTGTCATCTTACTTAACTGAGGAAGACTGAAGATTTTCCCTGGCAAGCCTGTGCTGCAGTTGCCCCTCCTTGCTGATGACTGATTGTCCATGCAGGAATTCTAAGGCATCTCAAATTTGCCTCAGACTGAATTGTTCATCACCATCTTCTTGTCCCAGTGGATTTTTGAGAACCTGGCATAAGTGTGTGAGCAGAAGATTGGCCTATCAAGAGTTTCATCAGCTTTGCCTGTTGCGGTCCTACCATGTTCACCTCTTTCCGAAGTAGGAAGAGTACCAATGTCTACTTTGAAGTTCTAAGAGGAGGTGTTTAGATCCCTTCAGGGTCAGGATATTTAGGATGGTGCAGAGTTGTCTCAAGGCAGATTTCTTGGTTTAAATTCACAAAAGGGTTGTCAACTTGATAGCTGCTCCCATGAGGTGGGATGGAGCAGGAGGGAGATGGACTCTGGAGAAACTTCAGAAACCTTTCAAAGGCAGCTTCTCAAGAATAAAAAGGTCACCCAGTGAGGAGACCAAGGAGAGGCAGTACCATCTTCTGGAATTAGGAACCTTTGAACTCCAGCCCTGTGTTTGATCAGTTATAAATCCCACCAGATGCTGACAGTTACTACGTACCCTGTAGGTGCTGGTGAGCAAGAGTGGTTATAAAATAAAACTTCGAGAAATGTTTAAATAGGATGAAGTCAGATTGTGCTGCTTCCTGATTGTTCATGGAAAGAAAGCTGCTCTGCTCTCGTGGTGTCAGGGAAGCATAGGATGAGTCAAAGGTGTGCTGTGCTCCTCAGCTTTTCCTTGGCAAAGCACACACCCGGTGCTCACTTCCTCAGGGAGGTTCCACTTACTGACACACACTCTGTGAACTCCTCAGTGGATGACTCCACTAACACACACACAGCCCCCGTGCTCCCTACTGAAACCTCTACCTGTGCACACTGGAGGCTTTTGAGGGACATTTTAGATCTGAACCATAACACTGAGGGAATAAAAGAAAGCTTTACTTGAAGCACAGAAAGATAATTTTATAGAAAACTATTCTGCTAAATCTGGAATGTCCATTTTCTCACTTACTGCACATTTACATCTAGTCAGCAACTTAGATCCTTGGTGTGATTTGGATGTATTTATAAATCCCATTTTAAATTCTCACTGTAATTTATATGCCTATTGAATTAGTGTAAATCCAAGCTGGGAAACAATTAGTATGCTACATCAGTTATCTAAGGCCTATAAAAATATGTGTTTGCGTTAAGTTATATTCAACATAACTGGAAAAATGCTATCTTAATGACTGAAGTCATCTTAAAGTCTTTAAAAATCCTCTTCATTAATGAAGTATTTTTGAAATATATGTATACACATGTGTATTTAGATATTTAAGGAACTTTTCTGCCAATATTCCTTCTGCTATATTTCAAGTTTAAATTTAAAATTTAAGTTTAAAATAATTTCCTAATTTTAAAAAAGTTCTAATTTGCAAATGAAACTTTATGAAAAGTCTTACAAGTAGAGATTTATTCATAGGCTAAGGTAATGGTATAATCCTTGGTGTACAGTTATATAAATAGTTATACTTATCTTCATACTTAATGGGGTTTAAAGATGCTTTCACAAAGAATAAAACTTTAAGCATTTTTAATAATAGAGAAAATCATATAGATTATGGAAACAGAAGACTAACTTAATAGAATGGACAAAATGTTAATGTCGTAAATGTAATATAAAATACATGTAGCAATGTTTGTATCACATTACCATTTCATCTTTTTGTACCAATCCAAGAATAGTGGGACCATGAATCAGTTTGATATAACATTACGTCCTTTTATCTTTTGCAATGATTTTTTTGTGTTAACAGGAAGAATACTGTTTCTGAGCAGAGAAAGTAGACATTATGCTAAATAAACATTGGATTGTAAAATGCTTAATACATAACTGACATTAATTTAAAATAACGTGGCTTCCATAGCATTTCTCTTGAAAATTAGAATGCTCATTTCCTAGAAAAAAAATAAGGAAATTAAAATGGAAAAATTATTAACTCCCCATTAGATACTTTTTTTGAAACAGGATCTCTTGCTGAACTAGGCTAGTCTTGAACTCTCTGCCATCTTCTGCCTCAACCTCCCCCCAAACCTACCCAGCACTGGGTCACAGGCATGCGCCACCAAACCCAGTTTCTTTGTCCATTTTAAATTCAAAATGTAAACCAAACAAGGAAAAAGTAAGATTGGGTTTTCTCAGTAAACCCTGAGTTTTAAAGAAAATATATGAACTAGTAGTAAACAAATGGATCTAGATCCTGTTTTCCCAACCTGAGTATAAACCAGTAAGTTTACTTTAGGGTGGAGAATGATCTTTTAAGAAATGAAGGAAATGTATCTTATTTACTATTATTGTTTCAATTTTTATAATTCTCCAAGAATTCAGGAAATTAAAACCATTAAATTTTAAGAAGTCTAAAAGTTATTAAAATTAAATGAATTATCAGAATTAAATAAATGTGTTCCATAGAACAGTTAGTCCTACTGTAAGGTTTAGATTCTAAAAGCAGCTGACAGAAATTCACACTGAAACCTATTATAATCATTTTAATAATGTTTCAGCTTTTTATCTGCTGACTTTGGAGACTTTAGTGTCATTTTTTACATTTTTTGTCTTTTTCTACAATTTCCCTTGCTATCTATTAAATATCTGCTTGTCTTTATCAACACCATTTCCATGATACATACATTATTTTTATTCAAGTGTTTGATTCTAATATGTATTTTTATACCAAGCTTAAAATTTTTTCCTGACCTGAAGCAAACTGGTCCACCACTGTGGCTATATATATATATATATATATATATATATATATATTGCATCTGTTACCCTTAAAGTCTGTAATTAGTAGTTGAACCGTACAAAGAATCAACATGATGTCATGTCTAGACAACATGTAAATTAATATGAAAGCAATTGATTTAGAAACTCTATACTAATACAAATTAATCTGAATTAAGTTTAATCTCCAGTTATTAACTGATTAAGTGTGCTGTTGGTAGCTACAGAGTGGCGATTTCCATCTGTGATTTTTAGAGACACAACTTAACCATTGATTTTTGTATGGAGACACAGTTAAAACATATAGCGTACACTGTGGTGTTCAATGCCTGCTCTCTGCACAAAAGGTCTAGAGAAACAAAACTGAAATACACAATTTAAAAACATGTAGGGTGCTCTTTTGAGTGTCATAATTAACTTTTAGCAAAGGGGGAGTTTCAGGAGTATTGACACTGGCTGGGCCTGTCACACCATCTCTCTTAGAAAGTGTGTTCAATTGCTTAGAGGGAGAACCTGCTCTTGCTTTGAGAAAATGTGGAATAAAAATTGCCAGTATGTTCTCACTTTTTTAAGAAGAATCAGTACAGCTTACTCTGGACAGAAGAACAGATTGGCACTGGATACTAATCCCAGTGAAAGATGCTTTGACTTTGGCCAGAGAATGCTCCCATCTTCAGGAGAAATCAACAGGTGACTGTTCCGCTCTCAGAGGAGGTAATTATCTCACTATTTCATGTGTAATGAGAGTGCTAGAAATGTGTTAGGTTTGTTCATGTATAAATATTATGACTTACTCCTCAAGTATTTTTAAATTTTTGTTTTGTTTTGTTTTGTTATTTAGAAATGTTTTCCTTTGGGGGAGTGTTCAGATAAAATTAGCTTGCACTGCTTTAGAGTGCTAAAAACTTACCATGAGTATCTTCAAACTATAATACAATTGTTGATTTTTATTCCCACTAGCCTGTTCTCATAATGGTATTAATAATATTTTCAGATAGGGACCGAGAACAATTGCATCAGATTATGCGAAAATGTTTCATTCTTCGTGATTTCATGGTCATGTTAATTCAGTTTGTCAGAAAAGTCTATAGCTTATGTCGGAGCAAAATTAAAGCATGTTTTATAACCATAATATACATTGGTTTGGTAATTAAAAAGCAACGATGTGATATCAAAACGAGGGTCATTGTATTTATATAGACTCTTTTATAGACATCCTACTCATTGTCATAATAACTGAGGCTGTCATGACCATGGTCTGTGCGTCCTGTGAAGCCCTAAACAATTCTGACAGGCTGAAGCTCATTAAGGGACAGTCATTTTGTTGAAATGTCTATCAGCTCGCAGGGATGCACCAAGATGAATAGGTATGAAACAATAGGCCCATTTGTTAGAGCAGGAGCTTCTCTAATACATGATGAGACAATCAAGCCAAGCTGCCTTCAGTACAAAGACATAATTAATCAAATGGACAAATGGTTCAAAAATTGCTCTAGTATATTCTGTAGTGGACAGTGGTTTCCATGGAAACATTGGCGTTTGCATCACAGTTAATGACCATTCTGTACACTGAAGTCTCCCCCTACACACACGTCTCTCCCTCTCCACTGCCCCTCTTCTCCCCACCCCTCCAACCATTAAAAACACAACCTGGGGAGAAATAAACAAAACAGGGAGAACCAGGAAGTGTAAAGAAGAATCCTGAGTGTCTGTGTTCTCTTATCAGGAAACTTAATAGTTTTATTTAAGCATTGATGCAATAATTACAAATTTTTTTCTTATATTTTCAATGCCTAACAATACAAATGCAGAAAACGAGCTTAAAATTGCAAATATTAATTCTATTAAATGAGTACAGTGATTTCTCTGATACAGCTTACATAATTGCAATGGATTAAAATGTGTTGGAAAAAACTGCAACATGTCTAAAATATTAAATGAAAATTTAGTAAAGTTTTTAAGAAGAGAGGTTTCAAACTTAACTTTAATTTCTGGAGATGGATCTGTAAAAGTTTCATATGACTTCTTTTAACCTTGTGTCTAAACTATGTTTAACATTTCATCAAGTTAAAGGTAATTCCTACTTCGCTACTTAATAGAACACACTCGCCCCAGGTGAGTGCATCTCTGCTCCTTTGAGAGTATTCTTACTGTGCAATGGCATGCAATGTTTTAATCTTTGTCCTCCATCTTTCCCCCCCCAAATAATGTACCAGGATAATCTTACTAAATCATAAAATGAATACTTTATCAAAGATATCTGCAATGTCTTTCTGTGTATTTAGAGCTTTACTTTTTAAAGTCTGTGCAAGTAGTCTTTTGCAGGTAGATACAGGGTGGTGCATAAATAATTATCTGAGGCTTTGGAGTCATGGAGGAACAAAGCAGGGAGGGAGCCAGAGGTATTTTCAAAGACCAGAAATGAAAGCAAAGCTTGCTTCTGCCTCTGTACAAATGAAGGCCTTAGGTGACTCTCCTGGATGACACTCAGAGAACACTCCCAAGGTCAGAGCTTGTGCACACAGAACGGTAGTGGCCAAAGGCTCTGTCCAGGCTACAAGTTGCTCACCTATTTCATTTTCAGAGTCTGCTTTCAATGACCTAGGCAAGACTGAACTCTGAGCATGTCTGTGGTCTCTAAGACAAATGGAAGTGCACAGATCCCTGTATCATTTATTCGGTTTAAACTGATGGTCCACTTTCTTATACCATTGTGAAGTCAACTGAAATTGAATTTGACACATAATTTAAACATTTTAAAAATTATATCTTTTACACACTTAAATATGTTCAGTATAATTAGTATCTCAAGGCTTTGTTGTAGGGAAGAACATGAACACAAACTGCCATTCATTGAAAACACCAGGTAGGGACTTAATGTGTGGCGTACTTCTATTAAAATGTTCAGGAAGTATAATGTGGATAAGAAAAAAGATGCACAGCACATAAATATAAACTAACACCGGCAATCAGCTCACAAAGCAGCATGTTACCAGGATCTCTGAAGCTCGCTAATTCACTTTGCCAATCAGAGTTTGGCCAAAGGGAGCCACTATCTACAGTTCTAATCCTGTTTTCAATGTGTCTGTGGATTCTAAATTTCGTGATGATTTTACTCTAAGTGCCCATTCAAGCCGCAATAACTAGCAAAAATTTTGGAATGAAAACAGAAATAAATAAGAATAAAAATAAAGTAGAAGGATTATTTAATACTAAATGGAACTGATTCTGTTTACTAAGCGTGAGAGAGAACCTTGTATAGGGTTAAGGTTTTCTCTAGTTTGCTTATGTGAAGCAGTGTCTGACTCATTTTATCTGAAGAAGACATAGTCTCTTTGAGACTAAAGTTTTTCTGTTGTAGGAGTGATGATAATACCATCATGGTGTGAGAAAATTAATAAAATAATGTGTACTAGAAGAGCACTTTGAAAACTTTAAGAGCCCCAAAGTGAAGCTATGGGGAAATTGGTACTTACTATATTTTGGTAGGAACAAATAATGATCCTGCTATTGTGCAAAGGGAGGTAGAAATATCTGCCATAATTATAGCAGTATTTTCTTTTTGATTCAGCAGTCCTATTTCTGGAGGTCTATCCCACATAAACACACACTCATGTGTGATATAACTTATGCATAATGTACAAAGCAGTTCACAAGATATTATTTGCATTAACCAAGGATTAGAGTCACCTAAGAATGCAACTATAGAGTACAATTGTGAGAATGAACAGGGACAACCTCCATGAAAACTTTCCTAGGATATGTTTTAAGCAAATAAATCAGGGTTCAGGATATGGTAGCTGGCACACTGTGGACATGTAAGGAAAGAAATAAGGGTGCATACCTGCATTTCATTGTATTTTCATTTTATTTTTGCGTGCTGTCACTGAAAGGATAAGCTTTCCCTGTTTTAATATTGTGTATGACAAAACTTTAGAGTTGGCAAACACTATTAATCCAACTACAGATTTTATTCAGATAGTACTAGTTTTTCCAAAAATGCTCAATTTTTGCTTTGGAATCCACTCAAGTTTGCCCTTGGATTTTGTTTATTGTGACTTCTTCGTGTCCTTTAATGTATAAATGAACCTCCTTTTCTCCTTGAGTTTATGACTGATTACATATTTTAGTACTGGTCAGGTATTTTGTAGGATGTGTTTTAGTCTGGGGTTGTCTTGTGTTTCTCACCATATTTCAAGACTTGCATATTTGGGAAAAGACCACACATATAACATGTGCTCTTAACACATCACATTGGGAACGAAGACTCTTAATATGTCATTACTAGTGATTTACATTTTCACCTGTAAATGTTTTATCTATTCACCTTTTTTTATAGGGAATAGATTTAGAACCATATGTTATCTACTCAAAAATCTTTTTTTTAAATTTTTATTTAAAGAGGAAAAAAAAAGCATGTAATGGGTAGAGATAATACAGAATTTCAGAAAAAAGATAAACAATAAGAAATAACTAGTTGATAATTACATATTGTCCTTTTAGAAATAGTTGTTCAAGTTGCAAAATTAAAGCATACAAAGTAGATAGTCAAACAGTGAGACTGTAAACAGCCATGCATGCATGAGTCTCTACATGTGTTTCTATCCTTTCTGCATTAGAGGGAAAAACAAAACCTAGCAAGACAAAAAACAAATTCCTATAAAAACATGAAACCAAAAAGTCATATAAAATCACAGTACAAGATGGTCTACAATGATTACTGTGTTGTTTCTTATTATCTTCAATAGAATGTCTATATCATCAGGCATAATTGAATATAGCAGTATAATTGAGTAAAGCAGTAAATAACAATATTAGTAAAAATAAAACATTGTAGACAGTATAAAACTTCAAAGGCAGGTAACAATAAAACCATAGTGGATATTCTAGTGGATCTCGTCATCTTAAGTGCAGTTGCCTATACTCTCAGACTTGATACTATCAATCATAACAGCTTTGAATAAAATCTATCAATACTAAACAGCAATCGAACAAACCAGATTCAATTACAATCAGTCATGGTAAAACAGTGTAGGTTTTACAGAGCTTTAGATTGACTTAATAGGAAATTAAGGATGATTACTGTACTATATCCTGTTATTTTTGGGATTACTGTTTGTACCCTCAAGTCTAGTACAGATAGAATGACTGGAACAGAATATAATACATCTAAGCAGAGTAGTGTGAGTAATGTGAGTTTTAAATCCTGGTGCACTATTAACAATATAGTGTATCAAGGCCATCTATGTTAGAGATTCTAGCCATCCTTCTTTGCCTCATTTCTGCTATGCTATTTTTCTGCCTGTTTGTCTACTTTTCTCCTTCATTCTACTGCCTGCCCCACTCATTGAGGCCTTTCTGCCACTGTTTCTAAAATCCTGGTATTTTTTTTTCTCTCTCTCTAGAATGTCCTTCAGTATTCTCTGTAGGGTTGGATTGGTGGTCACAAACTCCCCCAGTTCCTCTTTGTCATAGAAGCATCTTGTTTCTCCATTAATTCCAGGGTACATCAATCTAGTCTGGAGGTTATTTTCTTTCAGGGCTGGAGTATTTCACTCCAAGCTCTTCTTGATCTGATGGTATGTGTTGAGAATTCAGCCCTGACCATGATGGGCTTACCTTTATAGGTAATCTGTTTATTTTCTCTGATGGCTTTTAATATTCTGTTTTTATATTGAATTTCTGATATCTTGATTATTATATGTCTTGGTGTAGATCTGCTTTGGTTGTAGGTGGCTGGGGTTCTGTATGCCTCACATAACTGAATGTCATTTTCTTTTCCCATGCTTGGGAAGTTTTCCTTAATTATTTCCTTGAATAGCCTTTGTAATTCGCCTGTATGTATTCCTGCTTCTTCATTCACATTTCTTATTCTTAAATTGTAGATTCTCTTGTCATCTTCTAGCCTTTGTATTGTTACTGCCTGTTCCCTTGTTATTTTTAAGAGATCTTTCCTTTCCTGATCACACATTGCAAACTTGTCTTCAAGTTTTGATAGTCTATCCTTAGTTTCTTTTAAGGCATTTTGCCAACTTTCGATGGAGTTTTTAATTTCCTGGTAGTCTCTTTGAATCTGCTTCATGTATTCTATAGTTTCTTTATATTCTTTATCAAATGTTTCTCTCCTTTTTTTGTGTTCCTCCCTTCTTCCATCTGTATCTTGCTGAGAGATGCTCCCTGAGAGCATTTCTTTTATTACTCTACTCATATCTTGCTTTACCTGATTTAATATTTCAGGTTTGAGCTCATCTACAAGGTCCCAAAGATATCTTTTAATGTCCATTGAAGCCATGTCTGCTGTTGTATGTTTGCTGCCCTCAGTTGCCCTTGTTTTTCCCTCTCCTGGATCAGGGCTCTCAGGGTTCTGGGCTGGGGACCTCTTCCTGCCTCTCTCTCCTGTCATGGTCCTGGCTTCCTCCACACAGGTTACAGTGCAGGTCCCAGCCCCCTTCCCTGTTGGCCAGGTTTCCTCCGAAGCATGCTGGTGAGGGACCTCCACCCTCTCCTCACTGCTCTTATCACTGAGGTGCAAGCAGCAGCTATATTTGCCTGCCCCTCCCCACCAGGCCAACCAAACGCAGAGGCCTTCCCCTGGTTAGTGCTTGCTAGGCACAGGGAATCAATTTGAGACAGCTCATTGGGTCCTGGCCAGGGGCACAGCCCAGTCCAAGCAAATCCCATGAATCTGCTTTGGGGAGGGAGGAACCAACTGAAGTCACTGTCACTCCCAGTTCAGGCTCCTCCTGCCAGACTCCAACATGTTGCCCATTTGATCATGCCCTTCTCGTGGCGGGGGCAGGGGTCCCAATCCCAGCACTGACCTTGGATTAATTAAGGTTCCTTTTCCGTCTCCACTCTCCGTTGGGCTCACCAACCCCTGACTTCAGCACTGCTGTGCTTCCCGTGAGTGGCGGTGGGAGTGAGTTTGGGTGGCTCTGCTGGCCGTGGTGGATTCAGGCTGGTGCTAATTCAGGCCAGTGCAAACTTGGCGGATCACAGCAAAAACACTGTGTCCCATAATTTTTAGCTGTTCCAGTTGTAGTCCCAATGTATTTGATGAGCGTTTTTATGTTTTAATTTCTTCCTGTGTCAAGAGGATCCATCTCCCTCTGTTTGGGTCTTTCCAGGGTGTTTTATTCTGGTGTATGAGTTGTTTCTCCTGGGAGGCTCTGTATTTTGTTGCTCACTGATCGACCATCTTGTCTTCATCCCCTACTCAAAAATCTTGCATGTAAGAAGCAAATGCATTCAAGAAAGGACAGTTATAGTAGATCTTGGTAGAATATTAATTACGTGGCTTTTTTTAACTCAATGGGAAAAGATAATACTAAAATTTTTCAAGATGAGCTTATACTCTAGAAACCAACCTGTGGCAAAACAAATAAATAAAGGGACAATCAGTAGAGTATGTTTTCAGGTGAAAAGAGATGCAGATACAATGGTTTCTATGTGCTAAAGGAATTTTATGGTGCCCAGTGCTTTCAAGGTTTGAATTTAGCTACATGTCTGTACTGAAATTTTATTTTTATGTATTACATACTTGTGTGTTAACTGCTTTCATGCCAGAAGTGCTATTCTTATTCATCTGGCCATGTACATTGTTCTGCTTATTTTTATTTGTATTATTTCTAAAATTCTATCATTGAACTTATTATTGTTTTATTTATAACAAAACTTTTTCCCACTAGGAATTCATTCTTCTTTATATATATGCACAAACAGGGGTGTCTTTTTATTGAGAACAGTTTTAGTTTTAATATTCATGCATATATATATATATATATATATATATATATATTCTGCTTGTGATATATCTTATCTACTTTAACATTGCTATAAATGACATATCTAAACATAAAAGGAACTATATGTTCATATCTATATAATATATAGAGTATCTATATCTATCTATAACATAAATATATCTATAATATATATATATATATATATATATATATATATATAAAATAAGATGCATCATATGTACAGCCTCATTGTAGATGCTAGAATTTGGCAGATTCTCTTGTGTTGCAAATGAAAAAAACTGCATCAACAAATCTAGATATAAAGGAAGTGATTCTTTCTCACTTTTACTAATTTGATTGATTGAAAGCTAAAACTAAAATGTAAAAATTTGCTAATAGACTTCTCTGCTTCTATATAGAGGACCAAGTAATGTGTACCTGGAAAGGGACTCTCCTCTCAGTTCTATCTGATGCTGTCTTAGACTAATGTATTTAATTAGGAATAGAAAAACATTGTTATTATTGGAGCATCTGGAATACTACTGAGCTCCTGAAATGAAGGTGCAGGATAGCAAGACCTTGCAGTCATGCCAGCCAAGCTTGGAAGAGCAATGTCCTGTGAATCAGATGCCTACCAGCGATTCTTCATGATTTTTCTACTTCTGAAATTCAACTGTATTGAGTAGAACAATTAGGTTAAGCTTTTCAATGTTCAAAAAGAATGAGTGACTTAGGAAAAATGAACACATGAAAATACTGAGTGAACATGTTCTGAACCACTGTTTTATTTTAAACACTGGATAAAGCATGCTTGCTTATGGCATCTCAGTTAATGATTCAAATTGGAGAAAATAAAGCACATATCGAAAGACAAATTTGAAGATTTTTTTCATTCAAATTTTTGTCCCATTTTGTGTTATTTAGGGATAAAATGTAGACAAACTCAGTATATTTTTAAGTAATCTTTATTTTCACAAAGTGGCACTCAAAAATGTGTCTCATTGGCAAGAGCATGAGATACAGTGCTGAGTTTTCAGGCTGAAAATCACTTATGAGTTGTCAAGTGGTTTTCCCTGTGTACAGAATCTTTCGTTTTATTGAATAAAAACAGATTTTGTCCTGAAAAACACAAGGTAAAAATATTACATAGGATATCAGTTTCAAGAGGAGAAAATGAAAATATTCATTGCAAATCTTTGCTTTTAACTTGGACACATTTCTGTAACCACATAAATCCCGGAGGCAGACGAGAAAGCCTGGATCTGATGTAGGTGTTCATAATGTGCTGAATTTGGGTTGCAGAAATGAGGGGTAAAATATTTGTCTCCATGGGGACAGATCCATTACTGCACTTTTCAAAATGTCAAGGGTACATTTGAAAAGTAGTAGCAATTTTCTCCCATTTTATGAAGATAATTCCCTGTTTGTACTTCACACATAAAAATCTGTGACTTCACGAAAATTTGTCTTCACAATATTAGACCATAAGCCCAAATTAACACATCTTGGAATATATATATATCTGTCTGCCTATCTATTATCTATCTATCTATCTATCTATCTATCTATCTATCTATCTGTCTATCTATCCATCCATCCATCTACATTCCAGGGAAGCAAAAACATACTGCTGTTAATCATTTAGTGATGTCTTGTCATTTTAACTTCCTTACTTTTGTAGGAAGTTACAGTTTTGGTCCAGAAGTCAAATTTAAAAAATCTCAGAAAAATTTACAGAAAAACTGAAGCGTGTCCCCACACAGTTCCCTTTAATAACTCAAAAAACATTTTGTTTCTTATGTCAAAATAAAACAAAATATTGGAATGAATCTGCTCTTACTCAGCTTAATTTTTCTAGACAAAGCAGATATATCTGTGGGTATTTGATATGCTTTCAGTGAATTCTGATGACATATGTAATGGAAGCAGTCTAAAGACTGTAATAAACTTGTTAAAACTATTAAATCATCCAGTTTTATTTAGGTAGAAATGTCAAAAGTAACTATCTTTAGGTACAGGTGATTGTTGCAGAGATATTTTAAAATCTGAGACGAAATACACAAGTAAAATTCTTACGTGTGAAAAAATTATGTGCTATCAATATATTTTTCACAAATCTTGTGAAATCTTAAATTTCACAAATTTTAAACCTTAATTTAAAAAGTTGTTCCAGTCCAGAAAACTATAATGGATGGCTATTGGTAACAGCTCAACAGCTACATGCATTAAAAATCCCATCAGTATGATAGGAAACAAAAAATTATAGGGATAAGATTTAAACTGCCTTGACAAGCTATTTGCCTTTTCTTGTGGCACTGTGTTTTTTTTATAGTTCAGAAGACATTTATTTGCAAATTCAACACTTCATGTATGATATTTTCTTGCAAAAATCAAAATACATATCTTTATTCTTTTTGATGAACTAGGTACATATTAAAATCTCTTAAAGAAATACTTAGGATTCAATTAAATATTGCAATATATCATCCATATGTCAAAACTCAGACATTTTCACATGGGCTGTCTCATGTAGTCTTTTAGTAATCTTGTGGAATAATTATTCAGTTTTAAAGAGCAGAAGATGAAGCTCCTAGAGACTGAAGAACTTATTCACAAGCACTTGGTTGATGGTAGATGTAAACTTTAAATGAAACGTTTTCCCCCCTAAATCTAGCCCTGCTCACATTACATATACTGACTTGGTGAGTATGTTTTGCTTGCTTTTGACATCTCAGTGCATATTTTACCAATTCCATAAATATTTACAAAGTGCTCAATATGTTTTAAGCTCAATACTGCAAGTTTCTGATTTTAAAAAAATTATTTTTTTATTTGTTCTGTTCTATTTGTGTCTTTATCATCCAATTTAAGAAAACTTTGCCCTCCAGGAACCCTACTAGATTATTTTTCTTTCTTTTAAAGACTTATGGTTTCTGCTTTTACATTTATTTAGATGTCTGATCTATTTGAGTTACTTTTCCTGTGATGTAAGATTGCAGTTCATTTTATTATTTACATGCAGTTACCCACATTTCAGCACAATTTGTTGAAGTCACTGTTTGTACCCCATTTCATCACCGTATTAACTGTCAAAAACTCACTGGCCAAGTGTGTGTGGTTCTATTCTGAGCTACTCTGTTCCGTTCACTTATGTGTCTACCTATGAGCCAAATCAGTACTATTATAATGATTAAAATTTATTTAAAAAATCTTCAAAGCAAGTGGTGACATCCTCTTACGTTGTTCTTCTATTTGAAGTGATTTTGCTAAATTCTTTATTTTTTCCCATGTATTTAAAATATCCTTCTTAGTTTGTAAAAAAAAAGTCATCAAAGAATTTGATTACAATGGATTTCATATGGAGTCTGAGATAAATGTTAAATTACAATTTTCAATCTCAAATACCGTAAGCCATTTGACCCATCTTTTTAGCTTTGTTAGGGCAGGTCTAGGGTGATCTGTAAGCTAGAGCAGCCCTGCCTCTGTACTGATCCATGCTCCTTTGCATCCTCCTGAATAATTCAGTCAATGTCAACATTCTCCCAGGTTAAGTGGATGGGACTTAAATGATTCCCACACCTTTGTGAAGTCAGAATTTATTTAGATTTGAGCTCATTGGTCTTTTTTTTTCCTACTTACCCTGACAGAGTTTAACCCTAGGTCTGGACAGTTTAATATGGAGCTAAAAATCTAAAGGTGTCCCTATGCAAAATATTGTAACTCTAGTCAGTAAAATACTGTTTCTTATGTAATACTGTAAGTTTAGGCATTCCTGACTATAATTTCTGCTCCTCAATCCTATATGTCTGTTTTCTTTGAGTTTCTCTTCTGGATATCATAATGTGCGAAGTACTTTTAAAGAGCAAAACAAAATAGCCATTGCTATCATCTTATTTTCTTGTCTCAGATATCACAGTCTAGTGGTGCTAGTGGTCCAATTACTGAAAACTCTATTGCATTTAGATTGTTCAGTTTTCAACTTGTTTACAGCACAAGACAGTGTCTGATATAAGTTTTTCTGATACAGCTGGAATTTGAGCCAGTAAATTTTAAAAATAGTATCTTTTCTTAAAATTTTCCTGATATACGTGAACATTGTGTCTCATGGTGGTTTTCCAAGAGTGCAAGAGCAGATCATTTTTCCTATGCGCTGTGTCTGAAGTTCTTTTCCTCATTCAAATAGGAATTTTGTTTTCTTCTGTTACTTATTTTATAGGGCACCATCTAGGCTATCAAGGTTTTACTACTTATCTAATCAAGTCCCGTTAACACACAGTATCTCTTCTCTCTTTTTCTCTCCCTCTCCACCCTTCCTTCTTTTTCTCCCTCCTTCCTTCCCTGTGTCACCATCCCATAATACAATTATTCTGTTACATTGTAGCCTCGATCTTTCCCATTTTCCTCTAGGGAATATCTCATTCATGTTTTCCGCCACCATGATAACCTATGGAATCATAAAAATCCATCATATTTAATTGTGGGGAGGTCTTTCTGCTTCACTTTGGTGTGTGCTCTGGCTAGAATATCAGTTCCTCATATCCAGAACCAGAACCAATTCATTTGAATGTCTCAGTACCAGTTAAGTGGGGTACACGAAAAGCAATGGATGATGGATGCTGCTCCACAAATGCATGAATAATTGAACAAATAATAAACCAATTTAGCAGTGTCTATAATTTAGCATTGAGGGTTTACTTCCTGTTTAGTTTAAGTGAGCTTATTTGTTTGCTTTCCTTTTTTTCCTTCTGTATGTAAGGTCACTATTTTATCATTATGCTAAAAGTATTATTCTGTTGATTAGCCTTTAGTATGTGTGGGACTGAGAAGATTTTAGTATTTCCATGTATACTTCTTTTTGAGATTTACTCATGAGATAAAATGATTCTTTCCATTTCCTGGTGTATTCTAGGCTAAGCTGTATCAAATGCTCTCATTCATTCAGGTATTAATTTTTCATTATTGACTTATTTCTACTATTTAAGCTATTTTTATTGAATATATAATCAAGATTTCTATACCACGATTTTGGTACAATTTAGGTATCAGCACACATTTTCAACTGAAATAAGCCCTGCATTTATTTTAGTTAAAATCTCTGGAAAATGCATATCAGGGATAAAGCTAATACTGACAAGAGTGAATTTAAGTTCTCGCATGTCTGCTTGGTCCCAGAGAGGAGCAAAAAAAAAAAAAAAGTGAAAGTCTCAAATTAATTATAAACGCATAAACAGCTAATGTACTGTCTCTGATTATGAAGTTTAGAATAAGTAAATAATCAATTATTAAATGGACACAGACTCAGTAGTTGTGGAACCAAATTCATGTGAAAAAAGCTAGAATTTTATTTTGTAGTTACTTTCAGAATATATCAATATTTTTGTGAATGTGTACTAGTTTAAGGGAAAGGAATATTCTAACTTGAGATTTTTCTCTAAAAAAAAATTAGTTTCTTTAACTGAGAAATAAGGCACCTTTAATATTTGGTTTCAAAAGTGACAATTGGATATGATTTTTTTCCTAAAAGACACATTTATGAGTTTGATACCTTTTTTCTCTTAATTTGAACACTGGTATAGATTCACTTTCTGTACTGATTTGTTTTTATTGCTTCAGGCATTATTTTGACATCTATAAATGACAAAGATTTTGAGAAAAGTACTTTTTCATGATCTTTTGAGAATAAAAATGGAACCATTATCACATACAGCAAATTCTAGCCTTCATGTTTCAAGAGCCTTCACTGGTCTGTGTCTTGATTTTTTTTTATCAGACTCTTCAAAATACTGCTAATACTTTCTATCTGTCAGCTTTACAGAATTGTTCTACACTGACTCACATGAGATGGGTATGAGAGCACTTTGAAAAGTGAAAGTTTGAAATTAAGATTTCTCATTCCAAAGAATGCTCTAATAGTCTCCCAAAAGTTTCCATAACTGAAGCAAACACTTAATTTTCAATATCATGATAGTATCATATGAGAATTTTCATAATGATTAA
This sequence comes from Hydrochoerus hydrochaeris, assembly GCA_004027455.1. Taxonomy (NCBI): domain Eukaryota; kingdom Metazoa; phylum Chordata; class Mammalia; order Rodentia; family Hydrochaeridae; genus Hydrochoerus; species Hydrochoerus hydrochaeris. The sequence goes on along the minus strand of PVLA01001530.1, from coordinate 247,510 downwards.
CCTTTAGTGATGAAATTCTGCAGGGCAGTGGAATAAAAGGTCACAGTTTTCTATGGTTTTCCATCTATATGCTTCAATTTCATTCTAACATGTTGAAACCAATTAGTGTCTATCTACATATTGTTTTGGTTAAACATTTTTTTGATCCAACTATGTATTATCTGAGTTGAATTTTTTGTGTTGGGGAAATTTCTCATATTTAATGAATCATTTGTAACTTGGATATATTTCCCTCTATGAATGTACAGTAGAGCAAAACCCTACCACAGGGTTTGTGATATTTAGATGATTTTCAATAACCTACGTGTTTTCATTTTATAATTCCCGATAGAATTTCATAAGAATCTCTCACACTTTGTTGAAAATTCCCTCAAGATTTTTAATTTTATTTTCTCCACATTCATATTTTTAAAAATTGTTAGCAGTACACGTTTGCAGTACGTACCGCTTCCGCTCCTCATGTGGAGCTGGTTCTTGTGCAAAGCACATCTTGATTCCTTTTCATCCCCTCGCGCTCCTCTCCTTCCTCAGGTTTGTAGTTTTCAGGAAGAGTCGGCCTCATTTTGACATCATTGAGAACTCTAGAGCTTCATTTGGTCCCAAAGATACAGCAACTGCAATTACTTATCATCTGTTTTTCAAGTTTATTTCAGAACATTTAAGAAAGGCTCCATACAGGGCTGCCCTTATGAGTTGGAAATTCAGGGAAACCCCTCTGTCAGAGAGAGAACAGGATGGTCCTAGTTCTGCATCTAGCATGTTACCTGTGAGATGATAGTTCCAGCTTCAATTATAATGATTGTACACCTTCAACGAGGTCCACCCAAGTTTAGAACACATTCATGCATGTGTGCATGTGTGAAGTTGTATATATGGCTTTCCCAACACTTAAATGTCATCATTTTCTGCTCTATTCCTTGAGCAAGGCACAAAATTATTCAAGATAATTTTGGTTTTATATTTTGTTTCAATTCTAACACACTTCTCTAATTTTAAAATGCTATAAATTATTTTAGTCTTCTGCATAATAACCTTTGAAAATACAAATGAGATTCACAAGACCTTACAGTGCACCCCAACAACCATGAAAGTACAGATTTTGATGGATAAATTTGTAATGCTGGCAAGCTAAAAGCCAATGTTCACAATGCAAAGATCAACCTCTGGGTGGCCTGGGTCCCTTCTGAGAAATGGCTCTAAATTTGGTTATAGAAATCAGCAAAAAATCTGGTTATAAAAATCAGGAAAAATTCTGATTTCCCTTTGAAGGAGCATCTGGTTTCTGCACTGCTCTGGCAGCATCAGAAGTAATTGAACATCACTAAAACTGAAATAGCCCATGTTAGTCATTTTGCAACTTTAAATATGTTTAACATTGGACTAATTAGATCATAATAAAGATTTACACTGCAAATTATATGCCCTGAATGGTGCTATACTCATGTAGCCTGAGATATTAATTAGGAAGGTTGAAGAAGAAGAATTCTTTCAAACGAAGAGTTCAAGACCAGCCTTTGTGATACAAGACCTCAACCCAATAAACAAAATTGAATATTAGAAGCTGAAAGATGACGAATCACATCAGAAATTACATCATCTGTTCATTATTCCAACGAGAGATTGTTTAATGATATTTAATCCATATTGTAATCCTTGTGGTACTTTTCCCTGTGGCACAGATCACTGTTTGGGAAGAATAGTTCATTGCTGTGCCTGCCCTTAGGAACAATTTGAGGACAGTCTTTCTTTCAATTTTCACTCCTTTCTCTATTTTTGAATTTTTGAATCATGCATTTATACTCTTGTGTCTCTAGTGGGGTTATCTGATTCTGGAATATTTGGGTTTGCTTATTTATATATTTGGTTTTAAATAGAAAATACACACGTGAGTATTTTTCACTGCACTTAGGGAACCTTTAAAAGAGAAAGCTGAATTACACTCTTTCTGTTTTTTAAAAGAGAGATTCTGTTCTGTTTTCATTTCATTTTCTGTCAGTGCTAAGGTTGGTTCCTAGCACCCAAGGCCTCCTGCGTACTAGGGGCTCACTCTCCATCTAATCTGAGTAGAATATTTGCTTTGTGTGCAAGTGACATTTAAATTTCTGGAAGTTTTAGTCTTTAAAAAAATCTAATGTTTCATCCATTAAAGCATAACAATTGTTTTAGAAAACATTCTACAAATAGGTGTTGAATGAATGCCACTTTGGGATAAGTCACCCTATGGAAAGTCATTCCCATAATCTGGCACATCTAGGTTACGTTTGCCTATCAGCCCCTCATCCTCTGCATCTTGCTATGTCATCCTATTTTTTAATCTCATTTTATCACTTTTTATAATTCAGAGAGTCATATTTTTGAGTGTTTGAGAAACACTGAAGCTTTATGTTAGTATGATTACACAGCACAGCAAACTTTTTTCTGTTAAACAGCAATATCAAAATTGATGAGCACTAATTGATTCCATTCATAAAAAATACTCATTCTGCATTCAGGCACGTATTCTTCTATTTTCCTTCTTCTACCAAAGTCTATGACCATTGCCGCCTAAAGCAATAAACAGCCTGCCTGGCGATTTTCATGGGAGGGTGATCAGGCATGGGGGAGGCTGACCAGCTTGCCATGGTCAGCAAGGCTTCCTGGAAAGTGAAGGCCAGGTTCATTCTTGTGAGGCTCAACTGGGAAAAACTTCTGGGCACACAAAGGACCTTGGTAGAAGTGTGATTCTCTTACTGAGGCTCCAGGCTCGGCTGGAAGTCCCTGGTCCCAGAGGTACTCACGGGTGTCAACGTAGTTATACTTTTACTAAATCCACGGGGAAGAACTTAACTTTTGGTCTACTAAGGCAGAATATGATTTAATTAATCACAAGGCAGACCATCACCTTTTCCTTACTCTCCCAGTTAGAATTACATTGAAGGTCCCCATTACTTCTAAGGTGAGTCCGTCAGCCAGAATTTTCATGAAAAACCAAACTAATGCGATAAATGGATAGGTATGTAGGTAGACAGAAAGACAGACAGACAGGCAGATATAATTTATTTTAAAGAATGAACTCACGCAATTGTAGGACAAATCAGAAACATACAGAGTAAGTAAGATAGCTGGAGAGTCAGGCAGGTGGTGAAGTTTAGTCTTGAGGTAGAGTTTTCTTTTGTCTTTTAAAAGATCCCAGAATTTTTATTGCTATTTTTCACAATACTTTCAACAGATTGTATTAGGCAACTACATTGTCTGAGGTAATCTCTTTTATTCAAAAACAACTGATCTCTGAGCACGGTGGTGCACATCTGTAATCCTAGTGTCCTAGTACCAGGCAGGCTGAGGCAGGAGGATCAAATTTAAAGAAGGCCTTAGGGTACACAGTGAAATTAAGTCCACCCTGAACCACATAGTGAGGCTTTGTCTCAACACAGAAACAGAAACAAAAACAAACAAGATAATCCCACAATTGATCATAGATGTTAACCACAACTACAAAATACCTTTATGATAATATTTAGATTATGTTCAATTAAATTCTAAGGTACTACACTGTGGGCAAATTTACATATAAATCCAACCATCCTAGGGAGGGAATTTCACCAAAGAAATGAAGAACAGAGAACAAGAAATTAACAAGATCTTCCTGGAGTCCGCTTGCCACAGAAGTTGTTTACATTTTCAGTTAATTTGCTTTTAAATTGTTGTTCACCTGGTAAAATGTGGCCAGTGTTTAGCATGTGCAACTTTTGGATAATACACTGGTTATTCTGTAGCTAAACCGCAAATCATTTTAACTGTCAGATTTTGAATCAGAGTGCTAGTGGTCTAGAAGAAGTCTAATTCTGTGCCACCATTTTTCACACCAAAGATCAAAAGCAAAAAAAGGCGCCAAGGAAGATTTTTTCATACAGCAACTGTTTCCCAATAATTTTGTTCATTCTCTGGTAAGAACGATGTAGGTATGTTTTCATCTCAGTGTGTGAGCGTGCACATACCTGCCTGTGTGTGTGTGTGTGTGTGTGTGTGTGTACTTGTATGCATGAAAGACAAGGAACTTATAGCTCAGCAGAAGGTAAAATGATTCCCTTTACTTCTGTCAGCCTAAAGCTGGACTCATTGAGGGGATCTTCAAATCCCTGGGGTAGTCCAATGTCAGAGCCCGCAGCCCGAGGTCACACACATGAGTGGGGCTGCAGGACTTCCCTGAGATTAATGGCAGGGCTGAACCAGGGACGGCTGGAGGGCACCCTGTGGCATGCTCATTCATCAGGGATTTACTTGTTGGTTAATGATTGCAATAGCAGTTTATATCTGACAGACACACGGGACATGTGTAGTGAGAAACTCTCTATTTGAAGCTGGATTATACTGGATCTATACGCTTTCCTCTTCCGTGACCAAGGCTGTCATTACGGCTGACAATGAAGTTTGAGTTTTTATTTTACAAAGGAAAAACTTTTTTTTGAGCTAAAATTAGTTACACACAATAGGAAACTTTATAAATAGAGCTACTAATTTGCATGCAATCTATAGGATATATTTTTCATATGCACGTGAAAGTTATGGGTTGCTCTAATTGTAGCAGAGATAAAATTAATTTTTTCCTTTAAACTCTTGCTGCTAACACTATGCTGTTATGAATTTCCTAATTACATTGCTCTGTTTTTGTCGCTACAAAAAATTTATTCTTATAAGAATTTATAAAATTCATAAAAAATAAAATATCAATCTTGTCACTGCACTATAATAAATGGAAACATTTTTGAAATGATCACATAGCACAAATATGTATATACATCTGCACCTATTTATACAACATATCCAATAAAATTACATGAAATTTTTTCATTTTCTTAATGCTGTTTCTACAAAAATAGTTATTATCTCTTAAAATATCATTTTAAATGACTACATATAACTTCATTGCAAATCAACTATGTGATACTGGATATTTAAGTTGGTTCCATTTTTTAATCCTATTGAAGTGTATTGTGAGAAAAAAATTTTTTGCATCTTTATTGCCTTTTGATTCTAATCCTAAAAATAAATTATCAAAATACTGCTGGTCCAAACATATGCATTTTGTAATTTAATCAACTATATTATAATTTCAAGCAGAGTCACTGAAAAATATAAATACTGTCTATGAATTTTAAACAATTAAATAAAAGTAAAATAGTAAGAATCAACCATAAGAGTTAAGAGTAAAACAAACTAAAAGACATACACCAACACACAAATACACACACACCAACAGGAATGCATGAGCTTAAGAATGCTAAAAATCACATTGCAGATAGAAGGCCTAAATTCTCTGGCTAAGTGATAAGACTGGAAGAAATAAATATAATACTATTCATGTGAAACACTTAAGAGAATGGTTGAAAGTAAAAGTATACCATATAAGCACTACCCTAATAGTGCAAGTCAGATATTTTAAAACAGTAGCAAACACAAAGGCCTGCAATATAACCCTACAGATGAAAGGATTCCTTCCTGAGCATTTAATGGCTTGCTTGAAGTACAAAAAGAAAAAGTCATACTGCCTCTTGCAGAAGCTGAGGAGGTGCTGTATTTTGGAGCTTGGATGTCTCCGAAAGGGCCTTTTATTGAAGGTTCCCAGAGAGACCCCATTCAGAACTGGTAGAGGCACTGAAAGGTAGGGTTCAGTGAGTGGTCCCCAGGTCATCAGAGGTGACCCTCAAAGGAGATTTTATGACCCTGGTCTCTTCCTCTAGCTCTACGCTGTCTGGCGGATAATCTTTGCCTTGCCCTGCACATGTATCCTGATGTGCTTTTGCTCAGATCTAAAAAAGCACAGGCCAGGAATAGCCACTTTGTGAAACAGGTATAAAGCTGACAAACAAGACGTTCGTATTAATAGTCACTAGGGAAATGTAGAATGAAGCTATGATGAGATCCCACTCCACATCTAATAAAATGTTCATACAAAAAATGAACAAAAATACCTGAAAAATAGAAAATGCTGGTCAGGATCCAGAGCCATTTGAACTCTCAGAGTATTGCTGAGAGAAATGCAAAATGGTACAGTTCTTTTGGAAAAAAGTTTGGTGGTTTTATCGACTAGCAGACAAATATCTGCTGTACAGTTCAGCATCCCTCTCCTGAGAACTGAGCAGCTGGTGGAGATGGAGCTGGGCAGTGGGATGCTCACCCAGCATGCAGGAGGCACGCATTTTGATCTCTAGAACTGAAAAAATGTAAAGGGCTGTGTTTATACAGTAAGCTTTACATGAATAACCCTAGTTTTTCATTCTATAATTAGTAAACACTAGAAACAACTAAATAGTCCTTCAAGGATAAATAAGCAAGCTGTGATTCTGCCTTCACATGCAGAGTTTTACTCAACAGGAAAAGAGAATGAATCATATCACAGTGATATATGTGCACCCGTGTTTATAGCAGCACAATTTATAATAGCTAAATCTTGGAAACAACCAAAATGTCCATCAAATGGGGAGTAGATAAAAAAGATGCAGCATTTTTATACAATGGTGTGTTACTCAGCAATAGAGAATGATAAACTTGAGACATTTATAAGGAAATGGATGTAATTTGAGACCATGCTCATAAGTGAAATAAATCAAACTTGCATGTGAAATCATTGTATTGTCCCCCTGGTGTAAGAAACTAAAAGAATAAATAAGATCCAAAATGTACAATAGATATTGTGAAAGGGAAGAAATTGTTCTAAAGGAAAGAGAAATGGATGGGAGAAGGAGAAAAGAAGAAAGGGAAAAGGAAAACTGAATGAATATATGTACACACACACATGCACAATATTTAATATAGTTATATTATTATTTGTTATTAGATCATTGAAAAATAAAGGTTCCTGCCTATTGTTTGATCACTTTTCATGCCTGTATCTTGTAATATGAGCAACTACTTTGAAGCTAACAATACACAATGTACTAAATATTCTTACTCTCCTAAAATCTCATTTTGAAATTTGGTGCCATTCTTTTCATTGTTTTTGTCTTTAAAATTTAAAAAAAAAAAAAGCAAAGAGATGAAGATTTGAAATGTGCAAGACTTTGGAAGAATGTGAAAGGTATCCTATATAAAAAAGTAAGTCAAATTCATAATGATACAAAAGCAATCTGTGTGTTGCTAGGATTGTAAGAGACTGGAGTGTGATCTTACAGACAGTTCAAAGGAGATAGTTTAAGAAAAGATGGAATTATTATTTGTATTTCATGGTGATGGTAGTTATGTGTCCCATTGCATAGAACTTCATATTACTAGAGAAGAAAACAGTCAATTTTATTGAAAGTTGATTTTAAATATAATTGAAATATTTATTTCTCAATCTTCAAATATATTGGAATGTTTTTAGTTACTTATTCATTGCATTAATTGAATTGTGATTCAAAGACATTTTATATTGAATTCAGCTCATTAGTCTTGATGGAGAATTGCTTTATGGACATTATATTATTAATAGTTTTATTTAAATATTAAATATTAAATTTTGTGTATTTAAGTAGTGTATATTTGTATATGTTTAAGATGAGGAGCTAGAATTTTAATTATATGAATATAAATTACATTGATCAATGTCCTTAGTTTTTTTTATTTTTGTCTCTTGTGTTAGCAAGTTTTCTGTACTATACCAAATTAGCTGAGATAATTAACTTATGATTTAAAAATTTACTTTGGCTCAGAGTTGTGGAGGGACCAGTCTGTGATCAATTGGCTCATTTGTGTTAGCCCTGTGGAGAGGCAGTGCGTCATGGTAAGAGAACCAGATGAGTAAATCCATGGCCATCCTTAACGATACTCATTCGTTGGGCATGGTGGAGCACTCATGTAATCCCAGCACACAGGAGGCTGAGGCAGGAGGATTGTTTGAGATCAACCGAGGCTACAAAGTGAGCCCAAGGCCAGCTTGGACTGTGAGACCCTGTCTCAGAACAAAAAAAAACAAAACAAAACAAAAAAAAACAAAAAAATATTCATGGATGTTATTTTTCAGGAAAGCTGCAACAAAAACAGAATTATTATGCTTTACTAACCATTTAAATTCTATATTTTAATAGATGAAGTCAGTCATAAAATGTATAAATTATACAAAGAAATAAATTTGTTATTCATAAATGATAGTTAAATATTAAAATGTTAAATAATGGATAACAAATGAATGAAAGTTAATGTGTTCACCGAGGTGTTGGATACAAAAATCAACATACAAATAAAGCAGTGTTTTCCTATACATTAGAAACAACATGGAATTTAAAAGTTAATATGATTTACAATTACATTAAAATTTTAGACTACCTAAGAATCAATCTAACAATAGACATGTGAAAAATTAAGAAATGTATTGTGATATAATAAAGGTTACCTACAGAAATAAAACTTTAGTCATGGAAGGCCATAGGCTGCCCAGTCAGCGTCACCAGAAAACTTGTTAGAAATACAACACTGAGGTCTTATGTCCAGCTAAGAAAACAGAAATTGCAAGGGTGGGCCCTTCCAGGAATGCGTTACAGCTTCCTGGCGACTGCAGTGCGGACAGGGGCTTGGGAGATCTGGGTCTGGAAGCCTGAGGACTCATGTGCATCAAGACACAGCCGCGCAGCCTGTCGTCCCAGAAAAAACCCATGCAAATATCAGTACACAGTAGGCTGTAGTTACTATGGTGGGCTGGAAAGTACGAGGGAAGGAACAACTGGTCTACCCAACAGTGTGGCTTACTATACGTATATTTCAAGTAAATAAAGAGAAACACAAATAGTTGTGTTATTTCTATTTATATCTAGTGCCAAAACAGGCCAACATAAAATAAATTTTTAGATGTGTCCACAGATGAGAGAATTTAAAATAAAAGTAAGGACAAGTTTTTCTTACATACTAAGTTGAACAGTAAAAATGTAGAGAAGTGTGATAAGAGATACTGACACGTTATGAGGAAATATCTATCACAGAAGAGAGCTTCTAAAAGGGGCGACCAAAAATAACGGAAGAGAGACAAGATTATGAGAAATAGCACAGTACATAACATTATGTACTATTCAGTGTAATGCAATGGAAGGAAGAAACCTGAATCTTTATTCTAAAGGTGCTTACTAAGATCTAAAGGGAAGACAAATTTCAAAGACAGAGAAATAAAACTGAAGAGTAAGATAAAGAGTACGAAATCGTAAAAGTTCCAAAAAGAGTGAAAAAAGTAGCTAAAAATAGATAGTTTGATTGATATACCAGAGTTGTAGCTTATAACTTGCAAAGAAAAATGGCTATTTATATAGTATTTGCATTGTATCAGATATTATATAGTAACTTATAACTATAAATTTATTTTGCTTATAAAAAGTCTGCATATTTTATTACTTCATTATTTTTGTCATCAGTCTATTTTGGAGTAGGATGGATGACTTTCATAATCTTTAAAGGCAAGAATTCCACCCTAGATAACACAGATTAGTGCACTGATAATATTGTAGTGTTCTGTATCATCACACATAACATGTATGTATGAATACACAGAAAGGACATTTGCATCAATTAATTTACATGTATGTATTCATGTAGATATAGACAAATACATTTGTGAAAATAATTTAAGGTTAAATATAATAGTGCCACAAAGAATCTTAATATGAAATGCTTGGAAGACTTTTGCATTTATGATACTGTGTGTATCAGCATTAACTAAAGGGTAAACCCAGATTCACTCAAATCTGTCTCCTCATCCACAGAAAGTTTAACCATGACAATAGACAACAGATGATCTCTGGTTGAAGCATTTGTTAAGAACATTTCTCTTTCAGATGCAGAATTCCTGACAAGGTCATTGATCCTGTTCCATAAACATCTTTTATATTATGTATGGCTTCTTCACTTTTGCCTCAGATGCTTTTTGCTTATGCTAACACTTATCATTCATCTATCTGTAACTGCTATAGAATATCTTATTTTTCATTGAACATATCAAGGCAAACAACTGTTTTATTAGAAGGTAAATAAGACTCAAATTTGTCTTGTTGTGAGGTAATCATTATTTGGTTCAAAGCAATTAAAAGCAAGCAACACTGCAAGTTAGGAAAGAACCTTAGCTTTATGTCTAAGTTCTTCTGATGCTATTATACACTTAGATAATTTGCACACACACACACACACATCTCTCTACATATATAAACCTACATATACAGTTTGAGACTATCAAGCAAAATTCATAGAATATCTAATGAAATTACCATATTTAATTGAAAATAATTTCAATTCACTTTTTGGATTTGCATGCTTCACCAAGGGATAGTGACTTATTTGTTTTTTTTAACTGACTGACATGTTTTTATAAACAGAAAGTGTAGAAATGTCAAAATATCAAATAATTATCTTTACTTCATTAAATAATCCACAAGTATTTTGTAGCAGGAAATCTATTTAGAGTTAGTCAAATTAAAATGCACGTAGTTGAAGCATCAAGCTCTCTGTCATCAGAGGTATTCATGTGCAACTTAGATAATTACATATGGGTTCTACAGTAGACACAAATCAAGTATCAAATGAGTGGAGAACAAGGAATGGGTTAGAGTAGCTAAGTGATTGAGGTTACCTTTAATATCTCTGATCTGTTTGATATCTGAAACTCTCCTTTTTCTACCTTTCTACCAACATAAGCTTAACCACTCAGTATCCTTTATACCAGAGTTGTGTAATTTTTATCAGTCATACATTTCTCTCATCCGCCTTAATAGTATTAGACTAGAATCTGAAAGCAAAGTGCTTACCGTGATGATGTAAAATACAGTAGAATGGTACTGCGTTCTTTCAGTTCCAGCGTTAGAAACTCTTACGTTGCTGGCAAAACTACTAACTTTTAGCCCCCTTTATACCAAGTATCGGCTGTTTTTGTGATCTCTACATTTACTAAAAGTGTATGATTTTAATATCTGCTCTCTGTCTCAAATCTCTCTACAATGTAAAATGGGTTTTAGTTTCTCAACTTAACTCTTGTCACTATCAAAACTCACATGAAGAAAAACATTCCCTGAGTGAGCTTCATTTGCTGAATTTTAGGTTGAAGTTAGAAAATCTATGTTTATTGATTTGGTCCATTACCTAATTTGAGGCCTAGAATTATCTTCCTGGGAAAGAGTGCCAAGAAAATCTTAAAATCCAAGTATGTCTAACTAATTTGTTTTACAATGTATTAGGAAGGAAGTTGCAGGGAAAATATTTTGTGGATTGTGCGATCCATCCTTTCTATTTTGTTGATGTCACACTGAGATGTCAATTAAAGATGATATGTGCAAATCATTTAAAGCCCTAAAGAGAAAAAAGAAAAGGTTACAAAATATAAGGTCATGCCCAGGCAATTAGGGAAGCAATAAATGGAAATTATGAATGACAGGCAAGCCAAGCCTATACGAGATGGTGTGGGCTTCATATCTCTAGATTCTTCTTTAGGTAGGCTGCTTGAATCTCTGCCCTCACACAGAGCATGTCAGGCATCCAGGAAAATCTTTTAGAAGCACAAGCATTGGATTCTGCATGAGTTCTTTGCTGTGTCATTTGTATAATAATGCTTGTTAGTCTAGAATCATTTGAAGAATGATGTATTAAAAAATTATGAGACTTTTCTTTTTATCAAATATTTTTCAAAAGAATGAAGCCTAAGGAATACAGGACATGCAGTAAACATGAATACACACTTCTTTAAGTGGACCAACACTGCCTCTGAGTTAAACCATTATCAATACCAAAACCCAAGGCATTCTATATGTCAAAGAGAATATCAGAATACACATCCATGGTTTGCAAAGTGAAACTTTGTCTTCTGCCACATTATAAAAATCTCAGATCTTTTAAGGTCAATCTGTTGATTTTATGGTCTCTTTGTACCTATGTATGAAAAATACAGATGGATGAAAAGTACTAGGAATATTGCTGTCAGGGAGCCAGAGGGAAATCAGAATCACAGAGCCTAGTTACACACTGCATGTGTTAAGTTTTACTTTATCGATGGTAGCTTCATATAGTTTCTCAGAGTGTCAGAGTCCCAATAATGCTGTGACTTTAGTGTGCTATTCCTGCTACACTTGTCGCCCCTGCGTAACATACAGAATGACAGCCGACGGACCTCAGAGCCTCAGGCCAGCACAGAGGTCTTGCCTGCCACACCATGTGCAGTGGACGACGTGGTAGCAGCAAACACTGAAAGGGAAAGCAGGTTACTGTCACTGCAGCAGGACCGACCTTCTGACCGAGTGTCACCCCAGTGAACAAGAGCCAGGCAGAGTCTCATGGTGGATTTATTAAAGGGATCAGAACACGCTGCTTTTTATTCTTCACAGGACCCCTACACTCAGTTTTTCCTTTACTTTCGCTAACTCTTCTACTTCTCTGGTCTCGGCAAGTTACTTCTCTTATACAAACTAATAAATTCCTTTTCTCTCCTGCCATACTGATCATAACACTGTTTAGCTCTATATCTAACTACAGTTTGATTTCTCTACTTACATAACTTCCCAAGATGTATCATTTTGGTCCATGTACCTCTTGTGCTTGATAAAATGCCCATTTTCCATAGGCACGGTACACATTTCAATCACTGCTTCCCGCCCTAAACTCCAGATGAACAGGTGAGAACGCACATTTGTTAGCACACACAGGGAGTCATTAGATACCACCCTAGAAGGAATTAGAGTAGGGATCCTAGGAGAAAAGGAGGGCTACAGTTAATAGGAGCTGATTTTAAATCCTAGATTTGGAGCCACAGAAACAGAGGTGATATTGACCGTGATAACTTACATTTCTGTATATTTTGCACATGCAAAAATAATGGGGTAGCCAAACATGGATTTACCCTTTGTACCAGGAAATCATGTGGAAAGGTGTATGGTTGATACATTGTGAGATACAGCAAGAAGCCACGATCATTATGTTGTAAATAACCTCATCCTGTGCAAAAAGAGGGCACAGAGAATTAGTGAGTGCTACACCTGCCCTGGAGAGGTGGGGAGGTCGCCTGTATAGAATATGAAAAGGAGGAAAACAGGCTTGTTCCATCCCCATTTGTTCTGGCTGCTCTTGCTGGCTGCTGCCTTGAGATGTTGCCCCAGTGCCATGCCATCCTGCCTTGGAGCCAGCTGATTATGGACTGAAACCTCCAGAAACTGTAAGCTAAATAAACCTTTCCTTCCCTAATTTTGGGCATCAGGTGTTTTGTTTCAGCAACCAGAGAAAAATAAAAGTAATGGAGACGGGTGGGGGGGGGCGAGAAGGGCTGGACTGGTCTCCTGACTGCTGTGAAAAATTGAGTATATCTGATTTATATAACTCCTTTCAGCAACAGCTTGTGTCTTTATTGTAATTCAAGGATTTAAAAAGACACGAGTGTGATTGAGATGAATTCAATTCGTACTGAGATGACATATATACGATAAAATGTAAAGTTAAGTGTATAAATATGTTAGTAGATTTAAAACTGAATTTGTTGGCTTGAGTGTGATGTTCAGTTCATTTCATTTCATAGTAAAATTCTGGAAAAAAATACTATAAAGATTATTGAGAATCATTAGGAAAGGCAGTGATTAATCCAAAATAACGTGTTCGTGGTATTGCTTTTTTAATTTTGTACAATAGTTTGAAAATAATTGCATTTTTCAAAAGGTTGGTTTCATTACCTTTTCGAAACCAATCTCTTTATGTTGGCCAGGTACTCTGTGACTTGTAAGCTCAAGTGATTCTTTTACCTCAGTTTCCTGAGTGGCTTGGCCTAAAGATGTGTGCTACACAGCCCAATAAACTCACTGTCTTCTGACAAACATGCTAGTCGAGGTTACAGTTTTGATTTTCAGTTGCATTGAGGGGTGCTGGTTTTGTTATTAACATTTTACCTTATAGAATACCTTTAACTGGAAAGACACCAAGATGATGCCTTCTTTATGTTACAAGAGATTCAATGAGAGAGTCTTGTTAGACTATAACATTAGTTTTTCAGTGAGCAACTTCTCAAATGCATCACATTGCTTTTATAAGGCTTCTGAAAAGGGATTTGTACAATACATTAAACACCTTTTTCTCGGAAAATTCTGCCTACTAGTGTAACCAAATATGAAGTTTCAGTGAATACTGGGAGGAGTTGGAAAGACCTTTTGCCTAATGGAGACCTCTACAGTGGTTTCCAATTCCCTGCCTGGGTTACAGGCATCCAGGACAGGAAAGAAAGAGCAAGGCACAAAAACAGAGGGGTGCATAGCAGGCACCTGGGGCCACCAGTTGTCCTCTAGGAACGAAAGACTATGAGGTGCCCGGACAGTCGGTATTTATTTATTACTTCTGAGTCAAGGACAATGGATAAGCAGTGGGCATTTCCAGGAGCAGCAATGGCAAGCATGGTGGGCCAGGAGCTTAAAACATTCTTGCAAGGACACCAATAAGGGCAAGACAGGGGGCCAAAAAGGAAACTGTAATTTCCCCGGGTACCTTATTCTCCTCAGCAGGACTTGTCCTGTGAGCTCCACAGCAGCCCTTAGACCTAGGGGTTCCAGCTGTGACCAGAAACGGGAGTTTCTGCATTCCAGTCTGGCCCAAAGGGTAGGACAAGGACAACCTTGTATGTCCCCTAGGCTAAAACTATAATGTGTTATTCCCAGCAGGACCTATAGAGCTCTTTACATTTGCTTGAAGCCATCGGAGGCTTTCATTAGGCAGCACTACCCTCAATGAAACAGAAAGATGGGTTTTTGTTGTTGTTGCTTGTACTTTTAGAGATGCATTTAGAGATGCAAATTAAAAAAGCCCTGAGATTTCATCTCACTCCAGAAAGAATGACCATTATCAAGAAATGAATCAATAACAAGTGCTGGTGTAGCTGTGGGGAAAAGGAACACTTCTCCCATGTTGGTGGGAGTGTAGACTGGTGCAGCCACTGCAGAAATCAGTATTCAGATTCCTCAAAAAACTAAAACCACAGGTTCCATCTGACCTATCTATTCCTCTGCTTGCTGTCTTCCCAAAAGAATTAAAAATGTCATACCATGGAGATATGCACACATGTTTATAGCTGCACAATTTGAAATAACTAAATCTTAGAAACAACCAGAATGCCCATCAGTGGGTGAATGGATAAAGATGTGTTTTTTAATATACAAGAAGTGTATTTGCCATAAATAAGAATAAGTGAGACATTCCTAGTAAATAGCTGCAGCTTGAGACCACACTCTCAAGTAAAATAAACCAGACACATACATTTAAGTAAGGTCATTGTTACCCTGGTGTGAGAAACCGAAAGGATAAATCAGGACTAAAATGCCCAGTAGATATTGGGAAGCAGGAAGAAAATGTTCAGAGTGGGAAGGGGAATAAGAGAGTTAGGAGGGGAAAGGAAAATGGGAAAAGAAAACCAGTGAAAAACTGGAATCAAAGTTTTTATAAATAAGGAAGGAAAGAGAGGTGGGAGGGAAGTGAGAGGACTGGAAAAAAGGAAGAATCAAGATACGTCATGTGCATGTAAAATTGCCCCATGACAAATGTGAGCATTATGAGTATCTAAAGTGCATCAATAAAATTAATCCAAAGATGGAAAATGGGAAGATTGCTTTTTATTCAGATCCGGCAGAATGATTCTGGACCAACTATATAATTCTAGTATCGATTTCTTAAATTTTAAATAAATCTCGTGTCTGTCTTCAGAGAACGGATGGGGAGCTAGAGATCCACCGAGCCCCTAGCACCTTACCAACATTGCTAGTGTTGGGTTCTGTGTTTCTTCCTATTGCACAGTCTGATCACTATTCTCATTGGCCACTCACTTTTTTCCCTTGTCCTATCACCCTTCTTCCATCACCCTTTGATGGGATTTTGTCTGTCTCTTACTGGGGAAATCCTCTTCTAGCAAATCTTCCAGATGAATCAATGAGACCTTAGACTAGCTATTGGTGAATGGGAGAAGAACATTTAAACTCACAGAATCAATGAAGACAGTAACCTAGCATTTGCAAAGTACATCAGCTTTTAAGCCCTAACTTAAAGATGTATAAGGAACCTTCCTATGGAACCAAGGAATCCAAGACACAAAACCTGGGTTTTAATGATTATTAAGTTGCTGTCTACGAACCAAACATACACCTTATTCTGTAAAGTTTTGCAGACTACAAACAAAATCAAATAGATAAACACACAAAAAAGAAAGAATATCTGCTTCTTCCTTCGTGGAGTGTTCACTGTTTTCCACAGAAAAATTTTGTGAAGTGAAAATCAATTGTGTTTCAATTGATCTTGAGTCTTTTTCTATCAAGATCTTTAGCCCATGGACCTGAATGCTGAACACAGAATTACTGCATAGTGTTGACTGGAAATATGTACATAATGCTGGAATGCTATGTCATGAACAAATGAATGATTTGTACCTATCAGAGAGACTTTCCAGAGTGTACGGATTGACTTATTAACATAGCACTCTAGAAAGCACCCAGGGGAAGATGGGTCATTGACTTATCCAACCTAACTGTCATCATCAGATAATGTTTATTTAGTTATTCCCTGGAAGCACCCAGGGAAAGCACCCAGGGGAAGATGGATCATTGATTTATCCAACATAACTGTCATCATCAGATAATATTTATTTAACAGTCACTCTGCAGAATATATATATATATATATATATATATATATATATATATATATATGTATAAGCTCCTCTCCAACATACTACATGGTCAGTAATTATTAGTTGCATTTTTAATAATATTTTAAGAAATAAGTGTTAGTATTTTCAAAGAAGTGTTTCTCCATGCTTTTCACACATGTATGTCTTGTTCCCTTGATCACCAACATTTTTGTTCATTCAGTATTTATTTATTGAGGTCTGGAGTAGCAGTTTATCTAAACATACAGTCCTGTTCCTACAACCAGAAAGAAAAGACTACTAAATTAAGGGGCAAGCTGTTTATGGGACAGAGAAAATATGCCTTCTCTTTTGAGACAACAATATTGGTACAGAGAAACCTAAACTCCCTGTATATGTATCTGTGAACTCCCTTTGAGAAGCTGGACTGTTGGTTCTGTCCTTCTGAGGTCTGGAGAGGCCAGGAGTGTAGGGTCTAAGGTGTGGCCAGGGCCTTGCTTTTTAGGAGGGACAATGACCATGGCAAAGCTTGGACACGCTTGTTGTGTCCCAAGTCCCTACACACACAGCTAAGATGATGAGGGAGAGAGGCCACGGAGGAAACAGAAAAGACTCAACGTGAGGGCCGGAAACCCCCACTGGTGCCTCCCGATCCTTCCTTCGTTAGAAACAGGGCACATCCATAATGAATAGGGAAACAGTAATACAAAGATGGATTGAACACTTCTTTTTGTGTTCATAAATTTAAAATGTAAAACATCTCACTCTTTTTCACACGTTAATGTAAGAAGGATGTTATACAGATGAGCCAAGAACATCCTCCGTGTTGGCCTTATGCTGTTTATTTCTCCAAGCCGACTGCAGTTCTGAGACCCATTAGCTTAAAAGTCTGCCTGAGTCAAAATGAAATTTTTATGCATTCAATTGTTTCAAATACAGGCCAAACATACACGTTTTTAGCCCCGCAGAATCTTTATACTTTGCCTATTTTTGCAAACTGCATTCAACATCTGTTAGTTTTGGATAAAAGTTGAAGCTATAAAAAAAATACCCAAAGACACTGGTGCTCTGCAGCGTCTCTGACCAGTGAGACCCCAGGGTACTGTTAAGCCACATTGTCTATACAGAGTCTTCACTCTCTCCTTTCCTCTTCTCCATGGATTTTGTTGGCCCTCCATGCTGCCAGGGCTGTCATCCATCTGCAAATCAATCATGGTGTAATGCGGATAAAGCTAGTGTGTGCTAATGCCGCCTCATGTCTTAATTCTTCCCTACCAGGAAAATACTATTTTTTTTCAAGCATAGAATAGTGATTGGCAAACTTTACTTAGAGGTCAAATCTGCAAACTGCCTTATTTTTTATGACTTGTGAGCCTAGGATTGTTTTAGGTATTTTAAATAGCTTTTTTTTTTTTAAGAAAAAGGAACATTTATGATCTATGAAAATAACACAAAATTCTAATTTCAGTGCTTACCAAAATGCAGATCATAGCTACATGCATTCATTTAAATGCCATCTATGACTGCCCTGGTAGACCCTGAGACAGAGCTCAGCAGTTTGCTATGTAAACTCTAAGCATTTATTATCTTGCTATTTACAAAAAAAATATCTAAAATCTCAAAACAAAGTGGTTTGTGGGTCACTGTTTTTTCATCTGACACAAACAATTTCAGTTGGAAAAAGAAGGAAAAGGAGAGCAAGGAACACAATCCTTACATCTTTGTGAATACTTTGTAAGTGATTTGTAGCATCATGTGAGATTTCCAAACAGAAAATGGTCTTTACTTTATTAAACAATTTTCAAATGATTTAAACCTACTAATATTTCCACAAGACTCAGGAAAAATGAGAGACATCCATTGTAACTGCAGCCTTGGGAGAAGCATGTGATATTTCCCACTTACCAAAAATGTGATTCCACCTCTATTTAAATTTTTAGGATAGAATTCTAGCCGAGTAGAATTCAAATCTTCCAAAGAAGAAAAGAAAATCATAGCTGTGCGGATATAGTGTTGTTAGAACTGTTTAATGTTCCCTAAGATAAAACAATCTGGATGAATATAGAGCATTTGTAATTTTAGCTCTTTTTTCTGGGTTGATATGTATTAACTTTAAGACCTATATTTTAATTCATACTTGTACAAATAAAGGAATTTTTAAACCAGATTAATACCTTTATGTACAAAAGTATCAAGAGTGGAGAACTGAACAGACAAAATGGAAATTGTATACAAAAATTTATTAGACTATTTATAGAGGAAACAAACTCAAAAATCCTCCCTGCAGCTGGACATGGCAGTGCACAGCTATAATCCCAGCACTCCAGAGACTGAGGCAAGAGGATAACTTAACTCTGACGCTACCCTGGGCTACATAGTGAACTCAAGGCCAGCTTGAACTGTACAGCAGGACCCTGCCTCAAAAACAAAACAAAACAAAACAAATCCTCCCTGTACAAATGCTTTAAAGCAGATTCTCCCTGATCCCTTTGAAATTTGGTTTTCTTCTTAAACTTTGGCTTTGACTCACTGTGAAACACTAGAGGAAACTGTTTCCAGATACCTCAGGATGAAAGAGCTCTCTCTCTCTCTCTCTCTCACTCTCTCTCTCTCTCACTCTTTTTTTTGTACCAGGGATCAAACTCACTCTTAAGCCACTGAGCTAAATCCCCATCCCAAGAGCACTCTCTTTTTTGTTTGGAAATAACCATATTTTTCATTCATAGGATTTATTTTTCAATTATTTATCTTATTAATATCCTTGATGGAACCTGTTTTAACTAAGAACTCAGCAGATGTTGACAATATAAGAAAAAGGAAGATTATTAGGATTCTTGAAGATCTGGTAGTCTTTCCAAGTGTGTGTGTGTGTGTGTGTGTGTGTGTGTGCGCTTTCTCCTTGGTGTAACATGTTTCAGTCTTCTTGCAATATGTTTGATTTATTTCATCAGAAGAACTTTCCCTTCCATCTATACTATAGGGAAGCGAAACTGCTAACTGTAGGTTTTGTAACATGCTCTTTGCTTCTTGATCCCCATTAGATATTCTTGTAAAATGTCATAACCTAGTGAATTCTTATCCAAGCATGCTTTACCAGACTAAACCTGGTTCTATTAGGATGCATATTACAAATGGAAATTTATAAAATTAGAAAATGCAGCTGGTTGGGAAGAAGAAGTTAGTAGTATAAACTCTGCATGTGCATAATAAATGTAGCATAAAAATGGATGAACTCCAAACCTGAAGGGTTTCGCTGGAACTGACATTTAATTCCAGCATTGCAAATGGTCCTCTGTTACTCCAAAACCAATTTATGCTCCAGTAGGAAAAGGCCCAGGCATGATCTACTTTTAACTAATTTTATTTTGTTTAACTTATCTTTCCCCCGTCTTAAAGTCAGCAAGTATTTAATGTATTTGAAATGAATAGTGGTTTCCACATATCAGTGTTGTGAACCTCTCCTTTCAATCTGTATCCTTTAATTAGTTTCTTCAATGCATTTTTGATTAATAGAAGTTCTTGATTTTAATGTAATTAAGTTAATCAAATTAATGTTTTTATCTGTAACATTTTCATTTGAGATGTTATAATCCTGTAATCCATTCTAAGAGTGTTAAAGTTTTACTTTCTCCTCTTCAAATTTTTATTTTGGAAGTTCATATCTACAAAAAAGTGAATAAAGTTGCATAGGATTATCCATAAGCACGTGACATAAATACACCACAATCGACTATCTCCTTAGATGTATGTTTGTAAGTGTATCTGTATGTCTGTGTGTTTGATTACAAATATATATGCATATTTATATAGACATATCCATCTATTTGTCTATATCAATATATAAAAGATATCTAGATAGACATAAACATGGATAGATAAATCCATAAATAGGTAGATTATCTTTCTATCTATTTATAAAATTCTTTTAACCTCTTTTTTGGACCATATGATGGTTGGTTATCTCATAAGGTTGTATCATATTGAAGAATATTTGTCAAGCTCATTTCATATTTCATGTAGCCACCCAAGAAAATTGACAATGACATAATGATATTATTTATAGACGTGCTACATTAAGATGTTTAAATGTTCTCTGGTATGTTCTTTACAGCTACTTTAAAACCTGGAATTGCTGCAAGTTTAAGCTCCTTTTGCTTATATTGTCTCTTCATCACACGTAATGTAGAAATGAGCTTGACAAATATTTTTCATAAGGTAAAAATAGTAAATATTGTAGATTGATGGGCCAAGTGGTCTCTACTGCAACTGCGGGGCTCTAATATTATGGTGCTGAACTAGTAAAACAATGATGTGTAAATGAATGAACATAAGTGCGTTCCAGGAAGACTCCACTTTCAAATAAGTTTTGCCACAACTTGCTCATCTCTGACTTAGAGCAGTCTTAGAATATTTCTTGTTTTCTATTCATTGTCATTTTGAAGGTTCCACCCACGTTTTTTATAGTATGTACCACAAGTCAAGTACCTCCCGCAGACCTTACTATTACTGCGTCATATGCAGAGTCACATTTTGCCTGTCAAGGATGTAAACTTTATTGTTGGGCTAGCTCTGATCTCTAAATTCTGTGCTTCATCCTTCTTAATGACTAAATAAACGCTAAGTAGTTATAAGCAACATAAATATCTTATTCCACAACAACATTCCCCCAAGAAGTTGGAGTTTTCAATCAATTATTAGATTTGTTTTTACAAAATGCTGATTTCTAATTTTATAATCTCTTCTTCATTTATTTAGCGGCAATGTACTCAGAGGACAATCCTCTCCCTCTTCATCTCTCTCCTGTTTGTCACACTATAACTAGCTCAAAGTATTTTAAAATTCAACATAGTATAATTTAGTAGAACAATCATCTTTTTTATTTGTCAAACATATCAAATGTAATCTGTGGAATCCCTTTCCAGTTGGTTGCTGAATTGTTTTGATGCATCAGTCTAATATTTTTGTCACACACAAAGAAATGTATCAGGCTCGCTTTGTACTCCACTCTCCTCAGATTTAAAACAAGGTGTTTCTCAAACAAGGTTTATTTCCTTTTGTTAATCAGTGGCATTTAGGTGTAGTCACTGTATCACTGATTCTGAGTCCTTTTGGTGAGAAAGGCAGGGCATTTTTAAAAACTAAAACAAAGCTCTCTTGGTGATAAAGTCTAAGAATGTACCTGTGGGTATTCCCACCTCTGGGAAGTCTCTGTTCCTTCATGTGAGCTGGGCTGACTGAGCTGCTTCTGGTAAATCAGATGTGACAGAAGCAGTGTGATACCACTTCAAGGGGTAACTGAAGACCAGGTCGTGTCCAGGGCATCTGACCTGGGTACTCTGTATTACTCTCTTGCTTGCTCTTGAGATTAGCCCACTAGGATATTGTGAGCTACCTAACAGTCAATGTCCTCCGGAAGGATGGAGATCTTCAGCCAACAGCCAGTGAGCAACTTAGACCCCTGGGAAAATATCTTGTGAAGAGTCTTGTATGAATTTCTAAGCACTTTCTCTTAGTCAAAACTGCCGGTGAGATTTCTTCCGGCTGATACTTCTTCTGTGATTGGTGAGAGATTTAAGCCAGTGACACCAACTCAGTTGCCTCTGGATTACACATAGACTGTGCAATAAATAGTTTACATTGCAACACATCATATAGGAACTTCTGGGTTCTCAAGAGATAAGTGGAATCTCTTCATATGTTCTCAAAAAGCAAAATAAAGCATCCCTCAAAAAACAAAACAAAACATCCATGTTAAATAAAACCATGCAATACCTGTTTTCATAACTAAGAAACAAGAAGTACTACAAACATCAGATTTCATCTAAGTAGAAAAGTGAACCCTAATTCCACTGCGATTACCTACAGACCTGCAGCGGCAGAAAGACTTAGAGGAAGGTGACATAAAAAGTCAGGGAAACAGGCTGTTCATGATGGAGGGTGAAATCAAATGTGCCAAGAAAAAGAGCACATGATTCTAGTGACAAATACTGACACAAAATTACTTGCCACTTACAGACTTGCAGAAAGAAACTGACAGTGCACTGGATTTGACAACACATGGAAGCAAAAAGGGCGATCTCGGAGAGGCAACAAGATCATCTCCAAGGGCAGACGTACTTCCAGAGACATTTTGCTGAAGTTGTAGGGGTTAAGGATGGTGGAGAGCAAAGTGTAGGAATTAAGGATTAACATAGAACAGTCAAAGAAATAAAAGGTTCCCCAGCATTTAATCCATGAAAAGCAGCATAGTCAATTAAAAATTGCTACTCACTATACAGAGAGAGCACAGCTCACAACTGGAGGAGACAGAACAACTTAATGAACCGTGACAATATAAGAAATTCTACCAAAGATGTAACCAAAAAGTTCACAGGATCAAAATAAATAAGAATACACAGAACTAAAAAGGAGATATACAATAATGAAGAGTGACATTTTGCACACTAATTCTATGATAGAAAATAAAGCTTTTGATTAAATGCAAAACAAGATTAATAAAAGATGCTCACATATTAGTCACAAAGAAAATAGCTATGATTTCTGGCTCATAGAAATTGTGCAAAGCTTCTTATCATAAAGAAACCAAGTAAGACATGAACAAAACCAAAAATGCCTTTCTCTGGGAATTTTTAAACAAGTTTAATAAACAAGTTTTTGATGATAGGAAATATACAAATCAAAGAAGTTTTAAACATACAATCACAAAGATAACATTCCATAATAAAGTATATTGGGATATGTTTAAGGCAGGGATTAGAAGGTGACTGAAACCTTTACTATTTAAAATAAAGTTCAAAATATCTCATGTCAAATGAGTTAAAAGATGCCATAAACTAATAATTCAGAAAGCAAAAACAGGGCTGGGGACATAGCTCAGCAACACAGCTCCTGCCTGGCAAGCATGAAATCGCAAGTTCAATCCCCAGCATCTAAATTTGTTTTTAAAAAAAGCAGAAATAATAATGATATGAGGAAGAATAAAGCAGAATAAACAGAAAAAGGCAGTAAATACAAAAACAATTACCAAAATATATAGATTACTAATGTTGTATCTTTAAGAAAAAAATGTGAGGAGACAGAATGTTGAGCTTTTAATGATACTGAATGCTGAAGGTAAAATAATGAGAGAAATAAATATAATTCATTTTTAAATACATGCAATTTTATTAAGCATAAACATGAATATTTTTTAAAAACTATCAAATAATGTACTGCATAATAAAATTTACAAAGATATCCCAATTGGAATAGGAATCTTTGTTTATTTATTTTATTTATTTTTTTGGTACAAAGGATTGAACTCGCAGCCTAGTGCTTGCCAGGCAGGTGCCTGTGCTGCTGAGCTAAATCCCCAGCCATGGAATAGGAATCTTAAACTCGCTAATATCAAAAAAGACATTACAATATTAACTGAAGAACTCGGCCACAAAATAAGAGCTTTTTTGTAACTCTGCAAGTTATTTCTTTAAGATTTACAAGAAGACAGGATCAAATGAGTATGCAGTTGTTCTAAAACATGGCAAGTAAAAGGAAATGTTCAGATTTTTGTCAGATAAATATTACAACTGATTAATGTAGTACATATACACATTTATATACAAAAACTCACCGAGAAATAATATTAAGCTGTTGAATCATCTTAACAAATAGGGCTAAGAGACAAATATTTAACAGCTAAATTGAGTGTGTTCCAATGACTATAACAGTGGAACAATCTTGAGAAAATCATTACCTTTATTTAACACTGAACAACCTTAATAAAAATATATATACAATTATCACACAATTATCTTAGTAAGTCTTGAAAAGTGCTGTAGATAAACTTAGTAATCAATCATTATTTTCAAAACTCACAAAAATTAATGGATATTTTCTTAAAGCAGTACAATATAGACATTTTTCAATCTAAGTCCAGCTTTCTATTTAGAGGGAAAAGCGAAAGCCTAGAGGTATTTCCACTTATATGATTAAGCCTAATGAAAATTTCCCCCATGGTCTCTGTCACAGAGCAGACAGACACTGTGTCAAAGACATACAAATTTGTACTCAGAGCTTCTAAAGTAGCTGGGCTCCAGCGCAGGATGCTGGAGATGAACCCCTTTGAGAAACAGCTCTGGAAACTTGCATTGTGTTCTCAGGACTTTGACTGCATCTTGAACTCTGATATGAAGAGAGAGAAGTAAGGAGAACTGAGAGAAGGCAGGAGTCACATTCTCCCGGGTAGAGGCAGCTCAGCAGGGTAGCCCCAGTGGAGAGTCCGGGTGAGCTACCTGAACATTCATTTCAGAAATGAGTCAATATTCTACTTAGGGACTAGAACTAAACACAGTACTGAAATGGACCTAATGTAAGAAAACCTAAAAACCAGCCTTGACCAGATCACAGTGATTTTTGCCAACAAATTTAATCTTGACAAGGACACAACTCAGAACACTTCAAGAAAAAAAGTAATGAAAGCCATAATGTATAATATAAGAAATCACACACAAAGTAAATAGAACAAACACAGGGAGGTGGAAAAATAACAGGACACATGTTTCAGAAAATACAGTTGTCGGCAGAAGAAAACCCATGTAACCCAGGTGCTGGGATTAGCAGAAAGAAATTTGTACTAAAAGTAATGAATATGTTAGAAGCTCTGTTAGTAAGGATGTAGTTAAATAAATTTTATTTATTATTATGATACTTATGTAAGGAAAATAAAATGTTTATGAAAAATGACATGCAAATTCTAGAACTAAAACATATCATACCTTAAGTAAAGATGTTATTAAAAACAACTTGTCACACAGAAGTCCTGAAAGAACTGATTGTGAACTCAAGAAAGGGTAATAAAGTTGAGACTTCAGTAAAATTTGAAACTTACCAACTATCAAAAGAAACTGCTCATAAAGTCAAAGGATAAATAGAACTTCCTCAAGATGCCTATAAACCTCAGCCTTGTTTTGAATAGTCGTTACAAGGTTCTACCCATTCATCAAAACTTATAAAACTCTGTACCTACATTTTTAAAACTTTTTACAATATAAGTTAAAATTCAAGACAGTACTGAAAGAAAATATTAAATTTTAAAATATCCTTGATAGTATAGAATCTTGTTCTTAGACATAAAGTTGGAAAAACCCTGATTGTCAATGGTATTTTAAATATGAACTTAATAAAAATATGTAAAATATATTTTATGGAATATGGCTTAGCAAACAGAAATAGTGTTACTCTAAGGCTTTCTCAATCATTAAGGGTCTGTCTTCAAATTAATTAATATAATGCAAACTCCATAAATATTCTATTTTAAAGAAACAGAAGAGTTAAAGCCTATAAAAATAAAAATTCAGAATTTTCATAAAAATATTGATATTAACATGGTGTGTAGGAAGACAACAATAAGATACAATTAAATATACTGCATATTTAAAAATAGTAATAATAATGTAACATTTGGTCATAAGGACATAACCAATAAACAAAACAAAAATAGCACCAGAAACAATTTTGACTGTAAAGAAATTAATGGTATTATAAATCAACTACAATAATTATGAAGAAAATAGGATTTAAAAATAAATAGCATTTGAATAGCAGTATCTATCTGGAGAAATAAAAATGTTAATTCACAAATAACATTCAACTCCAAACATAAGATCTATAGTTAAAAGATTCAAGTACTGGAAAGACAATGTATAAAAAATTTATACCTGGAGTGTTGAGAAAGTTTGCTAATTATTGTTTTAGGTGCACACAGAATTGATACTGATAAATCTCATTATCTAAAAATTAAATTAGGTGAAAAAACATAGAAGCACAGTTAAGAGACAAGCAAGAATAATAATAGAAAAATTCTTAAAATAAAGGACTAATTCCATAAACATTTTAAGAATCATAAATTCTTTTAAAGACAGCATTATTTTTCTTCAAGAATAATTACATGTACGTTCTTTTTAATTGTACATAGCACATACTAGGCTTTAAACAATGGGGAAATAACAGTCCGTATTTTCTTTCTTGAAACACATTAATAAAATTGATAAACGCCTACCTCATGCATCAAACATCATCACTTACAGTGACTGAAATCATGTGAACTATGCTTTCTAATGGCCACAGAGTTAAATTACAACCAATAACATAAACCCTCAAAAAAAAATAAAACACCAAGTGTTTAGAAATTAGAAACTGTCCTAAACAGGACATGGGCCACGGAGGAACCCCTGGGGCACTCTCCCATCTGAACGGTAGCAAGATGATGTCGAAGCAAGTTTTGTAGGGTGAACTAAAAATTGCTGAAAGTGCTCTCACACAGGGAGGCCAGCCTTTAGACCCTGCATCTCGTGTCTCGGGCAGGTAAGTAGGTGACAGTCTTTCCCAGGGTCTCTCTGCTGTGGGTTAGGACCCCTGAGGTAACACGCTGTGTTTTAGTCACAAAGAGGAGGAAGGATGACAGCCACCGCCCTGTTGAATAAGGAGGCAAACTGGCTGGGGGACAAAAGGCAACTGCCCCAATGTTGCATGCCGTTCTTGAGCTTCTCCATAGTAGGGGATGTGGCTTTCAAGCAGCCGTGTCACTCAGTACCAGGGGCTGCTTGTTGGAAATCCCCAGTTCACCTTAGAGCAGTGAAGACTTGAAACCCAGCCACCTATTTGCCCACGGAGCTCGGGTAGCCTGACCGTGATTACCTTAGGTTGCTTCACCAGTCGCCCTGACCTCCAGGTGGAGCCTCTGGCAGATTCTGGGTACACGATGTTCACAGATGGCAGTGACTCTGTTACGGATGGACAACGCGGGCCGACCGTGCTGTTGTTACCAGTGAAGAGATGCTCCTGGCCGGGTCTCTTCCTCAAAACTGGTCAGCTCAGTGGTCCAAGCTCTGGGCGCTTATACAGACCCTTGAATGGGCAAAGGACTAAAGGTAAATATTGACACAGATTCCTAGGGCTCCTTTGCTACAGTTCACGTCCCCAAGATTGCTATCATCAAGCAGTTGAGGCCACACAATTGGCTTCCAAGATCTCCACAGGCCCTCAGCCCCCTCCTGAAATCTGACACAGGGAACTCGGTTCCTTTGAAGGTCTCCAGATAGACTTCCCTGCAATGAAGGCACGGCGGGATACCAGGACTTGGGACCCATGCTTGCACTTTTCCTGGTTGACCAGATAGAGGGGGTGATATACAGAAATGTTTCCCTTATAGACAACATGCATTAACATCCTAGGAGTGTATAAAAACTCAGGACATTAGGAATTTCAAATTCAAATTCAAGGTATAGATCACCAACTTCTTTAATAAGCTACGCTCTCCTAGCAGTCGGTTCCTTGCTACTGAAGAAACTGGGAAACTGAGGGAGAAGATTCTCCTCTATAATACGAACAGGGGGGACTGCTGGGGCACAGTTATAATGTAGGAACACACTAATAAGACAGCAAACGCATAGATACTTCATGATCAATTAGAAGTCTCTGATCAAGTTTCTGCTCTGCTGTTTCTCCTGAATTTAGTTGATCTTGATGTGTCTACAGCCCAGCTGCAAGCAGACCTCCGGGGAGCATGGGGTCAGTGTAACTGTCTATACCTTAAAGCTCCCTGGGATAATTCAAGGGCCCCTCTATTAGGGTAATGCCTTTACCTATGCTCACTCTGTAAGGGGCCTCTTCCCTTGTTCCCGAGTGTTTCTGTATTGTGATAAACAATTCCTTTGTCTCATGGCCAACCTGCCTGTCAGTATAGGACTCAATGTATGTAAACAACTGTGCAACATTTTGTCACTTGCTTTGCATCTCCCACTTCTAAATTCTATACAAACTAAACTCTTCCAAAATTTAAAAAAAAGAAGCTAAGCAGTGTTTATAAAAATCTTTGCAACTTTACTTAGAATACAAGGAAAATATAATATAAATGACTTGAGATACCATATCAAAAAGCTTATTAAAAAACAAACCCAAATCAAAAAGAAGAAAATAAATACAAAGTTTGGAGCAAATATCAATGAAAAAGGAACAGAGACAAATACAAGAGAAAGTTAGCAAACCTAGTGAGTGGATCTTTAGAAGGACTTTTAAACAATTAATAAATCCTTGCTAATAGGACCAAGGAATCAAAAGAGTATGTCACCAGTATTATCCATAGACAAAGGTTAATAACTACTCTTACTAAAAAGCTGATAAAAGTATATCATGACCGTTTTATGTTAACAAATTTGACAATTTAGTTGAAATAAAGTATTCCTTTAGACACGAGCTAACAAACATTAGAAAAATAGATACCTTTAGTTGTACTATAGATTTAAAATGTGTTCAATTTATAATTAAAAATATCCAACAAAGAAAGAACTAGTCGATTTTATTATATACTTAAAAAAGAAATAACAGCAATTCCATGAAAAGTATTTTTGAATAGAGGTAAGGAAAAAATAGTTTCTAACTCAGTGTTTCAGATCAGCATTTTTAACACAACAGAAATATAGCTATGTATGCAAAGTATATCTCAATTAAATCTTTAAGGAAAACAACATAGCATATATTAATCTACATTTTATATATATATATATATATATATATATATATATATATATATATATATAATACTGAATAAATACATATTTAAAGGTTCTTGTCTTCCAGTATTTAAGATAGATAAAAGTTTTAACATGAAATGCAAGATTACTTTACTGGCTGGGGATTTAGCTCAGCGGCCTAAATGCCTGCCTGGCAAGTGTGAGGACATGAGTTCGATCCCTGGTGCACACACACACAAAGATTACTTTAAGGTTTAGTGTACTATGTGAAGGTCACAAGCAAAAGAGAGTGGCTCAAACTTTCTCTGTATCGAAATATTCCCCTTTCTCAGTTAAAACCCACCCTGATAACGGCACTGGGGATATTTCTAATGAAACACATTTCTCTACTGACCTAAGTACCACGTGTACAGGACAGACTGTATTCAAAGGCCAGTCTTCGTGGACCGCTATGAAAATTCCATGGCACTATTTGAAGCTTCTGTGATCAAAGAGAGTCTTTCTGGTAGAAATTTTAAACTTTGAATGTAAATAAGTTATTTGCTGAGGTTGCTACTTTAAAATACAGTCATATATTTATGTTAGTTGTTATTTTAGAGTCTATAAAGTGGAACACAAAGCAAGTACACATTTACTGTGAATAATTTGAAAGAGCTCTTTTCTGGGTGAGTGCAAGACAGCATGCCCTTCCTTGGACATTCCAGAGAACTGTTTCAGTCCCTTTCTGGGTGACGACCGGTGACGTGTGTACTGAGCACCAGTCGCGGTTGCCTCAAGGGGTTTCTTAGTCACGCAGAACCTGAGCTCTGACCTACTGCTTGGGCATCTGATTTTAGCAAAATTTCCATGAAATGCACAGTGATTGTGGGAAACACCAGTTTAGCACAGCAGAACAAAAAGAGAAAGCATAACCCAGCCCAGGACCTCATTCCTGCAGGTTCTCAGTTGTGAAGGCTTCTTATGCACCTTTAACAGCAACTCTGCCAGTCTGATCCAATACTTGTTTGAAAGACAGACTATGTTCATTATTGCTGGTGATTTTGCAGCAGCTTCACTTTTTTTCAATCATTTCCAACTCCTAATTTAAAATCGTGCAGTCTGGATTTATCATGTCAGGGAACAATGGATGGTTAAAAAGAGGATGTGTTTGATTAATTTTGAAAAATTTTTGGATCTTGGAATGTGTTAGTTGTTGCTTCGGGAAAAATAAAAAGTAATTGAGTCCAAAAGAAACCTAATATTTCTGAATGCTGTAAATTAACTATATTAGTGATGAATGTAAGTAATGCCACTTCAGGGATGAAGTATAGAAACAAAGAAAAACTATAGCAGGCAAGAAAAAAGATCAATGGAATCCATGTTACAAAATACATATAATGAGATGAACCTTTGAGTGAAAAGAAAACCTCATAAAAAATATGAAAAGAGAAAGAAATGTTAATAATATCCAAAGGGATTTTCAAAGAAATAAATAGGGAATATATATATATATATATATATATACACATATATATAGTAATTAATGAGAATGTAATGAAATCCACAAAGACTTTGAAATGGTTAGGATATTGACCTGCTTTCTAAAATCATCTTTAACAACAAGCAAGGAAAAAAGGGAAATAAGGTAGGATTGGATGCAGAAGTAATTAGCATATCTTATTAAACATAAACAAGATACAGGCACTTTAGAAATTAAGCATTTTGCTTTTCTACAATTCACACCAGAATGTTGAAGAATAAAAATACCACGTATCTATATTGATTTTGTGCCACAATTTTCAGACACGATAAGAATGTACAATCTATTCCCAGTGATGAGCAGAGCTTTATTTATTTCTATAGGTAACTTGAGACTATAAAAGAGAAAAGCTATAAACAAATTAAGCTCCGTTTTCCTAAAAGGAGAAACTAATCATTTCAACTCTTAGTAAAATACAGAAACATCCTAAGATAAACATTGGGAAACATCTAGAGGATAAATGAATTATGAAAAGCAAGCAGTAGGATTTTACGAAGAAAAAAAATCATGCCAGGAAAATTTAATTGCTTTTTTTTTTTTCCTTGTGGATCAGGCCATGAGATTAACAGATGAAAGCAGCAATAGATGTGGTATATCTTGATTTAGCAAGGCAAAAGCCTAGCATATCTTATAAAATTTTACTCAAAGAATTAGTTTAATTTAGCTTAGATATGAACACATTTACATAGACTAAAAATTGGTTGAAGTATCACATGAAAGGACTAATAATAAATGGTAGTTTCTCTAGAAGGGAGAAAGTATCTAGAGGACCAATACAGGGGTTAGTGAAAGGACCATTTTTTAAAAATGCTCATTAATGATGGAAACAAGGAAGTAAACATCATGTTAATTAAATTCCCAGACTGTGCTACATTACGGAATTTGCACACTTTTCCAAACTGGAGAAGCAATGAGATGTGAGGAGGTGTGATATGTGGTAAAAACTTCATGCTATTTCATCCAACAAATTCATTGGGAAAAAAAATTCTAAGCCACATAGAGCACACAGGCTCAGGACCCACACTGTCACATGGTCAGTGACCCTCACTTCAAAATGCGTGGGCCTGCAGGTGTTCCAGAATTTTGATTTTTTTTCAGATTTTATAACAGTAGCATATACATATCTAGATATTTTAGGAGATCACTTATGTTTCCTATCCATTTTATATCCATCTCCTGAAGGTAATTTTTTACATCAATTAATTTAATTGGCACATTTTAGGTATACCTCATGATCATATTCATCGTGAGGAATTTGTGTGTAGGTGTCGTACCTTGACTCTCTTTTCCCTATCCTCCTACCCTTCCTTCAACCCTTGCCCTCTTTATTTTCAAAGATTTGCTTCCATTTTACCCTTTTCTCATTTGTTTCTGTTTCCTTCCTTTCCCTCCTTCCTCATTCCTCTTTCCATTTGGACATACTCTTCCTATTTCACAACGATCCTACATTTCAGTCCTCATTCAAACTTTTGGTTTCTCACACCAGAGAAACAACCCCGTATTTACACACGTGTCTGATTGATCTGAAGTAAACTTACACAGTAGTTCTGTGTGCTTCTGTTTTGATGCCACCTATCACAGGAGGTCAGGCATGAAGTTTTCCACTGTGGTGTCATGTCTGCAATCAAAATGGTTCTCACTGTAGAACATTTTGGATTTAGGATTTTCAGATGAAGAGCAGTCAGTCTGCAATTGGCATCTATTCAAGAAGCATCTGAAGTTAAGAAAACCCATCATCTTCATTATCACAAAGCCCAGATGACCTGGAAATGTGATACCTAAATCTTTTATATTTTTATATGCTTAAAACATGGTTTACAAGACTTGAATGGGAGACTTGTTTTAGGCATTTTATTTCCTGGAAGGTTAAGGAAAAATAAAAATGAGCCAGAATATACCAGCAAAGGCAGTGTCAAAAGCTCAGCCATGAAAGCCCCGAGTTGGTTTATTTAGCACACTATCTCTATTTGGAAACAAGTTTTATTTGTGGATAAACTTTTAAAATTTTAAAAATTTTGGCTAATTTTTAAAAAGCTTTTAAATTTTTGTTAGTACATATTTCAGTACATAATGATTCCCCTCCTTGTGTGGAGATGGTACATGCACATGACACACCTTAGCTCCTTTGGCATCTCCTCACCCCCCTCCCCACTCCTTCAGTACTTGATTCCCTTCCCATTTGAGAAAAATCTATTCCTCTACTTTGTATTATCTAAATATTTTTTTCTCTTTATTTATTCTTTGGGTTTCTCAAATAAGAGAAACCAGTGCGACTTAAACTTTTTAGTGTGCCTTATTTCTTGTAGCATTACAGCACCGCAATGTATTCATTTTCCTACAAATGACTCAAGTTTATCTTTCTTTAGAACAGCCATCATCAAGAAATCAAATAATGACAAATGGGTAAAAAAGCCCTTGTGCACTGTGGGTAGCAGTGTAAGCTGGTTTAAACACTTTGGAAGTCATTATAAAGAGTCCTCAAAAGATGAAAACTAGAAATTCTCTTTAGCCAAGCTATTCCTCTTCTAGGTATCAACTGACTTCACATGTAGAAATATTCTTTAGGTAAATCTCTAAGCATTTCCTTTTGTTAAGTGGGAATATTTTTGTATTTGTCTGAAATGTTTAAAAAGCAGCTGTTTTAATTATTATATGGTC
The DNA here is from genome assembly GCA_004027455.1 of Hydrochoerus hydrochaeris. NCBI lineage: Eukaryota > Metazoa > Chordata > Mammalia > Rodentia > Hydrochaeridae > Hydrochoerus > Hydrochoerus hydrochaeris. The sequence continues at coordinate 214,242 of PVLA01001530.1, read as the reverse complement.
ATAATCCAAGAAACAGTTAAAATTGTAAGATACGGACATGTAAGTAAAAAAAAAAAAGGCAGCAAAAATCATACAGCAAATTAATCATGTTGGAACTTTGGGCGCTGGGAGAACAGGTGGCCTACTGACCACCCTGGTAAGCAGCTGGGGGCCTAGCAAGTCGCCGGTGCACTGGGGCAGGAACTATCAGCAATACCTGAACTCTGCATCATGTTGGAACTTTAGGCGCTGGAGAACGGGCAGACTACTCACCGCCCTGGTGAGCAGCTGGTGGCCTGGCAACCCACTGGCATGCCAGGGCGAGAACTATCAGCAACTCCTAAGCTCTGCATCATGTTGGAACTTTGGGCGCTGGGAGATAAGGTGGCCTGCTGGCCACCCTGGTAAGCAGCTGGGTCCTGCAGGCTAAGAATCAGACATTGATCCATCCCCCGCCCCCGTTAGCAAGTAGGCACCAGCGGTCTGAGTATCTTTTTGGAGGATGAATGTATACAGCGTGGCAAGTAAGGGGGATTTCCTTCTACCATCTCTTTGAAGGCAAATATTTTAATCACTGTTTTGCTCAGTCTTGATTAATGGTACTGCTTTATTCAATATTCTATTTTTAAAACTTATATATTTCCTTCCATTTTCCTCTACTTGGTTCAAAGAACACCTAATGTGAACAAAATGGGCTGTACTATTGAGCCCATTGCCTGTGTCCTGGTGACCTGCTCTGCTGTTCTGTGGTAGTTTTATTGCAGTGCAGTGGCATGGGTTTGTTCTGTCTTGTTCTGCTGTATTTTGCTACCTTCAAAAAAAAAAAGTAGATTAGAAAGTAACAAAATACCTCCAAAAATCTCCCAACTCCACCAAAGCTGATCCATGGAATTATATAAGGAATTATATCCAACGGAATTATACAAGGTGACTAAAAGTATATAACAACAACAAAACAAGTCAGTAAGGTACTGAGCAACCTGAAACAGGATATAACTAAGCAGATAATGGACTTAAAAAGTAAAAAGAAGAAAAGAAAATGCTCTAGAGGATATTGCTGCATGTATGTTTGAGTGTGTAGGATTGATAACCATGTTGCTAAGTTGTTACTGGATCATTGAACTTCTTTGCAGTCTCACTGTTTGAATATACACTTTGTATTCTTTAATTTTGTAACTTTAACAACTAGGTCTAAGAAGACAATATGTAATTTATCAACTAGTGATTTCTTCTTTTTTTTCTGAAATTCTGTATTGTTTCTACCCCTTTTTCTGTTTTGCTTTTTTTTCTCTTTAAATAAAAATTAAAAAAAAATTAATCATGGAAAACAAGGCTGCAAAGCTCCTTTCTCTAGTTATTTTTAAACTACATTGAAATGAGAGAATGGAAATGTGAATTCATTAGGAGCCCATTATATGTATATATGACCATTTGATGACATGCAAAAACATTCAGAAACAGAATTTTAAGGTTCTGTGAATTTAGTGGGGAAAAAAATCAGTAAAAAAGGTGCATAAAACTGATAAATTTGAGTTCAGAGTTATTTTTACATACCTTTAGAAATGTCATTAAAATATGAAATTTCTCCCAACTTTTTCCTAAATACATATTTTTTTCTATGCATGGCATTTAAATTGCATGAATATTTGCAAAATTAAAGAGATTTATGTGCAATATTATTGATACATTCTTTCTTACCATTGCAATCTAAATAGATTGTTCTAGTAAGAATGTTAAACTTTTCATCACTTTTTAAGATAACTATTAGTTTAAAATAACAGTTAATTTCCATGGTGATACAAAGAATGTCCACATAATATGTAGTTTTATTACACACTGTTTATCTTTTAAGAGTGGGACAGTATTAAAGAGGAAATCAAACACCTTAAGCCCTCAGATCTTTGTTTCTATCAGTTTCTATTAACTTCTGCCTCCTGCCTGTCCATGCAACAGGAAGTGTTCTGTGCTCGTAACCACAGTGCGTGTAACTACAAAATGTTTCCGTTAACTTCCTCCTTACTGAGGCCCCCCATCTCAAATTGTAGCAACACCTGCTAAACTTCTGCCTCTGGAAAATGCAGCTTTGCTTGATCCCAACCCAACCTAACCCAAACCAGGGTATAGAGCCTCTCCTGCCCTACTCCTTAGGGCCCAGAATTCACAGTGCATAGCTCCTCTGGGTAAGCCAGTTTAGTAAAAGAGCTTGGTTTTCTCCACCTCTTTGAGTGTTTGCTCAGTTTCTTGTGCTACCAGAGATATGCAGTTCTTACAACATTTGGTCCCCTGACTGGGAAACCAAATATGTCTGGCCTTTGAGCCACCAGCTTGGAGTTGGCAGCAGGTGCCAACAGCCCCCCTCCAGGGATGAGGTGACCTGCCATCACTCCAGTTCAATGGCTCCTCCTTCATCAGGCCAAGGTGACCAACATCTGTTCCTGCTTCTCCTGACTGGATTCTGGAAAGGGAGTAGACAAAGCCCTACTGTGACTTCATTCCCCCTGGGACACTCCCCTGTTGACTGTCAAAAAGCCCAGAAGAAATGGATACTGACCAGTTCAAGACCTCCAAGCCATCAACAATACTACTGTCATTTTGCATACAGTTGTACCCAATCCCTACACTCTGCTAAACCTGCCTCCACTGAGAGAGCAACCTAGTTTACCTGCCTGGATATCAAAGACTACTTCTGCCTGAGGCTGGACCCCAGAACCAACCACTCTTTGCTTTCAACTGGGAGGATCCTGACATTCAACAAAAGACACAATTAATTTGGCCTAGACTTTCCTAAGACTTCAAAAACTCTCCCACCTTATTTGGAGAGTCCTAGCTGATGACCTGACTGTCTTTCCAGGGGACAAACTGAACTGCACATTGCTCCAATATACAGTTGACCACTTACTGGAAAGCAAGACCATACAGGACTGCTGGAAGAGAACATAGGCTTTCCTGGAGCTGCTCAAGGGTACCAGCTACAAGTTATCCTACAAAAAGGCACAGATACATCAGCCTTCCATTCACTGCCTGGCTTTCAACATGACTAAAGGACATTGCTCACTGGATTCTGAAAGAAAACAAGTCATCTGCTCCCACCCCAGAACACGCAACACAACACAACTCCATTACTTTCTTAGGGCAGCTGGGTTCTGCAGAACTTGGATTTTAGGGTTTGCAGAAAAAGTTGAGCCTCTTTATGTTGCCCTCTCAGGACCAGAACACAAGCCCCTAAAATGGAGAGAAGCACAAGAATTAGCCTTCAGTGAGATCAAATGGTTACTCTTCAGCATGCCTGCTGTGGTGTTGCCAGACAATCAGCCAAGAATTTAATCTCATGGTGAAAAGGACCATGTAGCCCTAGGGGTGCTAATTCAGACTGTGGCTTATCTACCCAAGCAATGGTACACTATGGCTGCTGAATGGTCTCCTTGTCTTCATGCTCTGGTGGCAATTGTCACTCCCATTAAGGAAGCAGACAAGCCGATATTGGGACAAAACCTTCAGGTAAAGCTTCCTCGTTTGGTCATGACTCTGATCAACAGTCAAGAACACAAATGTCTTTCAAATACCAGGATGGCTAAATACCAAGGATTACTCTGTGAAAACCCAGGAGTCACCCTGGAGACTGTCCAAACAGTAAACCCAGCCACCTTTCTGCTGACAGAAGACAGCCCTCCAGACCATGGCTGTGAAGAAGTCACCGATGAACTGTTGTCCAGCAATCCTGATCTCACAAAAAAGCTGATACTCCAACCAAATGCTACCTTGTTCACAGATGGCCAAAGTTTCATCCAAGATGGAGAATACCAAGTGGGATATGATTTCACTACCACAGACTAAGTTATGGAGGTGGGACTCCCTTCCTAAAGCTAACCAGCATAAAAGACAGAACTGTGGATCCTCAGACAAGCCCTCCTATTGACTTGAGTCAAAACTGTCAATATCTACACTGATTCAAAGTATGCCTTTGCCACAGTCATCATTCCCAGGGAAATATATAAAGAAAGGGGACTCCTAACAGCATGAAGAACAGAGATTAAAAATGAAAAGGAAATTCTCCAACTTTCAGAAACAATGTGGGGACTCAAAAACGTGGTCATCCTGCACTGCTGGAAGCAACAAAAGGGACAAGACTTCATCATAAAAAGAAATCAGCTGGTTGACCAGACAGCTAAAGAGGCCACTAGACATGCTAGACCTGGTATCCATACACCCTTACAAGTTCTCAGGGATGGTTGTGTTGGATACCTGGAGGCCACAGCAACAGATAAACCACTGTACAAAGCAGAGCAGAGCTATGTGAAAGTCTATAAAGCCTTACCTGAAAGGTGTTATACTGGCCACCCACCCTGATGCTGCGGACAGTCCCAGCTGCCCATAGAATCCTCCTAGCATTTACTTTCATCCTCATCATACTGTGCTTTACCTGTCTCCCCTGTCTTTTATAGAAACTAGTTGTTTGCTCCATTTAGCTGAATGGCCTTTGCCAGTAACCTGATGCTGCTGTTGACAGCTCAGACCCACTACTTCCTTACGTCTCTAACACCCTAGAAAAGTTTGCTAATCCTGTCCCATACCTGTCTAGAAGAAGACTGTGACTCTGCAGTTCTGCTTTGATGGGTTCCACCAAGGCCACTCCAGTTTCACCCCACGTCTGGTCACTATCTACATCTGCCTATCATCTCACCATTGATTTTTAAAATCCTTCTTCCACTGAGGTTGCTGCTCTACTCAAGAAAAACTCATAGAAAAAACCAGGCCACACACACAGCCATATTCATTCCCATCTCTGCTAAGCCGAGACTCACCATTCAGGCTCCCTTTGTATAAAACGGCCTGATCCTCCAGGGGTCTTTAGTTCCTCTGCTGCCTCAGGAGGTCTCGAGATACTGGGACTGCTACTGCTTACTGATTGCAACTTTACGTTGGTCTTATGTCTCCTCTATGAACATCTTAATGTGCCGGTCAGTTCAGGTACAAACTAGCACTGCCTCACTGGCTAACCCAGACTCGTCAGTCAGTGTAGAACCCCACTTCTGTAGAGCGCACTCCTTGCCATACTTAAGACATTTCTTTTAGGGAACCACAGCAGACAGAATACCTTCCTCCCATCTCCTCTTACCCAACCTTCAGAATTCAACTGAATGAATATTAGTTGACACAAAGAGGTTTCTTCTGCACTGGTGAAACAAAACCGAGTGGTTACTTCAGTGACCCATGCATGCCAAGTGCCCCTTCTCACAGGGGAACCCTGACTTTCACATTCAGTGCCTGGGAGGGAGATAGGGGAGCATCAGATACTGCTATGATGTTCACAGCCTCTTCTGTTGGTCTTCTTCTGGGATTTGCTGGCTCTGCCTATCTCTGCTTCCCTGCCAACTGGAGAGGGACCCACACTCTCGTCTACCTCACTCCCAAGATAGATATCACTCCTGGAAACATTGTCTCTGTTACAGTTCAGGCCCACACTCAGCGACAGATTTGCTGCCAAACTCTGAGAACATTCCCAACCCGGCACCCAGTGAACTTCTCTTGGGACAACTGGACATCATGGGTTATCCAATTACTCAGAGCTATACTTTCAATTTTCCTTCTGTTAATCTTTGTAATGTGTCTGCTTCAGTGTCTCACTGAGTTCCTCCAGGATATGGTTCGAGCCCTACTCCACATTCCACCAGCTTTAAGCCTGTGTCCACTCAAGTTATAACCCTGGGGGTACTAGTGATGCCCTATGAGACAGTGCTTATAAGGGCATCAAAGGGGTGAGAAAGTCAAAAACGTAAAGCCCCCAACTTTTGTTTCCATCAGCTTCTATCACCTTCTGCTTCTTGCCTCAGCACACAACAGGAAGTATTCCGTGCCTGCCTTATAACCACAATGAACATAACCACGCCATGTGCCCATTAACTTCTTCCTCACACACAGCACCAACAGCCTCAGACCATAACACCACCTACTATACTTCTGCTTCTGTAAAACACTGCTTTGCTTGACCCTGACCCAAGCCAATCAAAACCAGGGAATAAAGCCTTTCCTGCCCCACTGCTCGGGGCCCAGAGTTCAGAGTGCATAGCTCCTCTGGATGAGCAGCTTAAAAAAAGAGCTTGGTTTTCTCCCTCCCTTCAGATGCTTGCTCGATTTCTTGTGCCACCGGAGACCTTCAGTTCCTACAATAGAATGACATATAAAAGTGTTTGTATTTAAAATGTCCAGAATATAGTAATTGTGTACAGGAAAGTTAAGGATTTTGGTCTGGAAATCAAAACTCCTTTATACTTTGTGGTCTTTTATTTATCAAGCTATGCAAAACAAAGTCGTGCATCTTCTATAGGATGTTAGTAAGCTCATCTTGTTTTTATTAAAACACTTTTGATTATGCACCTTGTTTTTAACCATCTCTTACAAAAATGTCACCAGGAATTTTATATTAACAGATAGGGAGTAGAACCATTCCAATTGTTATATTACAACATGTTACTCTGTATGTGGTAATCATTTGTAAATGCTGCAGTTTAGACACAAGTTTTACTGAAATCCCCATTGTGTCAAACACTAAGGCTATCTGCAAGAACTTACTAACTTAAAAAAGAAAAAGAAAGAAAGAAACGGAAAATGCAAGGTAACAGGTAAACTTAGGGAATCAAGGAAATTATTTTTCTTTCCTGGTTACAAGTACTTTTTCAGCAACCTTTTCATATAAATTTCATTGTGTGTGTTTAAGGAATATAAAACATTATGCGATACACATAAATAATAGCAAAATGACTATAATGAAATAAGTTAAAATACGCACAGTGTCATAGATATGAAGCATCCTCCAGCCCTCTGCTCTCATCCTTCCCGCTCTTAATAACCACTGCCTCCTACCCGTGCCTGCCCTGCCCCATTTGACACTTTGATTCTAAATATAATGAAGTCTTGCAACATTTTTATTTCTCTGTCTGCCGTACTGCATCAGCGTGCTGTCCTCCAGATTCCTCACGGTGGAGCAAGAGGTATGATGATCCCATTTTTAGGGCTGAATAATATTTCTTCATATGTATTTATCACAGTTTCTGTATCCGTTCATCCATCCTTTCGCACTTGGGCTTCCACAGTTTGGCCTTTGTGATTAATGGGGCAATGAACATGGGCGTGCCGGAGTGCCTATGAGGGAGTGATACTCTTTTCTTTCAGGGATTTCTTAGTCAGAAAATGTACAGCATGTGGATTTGATAGCCACTCTTATATTTAGCATGCTTATATTTAACAGCCAGAGCCCCAGCTATCCTGGACTTACTTATTCCTTTTCTACATTTTAAAAAATTTTTGTTATTTTATTATCATGTTCAAGGACACATTAACTTTATCTTCCTTTACTTAATAATTAACATCTGAGAAGCAGCTGATACACTTTTCAGGTCCTGAGCTCAAAGCCTTTTAGAAAATAACCAATGTTCTCTTGCCCTAAGGATTTCCTGCACCTATCTGAAATGACTCATTTGCACCATTGATGTTACATAAAAAGGGTCCATCTCGGTCCACAAAATATTTTCCTTTATCGTTCTTTTTACTTCTTTTATGTAAATAAATCTGGTAATAAATTAGATTAAACTCTGCCAATGGCTGAAGTGAATGAAGTAAACAAACTCATTCATACTTTTACCAGGTGATAAGTGGAACTATCTAGTAAAATTGCTCTTTATATTCTAAAGTAAATGTTAAATATTATTTATAGCTTTAATAATATAAGGATAAATATTATCTATAGCTTTCATTAATGACTATCAATGATAATTCTTAAGTGTAGATTAATATAGACACATACACATACATTTATACATGTTTATCAAAGAATAACCACTACTTGAATTCTAAATTGGTGTCTGATATCTTATTCCAATGGAACACATTGTTTCTTTTCTTAAAACAGAGAGCTTTTCTTAGAATTCATTCCAGTTGGATGTTTTAAATAGACATGGTAATGCAATGCATAAAGAATAACTTCTACTTGTATAGTCCGCTATTCCCTAAACTTTCTCATCTCCTTTATGTAGAGGCAATAGTTTGAATAAATTTTAGCATTGTTATTTAACACCACCTATTACTTTTTTAGTGCCAACTCATTAACAAATTATATAATCTTGACCTAAATCACATTTTTGAGTTAAATTCTTAATGTATATATACATCACAAATGATAAGAATGCAATACCTATGTGTGTGCATGTATGGGTGTTTTGCTGAGGATTGAACCTCAAGACCTTCATTCTAAACTACATTCTTGGCCCATTTTTATTTTCTATTTTGTGACACAGTCTCACTAAGTCACTCAGTTGGATCCAAACTTGTCATTTTCGTGCCTTAACCTCTCAAGAGTTCTGATATTCCAGGCTCATGCCACTATCCACAGCTATACTTCTTTCTAACATAAAGCTGCTTCAGTAGAATGCCCGCTGTTTAGCAACGACCTTGGAAGGAATAACAGTTTTGATAATCACCCTCCATATTTTCACTAATACTTACTGAGTGTTTACTCCCTTGCAGAAATTGTCATAACTATTTAAGATGTTCTTATCTCTTTTAATTCTCACAATAATATGTGAAGAAATTGCTCTGATTGTCTTCACTTATAATAAAAAATAAAAAATACTTGATAATCATCAAATGAGATTGAATCAAGTCACTGATGACAATGATTACTTGTCATTGGCAATTACAGTTAGGGAAAAATTTGTGGGCTACGACATTAGTAAAAATATACTATTAACACTAGTATCCTTATTTACAATAAAATATTCTGTATGTTTCTACAGAATAAAGGTATTAAGTTATATTATTAGAATATACCAAAGAAATAGGCTTTATAAACATAACAAATTCTGTCCTACTTATATATTCAATAGAATGCTACTTTTAGTCAGAAAAAGCCCAAGATAATAATGATATAAAAGGGTTTGCACCCACACAGTCATGGATTATGACTTAATCCCAAAAGAGAAAAGAGTTTGGGAAGATAAGACAATCAAACACATTTTTCAATGTTTACAATCATGGCAATAATTGAAATTATCTGAAACTTGAGAAAAATAAAACTATTTCTTTAATAATTAATTCTTAATTATTTTCAAATAAAACAAAATATTCCTCTATTATCATGACATTTAAGCACTTATACATTCAGTTTGTGAGCAGTATTTTTTAATATTATAAATGATATAATTAGTATAAGTGTAATTTGTAGATTAAAAGTGGGTTTAATATTATACATGATTAAAATACTTTTTTGAAAACTAAAATTTCTAAAACAGTTTGCTTATAACTATATAAGGGCAATTACTCATGATCTATGCAATTTCCCACCACATTTTAAACAAGACAATTGCATTGGTTACTTTCCCATCTCTGGAGCAAAACACTTGACACATACAATTTAAAAGAATGTATATTTGACAGTTTCAGAGGGTTCAGTCCTTGGCTGGGTGGTTCCAAGGCAGAAATGATATGGTAGAGGAAAACTGTTCACCTTATGGCACCAGGCTTTATACACCAGGATTTGTCTGAGAGAGACTAAGAAAGAGTCAGTGATTTCCCTGGTGACCCGCCTCTTCTGACCAGTCCCCAAACAGTAGCAGCACACTGTGAATGTGGATTATTCTGTTGAGGAGTGTAGTGTACCCTGACCCAGTCACCTTCCAAAAGCCATTTCTCTGAACTCAAGAGACTCTGTGGATATTTTGATGTTAATCATAGCAATAGTATGTAATTTCATTTAAATAGCTGTGGATTCAAATTTATGACAATTTTAGAATGCTGCAGAGTCAACAAAGAAAATAGCACTTGTTTATGAGTATATAAATGTAATGTTTGTATTTTAATTCAGTTGTGGATATCAAAATTGACTTTCTATAGGCATAGATAAATAAATTATGGAAAGCTAATATTTTATGCTAAGGATTATGAAGATAAGATAATGTATCAATAACACATATGAAGAAAGCATTGTACTACACAGCATGTTTTCAGGTGTCTATTGATTGGAGAAAATAATATGTGATCAGAGATGAATATGTGATTGGTCCAATGATGTTTTTCATATTTGATATACCTGCATTTGAAATCTAGCATATTACTGGACCTTCACTTTATGTATTCACAATATGTATCACATTTTGATAGTATTCAAAATAGAGATGAGGATCAATAAATTAATTTTTAACATGTTTTATATTTTTAAAAATATGTTCATAGCACATTAAGAGATTATTCAGTAGCTAAGCAGAAGCAAAGTACCTTTATGTTAAAACATGTGATCTAATAGATCAGGCTAAAATAGCTTCAACTTGACAAACAAAATATGCACTGTAGGCTTAATAATGCATTGTCATTGGAAGTTTACTCCTTTGCCTTCAAAATCCTGTACTTTTCTAAATACTAAGAACATTTAACATGACATATATGTTTACAAAGTGACAGGCAGAAGTCAAATTTTAATTCTTCAAACTGTGTTTTGGGTGATTTTTATTTAGGGAAGGAAGTCTTTTTTGCCTTCTTATATATATTATTCAATATATTAGAAAAGTGAAATATTATTAATATTTATAAGAGTGACTAATTGCTGCTGTGGTTGATACACTGTGTCAATCTGAGAAGTTTAAAAGTTTAACTAAGCAACTCAGCAGGGGGCCACGGTCCTTACTTTGTAAACATCTCATCCTATGCAAGAGGAGGGCAAGGAGATTATGTGAGTGCTACACCTGCCCTGGAGGGTTAGGGGGTGGCCTGTATAGAATACAAGGGAGGAAAAGAGGTTTGCTCTCCCCAGTTTTTGCTCTTGTTGCTTTTCTGTCTTTTACCACCTTCAAGTGTTCCCCTGGTGCTGTGTCTTCCTGCCTTAGAGCCAGCTGATGACGGACTGAAACCTCCACAAACTGTGAGTTAAATAATTAATTTTAAGAGTCAGGTATTTTATTCCAGTGAAGACAGAAAAGTAACCAAGACATATCCTCTCTACTATGCTATAAAACTGAATATCACAGACCGGGTAGTTTGTGAAGGATCAAAGTTTATTGTAGCTCATGGTTCCCACATATAGGAAGTCTAAATTCTAGAAGTGACGTTATATGAGGGCCTTCCTGCTAGTGCAGGCTGCAGCATTCCGGGGTGGCACTGGGCACCGAATGATGAGTTGTGTACATATGAGAGACGATGCAAAACTATCTTTCACAAAATACCAACTCTGGAGACAATCTGTCAACTCACAATCAAATGCCAGTGGAGGACTCGGGACTTAACACCTCTTAAATTTTTCACATGGTCTCACCTGTTTACACTGCGCAATAGGAATTAAATTTCAACATGTATTTCAACAGGGCCATAAAAATCTTAAACACTATTTAATGCCCAATTTTACAAATGTACTCTCTTATTGATAATTTATGCTCATGGTAGCATTCTAGAAATACTAGTAGAAATTAGAAATACTATTTTCAAGGCACATTAGAGAAAAAATAACCAGGATTTATAAATAAAATGCTGAATCAAATGTATAATATCCCAGAGGAATAGGTCTTCTATAAAAGAAATTTACAAAAGATTTTTTTATTGTAACAGTCTGTTTAACTCTCACATATATGTGTGATTATTAATGCTGAGTGTGTAATAATAGAAATACTAAAGAATGATTACTGAGAAAAACTACTGTGAAGATAAAAAGGGTGATTAAAAAATGAATAGCTTAATGTATCATCCCAGGAACAAAAATAAAACCACGAGTTCAGTACAAGTTGGACTTTTTTGTTTTGTTTTGTTTTTTGTTTTTTGTACTGGGGATCGAACTCATGACCTTGAGTTTGCCAGGGAGGTGCTTATGCCACTGAGCTAAATGCCCAGCCCTAAACTGAACTTTTTTAAAGGTTGGACAAATAGTTGAATATTGGTCTGACAGACTTACACATTGTTCATCCAAAGCAATGTGTTTGTCACAAAGGAATTAATCTAATAAATAATGTTATTAATTTGAGGAAGAATTGTTATGGCCCTCTTTTAAATACTTGGCACAGGTATTTAAATAACTATGCTTATGGTTTAAGTGTGTTCCCTATGGGCTCACATGTTAAATTTTAGGCTGCTTTGACTTAGTAGAGGGTGGACGCTTAAACTGATTGTGGGGTTTAGCTGTGAGGCCTTTGAAACTGATGGGAACCAGATAAACCCATCAGGGTGCTTCCCTGTAAGCAAATGCCTTCACCAGGAGAGAGCCACGCACACACATGTGCGCTCTGCTCCATCTCTCACCATCTGACGTCCTGCACCACCTCCGAACCTGCAAGCAAAACGCCATTGCCTGACAGAGCCTTCTGACTATGGGACAGAAACAAGGGCCCAAATAAATCTCTTTTCGTTAAAATCTAGCGAGGCTGATACTGTGTCATTAGCACCAGAAAATGGACATGTTTAAGATAAATAGTTACAGCAATATTTGCTACCCCGGGAGAGCCATTTTTCTTGAAAGCTGTGCAGAGACTAGCACTGACCTGCTAGCATAAGAGCAAAGCAATCTGTACTTTCAAGCACATTAAGGACAGGAAGAAGCCTGGGAGAATTTTCTGTGCCTCAACAGATTTCTTTAAGAAAGAATGATGCTTACTTGTGCTCTGTTGTTTAAGTAGAAATAGTATAGTTCCGCCTTAATAGAAGGATCAATTTAAAACTTTTCAAGCACTTTTGTAGAAAAACTGATTTCAAGATAATAATGAAACTTGAGGAAATTTGTGGCTTAGAGGACGCTGCTCTCAGAAGAAGGCGATGTCTGCCAAGCCCTGCGTGGTCATTAAATACAACTTTAAACCTTTTATGTTCTGTGCATTATAAATTCATGCTACATATAAAAGTAATGGCTTAAATAATCTATGATAAAATAAAATGGATGTTCTGTCCACGATATGTGTATTACCACCTACTCACAGTTCAGTTATGAATTGAAACATTTAAACATGTCTAAGTGTTAATTTAGCACCATTCTCTAAAACATGTTAGAGAAGCCATAGGAAAACACAGAGAAGATCACACCGAGAATAGCAGGAACAAAAAGGGTATTGCACCAGAAAAATAACTGAGACAAATTAAGACAAGAGAGAGAAATAAACAATAAAGAAGGAGAAGAAGAAATAATTTTATGTGGGACAAATGCAAGAAAGAGATGGCAAACATAAATCCAAACTTTTAGTAATCAATATCAACATAGTTTAAACTTGCTAGTGGTCTTTGGTGGTTTTCTCAGAGACAGATGCAGAGACAAAATGATTAGTGGTCATTAGTTTGAGAGTTGATGCTAAAAAGAAATTAGGAGATGGGAAGAGCATTGGGCAGTTGAGGTTCCATCCAGTGGGGGATCTGTAGGAGAGTGAACATAACTCCTTTAAGGGTTGTTCCAATGCTGAAGGAGCTGCCACCCCTGTATTCCAGTTTTTCCTCTTCACTGCGTGAGAGCCACTTCTAGCCATCTAGCTCAGGTATTTTGCAGTGCACCGGCGAACATCTCTCAGAAGCCAGCGAAAGCTCTTAGACAAAGCATTATGGCTTTTCTATTAAGGAGTCAGTACTCACAGAAACAGTAAATCCCATGGCAAGAAGGGTGGCACCCTACAGCATCTGCTCTATCTCTTAAAAAACAAAGCTGGTCAGATCAGATTTTCAAAAGTCAGATACAATTTATTTATGGAGACACGCTAAAATATGAAGGAGAAAATGCAACAAATACATTCTTTATAACAGTATCAGTCAATATACATTTTAAAACATGATAAATTTGAGATCAAACTATCACACTCTGATAAAATGTTCACGTACTGAAGTACATATAACAATATTCTATTCTATCAGTCACACACGCCTACAAGGCAAAAGCAAAAACTTCTAGACTGACAAAGAAATTTAGACTACTGTACCTTTACATAAGGATATTTCCATACAATTCACCATAATTGATAGATAAAATAAGTACAAAAATAAATAGAAATTTTAATATGCCTGAATAGTACACATAGCATTGCATCAATGAGATTATGCAGAATATTATCCTCAATTGAAGAATATGTGCTATTCTTAGTATATTTTCACTAAAAAACTTATCAAACAATCAAAAATATCTTCAAAGATGTATTTCAACACACACATATATCACTCTATAAATATAGATCATATTTATTTTGGTATCTCTATATCAATTCATCTATATTGTAGAAAAGAATAGAGATATTTTACAGTTGGAGAAAGGATCATTTTGTATCAAATGACAGTGTAAGATAGAAAAGATGTGGAGAGTCAGAGAATCCAAAGGATTCTCTGGGATTCTGAGCAGGATAAGGTGGTAAATCTTGTCAGAATAAAGACAGGGTTACAACCAACTATTGATTGCCTGAATTTCTGTATCTACACAGCCTGGAAGCCAGTTACACCACCCATTATCTTTTAGCAACAGAAACATAGCTGGCCATTGCTTCTAAAATGGGGCTGTGAACTCTGATCACCTGGAAGTACATTTTCTCAGACATTCCTGACACAAAGGCACAGTGTAGGAGGAAATACCATTACCAGCGTGTGCCCTCTCTCCACTGCTCGGCTCCACCCCCTGCTTCAATCCTATCACAGAAGCCAGCAGCCAAAGCAGACATGTCTGCATGGATATTTTTACAGGGCTTCCTGCACTTCTCCCAAGGACTTCTGAAGTGTCTGAAGCTTCACTTAAGGATGAGAAAAGCTACAGTCCTACAGGCATTTTTAATGCTTTTTGGTTGATTTGAAAATGAAGAGCTCAGCAAGCACCATTCCCACCTGCTTTCCATCCACACCCATCACTGCTCAGTTAGGCACTTCATGAGGTAGGGCGTTTCTGTTTTTGATTGTTCACTTAGCCTGAGCCCTTTGTCTGAAAGCCTGGCACTAACCTAGGTAGGTGCATTAGGGGCAAACTACTGCATTCATGCACTTCCAGAGTTCTCTTGTTTTTGTTTTAGCTATGGTGGGGAAACTCGCTGAGAACAGTCACTGAGCATCATAATTTATTCTTTTAAGAACCTAGAATGAACCTTGAATGCCTATAATGGTAAACTGATTACACCCAGAGGAAGCTCTGTTTGCCATCCTTATGACCCTGCACTGAGCAAACCCCAAAGCATTGGTGTCTAACAATGTAGCCTTTCAATCATGTGCTCCATGACCTTGAGATGAATATTCTCAGAAACATGTCTACCATCTTTTCTTCAACCGTGACCTTAAACCGAGCACTGTTAGAAACAAACCCATCCCCAAAGTACTTTCTCATATAAATATGTGCAGGTCTCTTGAATAAAACCCCATTCTTCCATTGGCGAGGCACTGCTTTGGAAGCACCCTTAAACCCTCACCTGTTGAAGTCATAAATCTCTCAGTTTCTTTTACTTCCCAGTTGTGCTTTTCAGCTTTCCATCCATGATGATGTGAACCCAGGCAGAAGGGTGATACGTCTGTGATCACTGCACTTTGAAGGCTGAGTGAGGTGGGCCATGTGTTTGACACCATCCTGGGGGTATCTATCGAGACTCTATTTCAAAACAACAAAACAAACAAACAACTGAAGGAACCCATTGTGCCCTAAGGTGTTAAACAGCTAGTGGATGTTTAGTTTTAGCAGTGTGGGGACTTTATCTTTTCCCTATTCCAACTGCTTATATTTCTGAATTTTCCCTCTTTCTCTGTTTTGCTAAATTGAGACCTATTTTTCCAAATCTACTCTTTTTATATTTAAATATACCAGTTATTAAAAACAAATAATACCATATCATCAAAATCCAAGACACGGTCTGTATGGTGAAAAAACTTGGTTGTATCCATGAGGGAACAGGCCAAACGATGCATAGCAGTCCCAAAACCTCTGATTCAGGACTGAAAAATCAGTAAAAATACTTTCAGCCACCCAGTTGATGATTTCTTGCACCTGAGTTCACTATTGCATTGACAACACAATGTTCCAGAGAATATTAAAGAGGTGACCTTGTGGGTGAGTCCAATGCCTGGCCCAGAATTAGCATAAGGTAGCGTGGAGCAGTGTTTCACATATGGTCAGAAATGCAGCGCTTTAGAAACACAAGCTCTGTTCTTCTCGCTCACATCTTAGACTGGAAGAAGAACTACAGGAGATTGGAAGTTCGACTGTGACATTTTCTACTGGCCCCATTACAAACGTCTGTCTTCTATTTGTGTCTCACTAAAAGATTATCAGACCCATCTTCAGCCTGCCATAGCCATGTAGTGGGCCACATTTAAATCAAGTATTTGCTTTCATTCCTTTTGTTTCTTGACTTCCGATCCATTCAAACTTATTTCATGTAAATCACCATCAGGGTAATTAGGGAAAAGAAAAAAAAAATGGTGAAATTCTAAACTTCTAAGCAGATGTTTACAATCCAAAGGGCAAACAATATTCTTGAAACTTGAAATACATTTTCAAGGGCTGGACAACTGAAAGAAGATAAAGTGTTTTAAATCTGAATATCTAAAAAAAATTTTTTTAAACAAATATACCTTCAAATAACAAAAACAGAAGCTAGAGTCACTGGACCTGCTTTTCACCATCTTACAACTGTGAGGAAGACAGACACCTCCTGCTGTGGGCCAGACCTCCAGACAAAAGATAAACCAAAACTATCCACACACTTCCTATGGCCTTGAGGAAACCAGGAGTCTAAATCCCACCCCCATAGGAACAGTCACTGCCCTTTAAGCATGCCCGCTTGCCAGTTTAACCAACTTTACCTGAACAGTAAATCTTATTTGTTGACCATAGTTCTGTCCCACCTAACGGCCGCCTTACAAGTTCTCATGTTTTCCCTATCTCAGACCTGCCTCACTTTGTGGTTTTGCTCTAGAAAAGTATCTAGAAAAGACAGAGTCCTTGGCAACCCACTGGGGGCCCCTTCTGTCTCTCTCTCTCAGACAGAAGCTTTCTTTCTTTCCTTAAATACATTCTGCTCTTAACCTCCATTGTTCCTAGAATCCATTCCTCAATTTTAGAGAACATGAACTTGTACCGTGTATCTAGTGGGTTGGGAGTTAACTTAAGTTTGACCAGGAAAGAGGTGGGAACTAAGCGTTAAGTGTTTTGATCTTTCTCCTAGGAGAGCAGATCATGAGATCGGTTTTTAGGTTAAAAACCCACAATCACTTGCTCTTGTTCTAAGAATCACACATTGTCCAACACAGGATCTTCTTTCAAGCCCTTTTTCAAGCATTAACGTGGCTCCTAAGAGGTAGCTGAGTACAAGTCCATTTGGTTAGAAAGCAACAGCAGTCCCTGAGTGATACAAAGGAAATACAAGTATGAGAACAGATGATTTTTAGAAAACTTGCAAATGAAAATGACAGAGAGGAAAAAAATACTTTCAGTATACAATGTCTAGGTCTTTGCCAAATTAGGTGTTTATAAGGAAAAACTAATCTTGTAGCTCCCCACACAGAGAAATCAGTTCTGGATGTACTGGGTATTTCAATTCTCCAAAAGGAAATAGTGTG
Source organism: Hydrochoerus hydrochaeris (assembly GCA_004027455.1). Lineage (NCBI taxonomy): Eukaryota > Metazoa > Chordata > Mammalia > Rodentia > Hydrochaeridae > Hydrochoerus > Hydrochoerus hydrochaeris. The sequence goes on along the minus strand of PVLA01001530.1, from coordinate 196,740 downwards.
TGTTTCTAAAGAAAGCAGGAGAGCGTCTCCATGACTTTCATTGTGTGCTAAAATTCATTAAGCAGCACAGGAAACACAGTACACATCAGGAGAGTAATGATAAATGTGACTCTTTCTGGATTTACGGGCCGCAGGATAAGATGCATCTGGGGTTTCAGCTGAACCTACACCCTTGCTTCCTCCAGCTACCCCCCCGGATTCTCCTTCCCACTTGTTTCTCAGGGGTCACCCCCTCAATAAACCATCCTCACACAGATTCTTGGGGAGAAGTCTGATTCTTTGACTCCTTGACTGAAGATAAGACATGGAATATGTTTAATTTCAAAATCTCATCAAGGATTTTCACTTTAACACCACACTGAATTATCATACTAGTAGAGGGAGCAGGTGAACAAAAAGAATAATGTAGGGGCTGGACATGTTGCTCAGTGGTAGAACCTGTGATTTTATTTCCAGCACTAAAATAAATAAGTAAATAAAAATAAAAGAGATGAAGGTAAAACCAGCAAGTGTTGGTGAGAATGAGGACAAACCATCAGAATTCCAATTTCCATCGTGGGAGATGGATCTATGTACACAGCTATTTTCAATAAAGTGTTTCACTATCTGGCAATATCTAATAATCCTGTAATCCCATATTTCATATCTAGTTATTTGTCCCATGGACATATATACATGTACTCCTCAAAATATATATGTAAAAATATTGGTGGCCGTACTAAGGATGGAAACTATTGAAGCCCCCATCCATGATAGAGTGATTAACTTACATGCTGTTGAATAAAGGAAGTTAGGTACAAAGAAATCCATGCTGTAATATTCTATTTATGGAGCTCAAAAATAGGGAAAATGATTACTACTGCATACCAGGATAATGACATTCTTTGCATGGGTTACAGAGGTGAACGGAGTTCAGAGGAGCTTCTGAACCGCAGTGAGATTCTGGGGTTTGATCTTACTGTTAATTATACAGGGGTGTTTCCATAGCAAAGGTCTTTCAGATTCTCAAGGGATATTGAATTGTAGGATGGTTAACAGAAATATAAAGTGAGAGAGGAGGATATATCATTTCTGTAATTCTGACAACTGCAAATCATGACCAAGCCATTAGTATTAGGAGTATCTGTAGTTCAAAACAAAGATCAGAAAAGAAGAGTTATTTTTGAAAAATGATCATGGAAATAGAGACCAGCATAGAGACCATGTGTTACTCTACCTATGTGGTCCAGACCCATCGCTACAATTTTAAATCATTATCAGAAGAGATGTAGAATTCAAGGGATGAGAGTGATTTGCCTCTCCGCATTTTAATGTAACAGAGATGAAAACTTGCACTAAATAAGCTATTATAAACAATGAAAACATAATTCTATTATTATTGGAACTTATTGTTAAGGCACAAGATTAATTACAAATAGATAGCTGCTGTTTTAATGTCTACTTATCCTAGTACTCAGGAGGCTGAGACAAGAGAATTGCTGAGAGTTTGAGATCAGTGTGGGATACATAGTGAGTTCAAAGCCAGCCTGAACTGTTTAAAGAGATTCTGTTTCAAAAACCAAATCCAAAACCCAAACCAAAGCAAATCACACCCTCACACACGTGAGTATTTTAGTGTCCTAAAAAAAGATATGCTACCAGAATAACATCAATGTATATAACTTATTTTCTGAGATACTTAATATTTCCTTTGTTCAATCAGAGAAATGATCCACAAGTTCATCTGGGAAGTATACACAAAGATCTGCCCTTTCTATTTATATGAATATGTAATTTTAACAGTGCATTTGAGAAGAAAACCCTTGGGAACTGCACTGTTTTAAATAGGAAATCTATTTTTCTTTCTTTTTTTCTTTCTTTCTTTCTTTTTTTTTTTGGCAATGATTCATGTACATTTTAGAGTTAGAACTGGTCAAAAGCGTGACATGTGTGGAATGTGGGAAGTAGAGGTAACTAGTCTGCTGTGATTGGGAGTTGATGGAATATCTACCTAAGTGAGGAGCAAATGCAGAAGTCCCCGGTGACCCCAGCCTGGCTATAGCTGCTCTCTGGACACTTCTCCTTCTGGCCTGATTTGTCTATGCCTTCATCCTGCCAACTGATGCTTGCTGTGGGACCTCAGAGGGGGCAGCTACACTTCCACCAGGCACACAGACACTCGTGACCTTCAGTCGGCATTTATTTTGTTTATTGCTCATCAATGAGCAGTTCAGTTTTGAAGGCTCAGTACGTCCAGCCCTCATGATGGTCACTGTGCCCCTGGTTTGCGCCATGGGCCCTACTGCAAAGAGCTCCAGTTTAATTCTCCAGGAAACTGATCCTTGGAGGGTTCTTATTTTGACCCATGCACTAGCTAGGTTAAGCACTGAGTACCTTTAAGATTGTTGTCAGTCACTGATTCATGATTACAAAGTAATTGTTAAATAGGTGACCTGAACCCAAAATTCATTTCAGAACCGCAAGGCCTTGATTCCCCAGATCTTTCCTAGCCTGGGTAAGCATGCTCAGCTTCCTTGCTTGCTCACAGCAGCACCTTCCCCGAGTGAGTCAGCTCTCTGAGTCTGCCGGACTGTGGCTTTGGAAGTACAAAATGTGGAGATCAGAAGTCGGAGCCTGGCTTTACTGGTAGAACAACTCTCACTGTTCTATCTGCGTCTGTTATGAAGAAAAATATATTACCATGGATCTTTTAAACCCAGACCAGACATTTGAACTGTCATTTTCACCTCTGATTTCCATCAAGGTTCACAAAGCTTTTAAAGGCACTCAGTAATGTATCCTGTATATCAAGATCCACAAAAGGCCCCGTTTCTGTTCTAGCGGGGTGAGAGGCAGAGAGCCGGACTCTTTGTAGTGCACGACCGCGGAGTTCAAAAGCACCAACAAAGCACTTTTATGCAGCCAAGGACTTTTTTCTATGACTTTTATTCTGAGCAAAATGTATTCAGCCAAGAAAGAATGGAAAATAGTGGTCTTAAAATAATTTCTGTGGCAGAAACTGGATTTCAAATGATATAATGAACTAATGTGCAGTAAAGAGATGGAAATAATTAGCTCAGATAAGGCATCTGATACAGTTAGCAAAAAATGATCTACATTTTATGTGATTCTTATAAAAAGGACTTTATGGACAAGTCAATAGTCTTTGATAGTTATATTTGAAAGTATATATACCTGATAAATATCAGCATGGTATCTAGTGATATATATCGGCTGCTTTACAATTTGAATATTTATTCTCTTTATAAATCCAAGGCTTTACTATTTTTCATAACAGAAATTTCCATTTTCCCATTCAGATTTTAAATTTCATTACACAGGTCTTTTACATGATTTTACAAAGATGTTTGCAAGGCTTAGATACAATGAAATTGTAACATATATAAAACATTTGAGCAAGAATTATATTACCCTAAGACTGGAAACCATGAAAGGATAGTTTACCTGTTCAATCAAAAGTTTAAATTATTTGGTCACAGTTTACGCACTTCATGTCATTTGTTCAGCTGTGGTACAGAATGATGTTGATTTGTCCAGACTCTTGAGAACAACTGAAGAAGGAACTCAAACTTGCCTATCAAGTCAGTGTATTTCCTTTATAGATTTGGGAAATACTAATGTGACACCTGCTGTTTTAGGAATATTTTAAAAGTTATGGGCACCTAGGCTGAGCTGATCGGCTATTGATGACACTGGTCATTCCAGGGCACCTTCCTTCAGCCGTACGTGAATTAGCAAATGAGCACGTTGCATGACTGCAGTTAAACTCACTCATCAGTTGTCCACAGAGACACACAGGCTTAGCATCAGAAAACATCTTTGGCATTTCAAACATCTTTTTCGAAGAAATAATCGTGATGTGAAAAACAATTTGATTTCATTTCCATTTTTAAAAAGCTGAAAAATTTTGAGGACTAATATACTAAACCCAATTGACATAAAACTTATCAAGTACAGTTACTTAAATTGGTCATTTTCAATGAACTGTGGTGGTATGTGATATTAACAGTATGGAAAGCCAGAGAAAGTACACAAGGGAATTCTGATGAAGGTTATGAACTTATGAGTATTAAACACAACAGTGAGAAAATTCATAAGAAGTAATTTTTGCAATTTTAATGCACATTAATTTTACATTCAAATGTACTATTTCTAGGTCTTTGCTAATTGAATTGTCATTTGTTGATGGCAGTAAAATGAAATCTACAGTGGTAGTGTCATCTGTCCATGTAAAAGTGGAGGCATTAGTGTCCATCACGATTTACATGATAAAGGAAAATTTTCTTTAAAAAGAACAAAAACCCAAATAAAAGAGGGATCCTATTTTTGGGAGTGGATCATGAAAGAACCATGGAAAGCATTGACATATATATTAGGATTGTCTGAATTTGGTGAAAATCATAAAATTATTTTCCATGATTAACAAAAAAAGAATTCTTTCTCTGGTGCTGGGGACTGAAGCCAGTGTCTCATGCATTTGTCTAACAAATGTTTGTGAGTAACTACATCACAGCATAAAAAAGTTTATAGTATGATCGGGCTGAAATCATAGGAATGAAAGAAAGCTTTTCTTTATTTTTTAATCATTATTTGCACTAGCATCATTAGATTTCTTTAGATTCTAGCAAGAGTTACTCATTTTCAATAAGATATTTCTTGTATTTTCTGCCAAAAGGATAGAAACAGCTAACTGGTAAATCATTAATATAATTATTATCCATAGTTTTTTAAAATTTATAAGTGATATCTTTTGAAAATAATTGTATTTTGTATTTATATCATTGTGCTAAAGTGGTGTAAGAACAATAAAGCTTTCATTCATTTATTTTTGAATTCTAACTATGTACTTTGTATTCCACAAAATTGCAGTGCTGATCAAAATGATCTGCTGAAGTCTATCATTTAGTGGAAACAAAATAAATAGTCAAAAACATAATTTAAACTAAATACAGCCACAAAGTACAATAGGAATTATTAATATACATTTTAAAGTTACCCAAGTCAAAAAAATGGATTTGTGTCCTGACACAACATTCAGTAGCATCAAAACATTTAGAAAATTAAAATCTTTTATCCAAAAATTTCTCCCCTGAAATTTGTATACATAAGCAGATTTATTATTAACTTTTTAATTTTTATAGTTATTTGAAGGAAAAATATTTTTTGAATTTTATTTTTTGCAAAAGACTAGCATTACTATTCACTATTAAATAACTTTTTTCTAGTATGACCCAAACAACAGCCCATAAGACTTTCATATTTTTAAGGTCAAAGTTCCGTTTTTTTCTTGGGTCTGAGACAAATTGTACCATTTGTAGGCTTTTAAAGTAAGAGTTGTTTATGTTATTGTATATATGTAGCCACATCTTTAATAAATTTGCCTAAAACAAGCTTAATAACAAATCTATCATTTTCAACAGGGTTGTGAGTTCATAGCACATAGCCATATAGAATAGATACGATATGTAATCAATATCATATGCCTACAGGCAGTAGGTAGCATAGATGTATGAAATCATCTGCTTGTGAACACTACATTTTATTTTTAACATAGCTGTGCTAGGTGAAGTAGGTACTGGTTTGGATCCAACTCAACACTCTACCTGAGATTTTGTTACTAACTGCTTTCCCCACAATGTCAGAAATAAGGGGTCCAATAAGGTTTGAATTCGGTCCCTCTGCCTCCAGATTTTGCACACTTTCAATCCGGCAAGTCTGCATCCTTTGGTAAACATCTAAGAGTGACCTTAACTTTTTGGATGTAAACTAATGTATATCTTCCCTTCACAAACCTGGTAGTTGAGTTCGCCTGGCACTTTTGAGTTTTAACGTGTTATAATGTTCTGACCTGCCTTCCAGCATTTTATATACTTTCCCTTTTTTAGTCTAAGAATGGAATTGTTATGGACTTGTTAAAATGACGGGAAAACCTATAGGCTTCTCTTAAAGAGCTGTGACCTAGTTTTTACATGTGAAATGTACTATGAAGGTTTAAGGTTAAGATGAGGGTTTTTTGCCTTCAATTTGCAAATCTCTATTAATGAATCTCAGCCCCAAACTTCACTTGGTTGCTCTGCCTTATGTATCAGACTTTGAAGGAAGATCTTAAGTTATCAAAAATTTGGAATTGGAATATATTTGTTCATAATTTGACCCAGTGCTCTGCTTCATAACAGAAACACAAGTAACTTGCCAACATAATTGCAAATCAGATGCAAACTAGAGTGAAATGCACTAACAGAAAATATTATTCCTCAAAAAGTTATTTTTTAAAGTTACTTTGAATTCTGTTCCAGGTGGTTACTATAAATGCACTGTCTGTCATATTAATTTCATGAGAAAGAAATTTAGACTAAATTCTGAAAAAAAGAATGCTTTCGATCTGTTACTATCTTACATACAAACTTTTATTGAACATATTGGTGCAAAGGAGCAAGTTGTAATTTTTCAATAAATTCATGCTGCATGTGTTTAAGCAAAACATTTCTAGCTCTGTTGTTTTACAGAGACAAATTTTATCTTAAGTATTCCACGTAAAGCGATTGTAGTCAACCTGTTCTCAGTCTGGGCTACCCAGAGGGTTTAAGAGAAAACACGGATACATGAGAAAAACTAATGGCATGATCCTGAGCTAGGCACAATACACAGCATCTCTGAAGTGGAAATCAGATAGCATTCTTGTTTCAGTGCGTCTCCTCCAGACCTTGATTATTTGAGTAAGTAAAAGTTTTTCCATCTTTTCCTGTCCTCCAGCTGCGAAATTTTTCAATGCCTGTAGGAAAATATCTGTGCTATACCATATACTTTTATTTTAAAAATATGTTTATTTCTAGTCAAAATAAATTTGCCTCCATCTTTTATATCTTCTATTTTACATGTTTTTTGTTGTTGTTGTCTATCTTTGTGATTTACTTAGAAGGCCTTGAGGTGTGATTTCCAACTCAATTGCTTATAATTTTCATGAATATGCAAACTTCATATTTTTATTAGTACATATTTGCTGTACATAATAATTACACTTATCCTGGGGAGTGCTCTGTGGACATCCCTTGCTTTAATCCTTTTTATACTCTTCCTCCTCCATCCCTCCCACCTTGATCTCTCTTTCACAGCTTTCGTTTGTGTAAAACACCGAGCAGACCATCCACATCTTTTTTTCTCAATTTAATTTTGAAATGTATTAATTAATATGAAATATAATGTGGGATGCTTCATTTTTAAGACCTTCATTTAGATTGGAATGTTTCACTGGTATCATCTTCTTGTTGGAACTTGTTAAAGTTTACTTTTGAACTGAACTTTGGATTTCTGTTATTTGTGTGTCCATATAGAATACAAAGAGACAATTGGATGCATGTTTACAATGAACACCAAAAAGCAAGGTAATTAGCACTTCTTTTAAGCATCTATCATTACTTGGCAGTAGAATGCTTCAAGCTCCTCTTTCTGGGTTTTTTTTTATATATAATAAATTCTTATGAACCATAGTCACCCTAATGTGCTGCAGAACCCTAGAATTTATCCCTCTTATCTAACTATATTTTTGACCTATTATCCATTCTTTGTCTTCCCTCCTCCATTCTTCTCTACCAATTGTGGTCTCTATTCTACTCTTCTCTTTCATGCTAACAATTTTTTAAGTTTCTAAATAGGAATAAAACATGTGATGTTTATCTTATTTCACTTACTGTACTGTAGCTCTACCCATGTTGCCACAAATGACAGGGTTATCTTTTTTGTGGCTGAATACTATTTTACTATGTATAGATGCCACATTGTCTTTAGCCTTTCATGTGCTTATATATACTTTAATTAATTCCCCACATTGGCTTATCAACGCTGCTGCAGTTGACATGGGAGTGAAGCTTTCTCTTCTAACCTTGATCTGAGTATTTGTAAGTATACACATTTTTTGATGGTGGATGTCAGCCTTCTTATATGAAAAGGCTTGAGCTTCACCTTCTTTATGAAGCTTTTTCTAACCCTGTCTTTCTTTCCCTTTTGGAAGAATGAGCTCCTTCCTGCTTCTGGAACATGTACAAATTAGCCACTTTTTAAATTTTAGTGTGTTTGCTGCCGATGGGCAGAAAGGAGGCTTATTTGCCTTTGTATAAAACCCTGAAACTTCACTGTCATGAAAAACTGTTTGACTAATTGTGTGGTAGGGTCTGGCAAAGAACCCATCTGTATTGCTGACACCATTCCGTTTTGTTGCATGTATATATAGTCTTATGCTCTAAACAAAAAAAAAAGAAACAATTCTTAGAAAGCTAATTTGATAAAAAAAAAAAAAAGTAACATGTATATGGGATGAATTGTTTCAGGCAATGAGATCTCTCTTGTATTTTATTTTTACTTTATCTCATATTTTCTAGACACCAAATTAAGGTCTGCATTCTAGTCCTTATTCTAACTTTTCCTTTCTGTTTCTTTCTCCATGATACAGCTTAATGCTTATTAACTGCAAATAATTTATTTTGTTAGTGATTTATTTAGATCAAACTAAAATGCATGGGTTTTTTTGTTTTGTTTTGTTTTTGAATAGTTCCACCTAAAGGATCGCTATCAATACATGCAATTACTTTTAAGTATAATTTTAAAAATCAGTGTAGTTTTTTTGCTACAGATTTTCCCTTCTTTCCTGCTTGTTATGTTCTTCAAAATCACTATGAGGAGAAAATCCTAGAGACAAACCCAAACTGCAAACTGTGTTTCAGCTTCATTTTTTTAAATTACATGTTATGGTGTTATGTAAAATTTTCCCCAGCATTTTGCTCAGCAAGATGGCAATTATCAACAATATATTTCTGTAAACTATTGCTGCAAAGCTATTATTCATACAAGGTTACAACCGAGTTAATTTTGGGAGAGCACCGTTCAAAGGGGCCAAGAGCTGAGGCACTCATGAGCAGCACTCTCTCTTATTTCTAATTAGTGTGAAACGGTTCCAAACAGGAGTCAGCCCTGGAGAAGTCTGCATAGCACAAAGCAGGGCTTGTTAACAGACACAGGAAACAATTTTGTTTTGCTGAATAAATAACTGCCTCGGAAAGCTTTTTCAGAAGAAACAGTCTGATTTACTACACTCCTTACGCTGAATGTTGTTTATGTCTTTTGTTAAAATTTAAAAGCCTTATTATTAGACTCAGCATAGATGATGATACGTTTCTAATGCTTCCCTGTCACGGTGCTGTGAGGCTTTCCTAATGATGTGTTTCCCTTCCTCTTTTTTTGTTTAAACTTATAAATGAATATTTCATCTTTGGTTTTGTATGTTTGTGATGCACAACTGCCATTCTGAATTTCACACTGTACTATTAAATCTTCTTGTTATAAAGTTACAGCTTTGGAAGAAAAATCTCTTCATCACCTTTTCTACAAAACTTAGTTCATGTATTACAGTAGAGTTTCCTTCTAGTACAATTCCCTGTCATGTGCCTTGTAATTCATACGTGCATGTACTAAAAATATGATAAATATAATTTATCACATGTATCCACACCTAGAATTATCCCTGGGTTATTCAAGAATAGTATATAAAATTATGCAAAATTTATTTCTTCTTGGGTAAGTAATGACGTCCTAAGTTTTGCGTCTGTGTGCCCTTCCAAGAAGTCTCCTGTGTTTCAACTGCACAGAACTGGTGCTCAATCAAGGTGCTGTGAACAACACTTTTCATCTCATGCAAAGTAGTATGAAAAGCTAAATTTCCTTTAAAATACACTTTTCTGAAGACATGCCTGTATTACTATATTACATTTGATGCCTACTTAACGAATGCCATTTATTACGATGAAATGCAAAGATTTTTTAAATGCAAAGATTAGGAAACACATGAGAGATGATAAAATCATAATGTTGATTAATTTGGCATGAAATTGTGAATTTAAATTTAGGCAGGAGCCATAAAATTTAATTCTATACGTGTTTTGTTTTTATTTTGCAATTAGTGAAGAAAATTATGTATGAAGTATTTATTTATGAATTATTTATGAAGTAATGAAGTAGTAATGTAATGGAGAGTAAGGCTGACTGGAATGGTATGGGCAAAAGAAAAAGTACCCATGAGAATAGTCATTAATATGAACAGATAAAAATTATCATTGCAAAGCCAATGAGCAAAGCCTATGATCAGGTTTGGTACTTGCTATTGGCTTCTGCTTTGTTACATGAGCCTCAATGCTGAAATATGTCGTTTCTATCTTTGCCTTCCTTATAGTGGTTTTCCTTCCTGCACAGTTGCAAAATATGAAGAGATGTTCTGAGTTAGATAGGAGATGGGTAGGTAGCAATAGATAAGCAATTGGCCATAGAGTTATTTGAATAAGATACATATATACCCATATGTGAACATTTTCACACACGAATATATCATAATTTGGAATATTGCTTTAAATTAATTTCTAGTGATTATGCTTTTAATAATCTTAATATATAGATTATCATTCCTATTTTCCCACCATAAATACCAAATAGAGAAATAAAATCTTGTTTGAAGAGCACAGTATCACCCAGAACATGAGTGAGATTTTTCACTTTTCACTTTTTTACAATTGTCTCTCTCAGCAGAATCTCCTCAGTGTCTACAGTGCCCTGATTCTGTGTTGCTGAAGTCCCAGTGACTTCAACATTCTAACCAGAGATTTATAAAAGAGTTTCCTCCTATTAAAATGTCACATTAAAGACAGGAAAATCAACCCTTTAAAAATTGAAAAAAAAAACCTACCTAAAATATAAGTTTTAATGTAAACTAAATGACTAAGGAAAAATAGCATATTCCTCCCAGAATGAAAGTGTTCAAATATTTGTTTGAGACTACACTCTCCACTAATTCCAGGCAAAGTTCTGCCTTCATGAAAACAGTTGAGTTGGATTTGCTATAAGTTCTTTTATATTTTGTATCCAGGAATATATATTCATTGTGGTGTGTGTGTGTGTGTGTGTGTGTCTGTGTGTTTTACCAAGACTGGAAACATCTTATCATTTGTTATCACTTGTTATTCTCCTCTACTTTGTCACATGAGTCTCAATGCTGAAATCTTGAAGATTTTTATTATTGCCTAACTACTAACATCTATGTGCGAGAGGGGAAGGAAACAGAGAAGCTATAGTTTTTATTAAGTGTGCCTTTTCAAAACACTGAAAGTAGAGCAAATTAAGAAGTAGAGTTGCAGCTAAACAAATATACATAAAGAAAAATGAAGTTACTCTTTCTATCTTCTGTTTTCATTTTTGAGCAGCATTTTAAAGCTCACTTCCTGACACTTCATGATCGATGTGAAGATCATCCTTTTAGCGTCCACACAGAGCCTGGAGTTTTGCATGACAGCAATTTACTAAAGCAGAAATTAGACACGAATGTGCTATGATCTGGTCATAAACTGGAAAAACAACAGAGAGAACACGTAACATGTCACTGCCTTTGTAGCACTGGGCTACTCTCGAAGCTGACTTTCTAGTAAGGTGAAAGTGTTAATTCATTTAAATTCAACATTAAAAGGGCAATCCCAGGTGAGAGTCAAGCACTACATAGCTTTAACACTGTCACAGTGCAGGGGTCATAGATGAAAGAGATACAGTGAGAATTCACCACCTAATGCTCCTCCCTGTACCACGAGATTCCCTTACCTGTAGTTAGCCTAATTAAACCGGATAGGGGACTGTTCTTAATTGGTTCCCTGCTCTATTAAGTAAGGTAGATTTTTTTCCTGGTTGTATAAGGTATTTCTCTCTTTGGTCATACTCTGTATACCTGGAGATTATGCCTTTCTGCAATTCCAAGCTTTCTTTATTCACTTCCTGTGACCCTAATGAACACTTCCATTATATTTTACATTGTGTAATGTTCCAGGTTCATATAAATTAGATGATATTTAAATTAGTAAATTTTGTGTAACTTGCCTGAGTGAAGAACAGTATGTGCATTCAATATCCAGATGGTTTTACCTTAAGCTTCTAAAGATGACAAAGTAACTGATGAAATTTTAACATTTATTAAGTGCCTGCACTGACCTACGCATTGGGCTACAGCTTTGTCACCCGTCTTCTCTGCTGTTAACCTACTCTTTCTGGTGGTGGGGAGCAGGACTCTGATTTTATCTCTGAGAAACCTGAGACCAGCGCGATGAGATAGGTAGTGATTTAAGGTGGCGTGCCAATAAATCTCCCCAACACCGTGTGGTTTAAAGCATCTTCCCACAAGAGTCAAGCCAAAGACATATCCTGACTCACATATCAACAGTTCACAGAAACAACAATTTCAAATCTCATCTTTATCACGGTTTTTAAAAATCATGCATTCTAGCTGTTTTTCTTTCTTTTGGTATTGGAGATTGACCCCAAGTCTTCCCACTGAACGATGCCCCCAGACCCTCCTGGTCTTTTCACCCACCAGAACCTCCACTTTAACACTTGTTTTCACACACGTTATGCAACGGACTTTTGCTCTTCTTGTTCATTAGGAACCGATTCTGTCCTTTTTTCCTACTTGGTGTACTTTATTTTGCTGTTATGTTTTTGTTCGCTTTCAGTGATGCAATCACTACACTCAGGCTTATCATGAAATTTATGATTCCAGCAATATGACCTTCAGGATTTTTAACTTCCTCTTTTTCTTTCTCTCTTCTCTCTCTTTGTCTCTCCCTTTCACCTCTCTTCTTTCCTTTCTTCTTCCTTCTTTCTTTCCTTCCTTAATGACAATGAGTAGCAAACATACACTGACTGATGTTCTGTCCACTCTCTTGCTTCAAGTAGTGAATTGACTGTCATCAGGAATGGAACAAAAACTTGCGTCTTCTAATTCAGGAGCAAATAATCACCTGAAACTGTTTCATCCTTGTGTTTTTATTTACTTGTTTTGGTTATTGTAACGTTTTAAATTACCTTTTCCTTATAACATAGGAGTTTATGCAGTGCTAACAGTTGATACACATCATAAACTGTCTTTTTATCAAATCTAAATACTGTTTTCTCAGACTTTAAAAAGACTACTGTTTCAGTGTCATTTTGTGGCTTGAGGAAATTTTGAACTCTATGTATAACAGTTCTGTAAGGAAGTAACATTTATAAACAATTTCTCTCCCACCGCTGAGGATCCAAAGGCTCGCTACACTTGTTGCTTGTTAGGATCTACTGGTGGGGACGTACAGTATTCTGGATAGCTGACTCTAAAACCTCCCTTTCAGTGAATTGCTTGAGTATATGAAGCAGCTTTCTGTGGCATACGATGGTTTACTATTGTTTATAGTTTCAAAATAAGATTCCGTTAACATAATTTACTCCATTTTCTTTCCAAAATATTCATGTTTAAAGTACAGAGCCCCATTTCCCTGAGAATAGTGACCCAATAATTAGAAGTGGAGATAGACATTTCATCCTAGGAGTCTGCCGCAACCACAATATTTGCAGTCTTAGTCACTCAATTGCTTGGCACGCTGACTGGCTTCCAGGCTCCTGGCTGTCTCTTCAGGCTCACTCCAGGGCAGCGAGTCTGTCTTGGATGTACGTTTTTACCCTCTCTGCCTCCTCCCAAAACCTGTTTATCTTAAAAATACCATTCTCCCTAAAGAGGTAGATAATAAAACAGAAATACAACCAATTGTTTTGGGTCATTGGCTGGATTATGGTGGGGAAACTACTTCAGTCTTTCCTTGAAGTTAGATTGACAGGTAACATTTCACTCTTAGTACTTAAGAAAATAAGACAAAACTTCCAAATTCAAGCCATGAAGAGATAGTAAAAGTGCCTGGAGCATTACAAGCAACATGAGGCAAGAAATATTCTAATAAATATTTGAGAAAATATAACCTAGACAATACCTAATTAAATACTTTATCTGATATTCCATACTGATTTCTTAAAATGTTACTCTATATTTCTTGCAGAGAGAAATCGTGATTCTGAATTTAGGTAACCCTGCCATTACTACATTATATTTACATAATATTAATTACTTAAATATTAACTTTGTAGTTATTATGTGTGAAGTAATCTTTTAAAATAATTTAGCCAGAGAGATTTTTATCATTGTTAAATGAAGCATCCATAATCATTACCAATTTGGAACCTTGGTTCATCTAGAGTTGCCAAATTTTTAGAGAGCTTTGAAATTTTAGTTTGACATTTATTTAATAGTCACAAAAGAGGTGCTCACTTGATCATATATGTTGTAAAGTATTAGTATGAATAAATTTTGCTAGTTTTCAATAAAATAAATAATTCAAAATAAATAATTGGCTCAAAAGCTAAATAAAACAATTGCTAAAGTAAATTGCAAATTTAAATCAACCATGTGCTTTGTTTTCAAGATACTGTGTTACCTTCTTACTTTAAGAAAGATAACGCAAAAAGCATATGTAGTTTAGAGTACAAAATTTAAAGAAAAAAACACCTAATGGAAAAATCTTGCTTTATGAGGACAATTTCTTTCTGATACTATTCAACCCTACATTTCAATGACAGTAAAAATTTATAGCAAAGCATAAAGTATAATCATGGATTTAATTAAACATGGTGACCAAAAGTAAAAAAAAAAAAAACCAAAAGTAAAAAAAAAAAAATCCTTAATATTTGTAAGCAGCCATCTAAATGGTTTATTGCTAATTATTATTTATTCAGTCTTAAATGACTTAATGTCATATGTAAACAAGGGAAAACTTGTTGCTATGATTTTATTTGCTTAATATTTGGTTTTGATCTGGGGAACACTTTCAGACCTCCCAGGAAACTGTTAATTAAAGCTCATTTTCCACTGTGGTTAGAGGCAAAAATAGAAAAGGAAGGCAACTTGTTAGTAATACAATATTAAAGGGTGGAATGTTACCTTAAAAAAATAGTTGAAGGAACATAAGGAAATTTAATATAGTCGGTATTTCTTGATCTTTATTTCAAACCAGAACCTAATTATGCTCTGGTGAACCCAGAATTTGATTTTATAGTTTTGTCACCAACTGGGTATTTTGGGTTGCGATTACTCTAGGGTATAAAAGCATACACTAGCTACTCCAAGTTTCTTCTGGTTTGAGCAGATCAATGTGACTTTCCATGCAGGTACCGCGTTGATATTACAGGGATATTACAGGTGAGAAGAGATGAGCCGATTATATATCGCAACCTAAATCTACAATTCAAATGTCATGTGTCGGAGCACAGTGAATATTTACAGTTGCTTAGGTCACAGAGGATTACTGTAAAACATATTAAGGGTAATGAAATAAATTAATATTTAACATATTACACCAAATAAGCACATATGAAATCGTTTATTTAGAATAGTATGTTATGGTAAAGCAAAACTTTGCCACGATCTGAAAATTGGCATATATTCTGAAGGCATTGTTTATTACAGTAACACAGACTAAAAGTCATTTTATGTGCTTGATCTGTAGTGTCCCTTTCACCTTTCCTTCTCTCAAGAGTTTTTTTACTCCTCCTTCTCCTCTATTTCTTTAATTTACTATAATGCTGTGTATGCAATCTGCAAGAAATGGAGCAAGAGGCTGTAACAGGGGAGGAAAGCAATCTAACATCTAAACAGGTGCACATGGAAAATAAATAAAAAAATGAAAAATCAGGCCCCCTGGGTGATATAAAAGGAGCATTTGCTGAATAACTAATTTGGTAGCCCTTGTGCCCTATGAATTATTGTTCTGATTTATCCAATTGCAGTGTCTAACAAACTCAAATTGCTTAACACTCTAATTGTTCTGTGTGCAACATGGGAAGAAAGCAAATTCTAATAGGCCAATTATTAAAGGAAAGAAGTGAGGCCATTTTTCCTTATTTTTGTTAATTTCATTTTGGTTCGTCAATATAATGGAGGAAATATTTAAGCTAACTACTACTTGAATTATCTTGTATTTTGCAGAGGTGCCAAATAAGTGTAATGTGCCAATTGACTAAAAATTAACTGGTTATTATTTATTTGATGACAATCAGCATGGTTTTGTTTTCATTCATTTATTAAAGATTAGTTGAACACCATTATCTGTAGCCCTACTATGCATCTACTATGCATCTACTATGCATCTCTTTCTAGTTTGATATTTGAATTCTGGCCATTTGAAAAATTTTGCAGTACTGCATTCAACATCATTTCACATAATGTGTTTTATTTGTTCAATATCCTGTTCTAGCACTTTATTATTCAGTTTTTCACACCTTGAAATTTGAATAAAGCAAGTTGGGGGCGTTCCAAGTCACTAATATGATTATAACAAATGGGATGCTCTTAACGTCACAGGCATATAGTTGACTACTTAGTAGACATTATCTGGTGATGCAGTAGGAAAAAAAGTTAAAACTTAAAAATATATAGGTTTAAGTTCACAGTTGCTCTCAAGTATGTTTGTAAGTACAATCTGTCTGTTAATTAGTACCCAAACCCCATTAGTTATGTATCGTTATCTCCACTTCAGAAGCAATGAAATGGGGTTCATAAAAAACAACCTGCCTCCTGTTAAACCTTTAGAATATGCATGCACATGGAGTCATGTTTAAGAGACTGATACACTAACCACCATGCTATATGGATGGCTAATTTACCATTTTATACCGTAACTATGATATAATTCTACTTCCGTGTTTCTATAAGACTAGTTCTAGGACCCTGGTGAATACCAAATATAGAGACATTCTTGTCCCTTATGCAAAATGGCATGATATTTGCATATAGAGCAGGCACACTCTCCATATTTTAAATCATCCTATGTCACTTATGATACCTAATATGATATAAATGTTATGTAAATAGTCATTACATGGTTGTGGGAATAATGGTAAAATAAAACGTTTGTGCATGTTCAGTACAGATGCACCCATTTCAGGCCTAAGTGCATTTTGCAATTAGTGTTTTATTGAATGCAAAGATTCTGCCCTGCTGATATAGAGGTCTGACTACATAAAATTTACACAAAAGGCTTTTAGTTTGTTAGTTTTCCCAATGCATGATTTCTTCTTTCCCTTAATTCTAAGAGAAAAGTATTACAATCAGATAAATTTATAAAACTTTTTCTTTTAAATATAACAGCAGTATTTTCCCATAGATTTTCTAAGAAGATAACTTTATGCACAGCAAAACTCAAGACCAAATAGTTATATATCACGTCCAATTCGGGCATTTATTTACCTATTTAGTTATGTTGACTCTTGCTATTTATTCTTTAGAAATGTTAGCCTCATGCATCCTATAAATATTTTTATTTTTCTCTGGTTTATTCACTTTTTCTCTCTATTCATAATACATTGTACAATTAGTAGGCATTATAGTTATAAATGCCCTAAACACATTTCCTCCCTTTATTCTATTCATCAATATTAACTATTGATGTTAATATATTTAATATAGTTAACATATTAACTATGTTAGCTTCCTGTTAAGATAGTCAATTTATATTCCATCTTTTTCCAACTTCTATTAACTCTCCTGATTCCCCTTTAACTCATTATACTTTGGGACAAATTATGACAGCCCACTGAATTTTTATACCCTTTTTGAAACATTGACTTTGGACTGTTTCCAAACCAGCTAATCTTTAGAATGCTGAAATGCAAACTCCAATCAACTTTTCCAGTCCTTGTCTTAGTAATTGGTAGATCATGGACCAGTAAGTCAAGCTAGCAATTGTAAGGAATTCTTATCCTCTCTCCTTCAAATTTACAAAAAATAATCTTTTCAACTGCTGACATCCTATCTTCTAAATCCCACTCAACTGTATGTGAATCGTTGGAATTCTTGAATGACACACCTTTATCATTTCAGTTTCTGTAAATCAGAAGTTCCAACACAATGCTTTGTGTCTGAGGTTGTTTTTCCCTTGGATAACTCAAGGTCTTCATCTAAGCTTATTTAGGTTGTTGGCAAAATTCATGGTTTTAGGATAAGGACTCTCGTTTCCTTGCTAGCTAGTCAAAATGATCAAAGTTCCTAGAGGCTATTTTTAAGATTTTATCATATAGCCATCTGCATAGCCATTCAAAGCATAGGTGTTTGATTCTTCAAAAGCTGGTAAGAGAATCTTTCCTGTTTTAGAATCTCCTCTTCAAGGAAAAAGATGGAACTTATTTAAAGAATTCAGTTGATCAGTCAGGGCCAAGATAATCTCCCTTTTGTTGATCATAAAGTCAGCTGGTTAGGGACCTCGACCGTGTCTTCTTTAAGGTCCCTTCACCTTGCCACGTAATGTAACCCAATCATGGTAGAGCAGATTCCACCAGGTTCACAAGTCTTACCATAATCAAAGGGGAAGGACCGTGGGGACTGTGTGAATCATATTTATGTCACTATGACAAAAGACGGGAGATAATCTAAAAAGAGAAAAGATGCATTTTGTCTCACAGTTTCAGATATGTTGGTCCAATTTCTTGGCTCTGTTGCTTTTGACCTGTTGTTACACAGCTTTTTATGGTGGAAGACTGAGGTATGTTCACAACAGGACAGCCAAGAAGCAAGTAGGTAATGGGGCCAGGATCCCAATAAATCCTTCAAGGGACACCCCCACCCCTGCCCAACACCTAGCTTCCTCCACCTGAGCCATAACACCTAACAGTTCCACCACCACAGCATAGCACCACAGTTTGCATGGGGACCACCCTTCAATACGTGTGTTTTTTGGGGACAAAAGCGAGCAACCTCTTGGAATTCTGCATCTCATGTTACCCAGCAGTAACAAAATAAATTCAGACCCATCTCCATTCTAGTCTTCAAAATATAAGAGATCTCAAATATAACTTGGACTATTTTCTTCTCTAAATCAAATTGTTTCTGCCTTTCATTACTATTTATACGAAGATGTATAAATAAATTTTTACAGCAGATACAGTAACTATTATGGTCTGGCCTCAGCTATCCTCTGTCTTACTCTCTACCAGTCTTTACTCTGTATTTCTGTGGTTCATTTTATTCATTATGCTTCTTGTTGCTTCAGGGACTGATTATATACTGACTTCTTTTCCTAAATCCTTCCCCTCTCTTTTAATCTAGTCATTTTAACTGATTTTCCAGCTTTTAGATGAAGTATTACTTGCATAGACTAACTCTCCTTTTTATGAACATTCTTTGCTTATATAATTATTTCATAGCACTTTCAAAGCTGAAATTTCTTTTTGTTGTGAAATAAATATTTCTGTCTCTCTTACTAAGCTGCTTAGGGAGAGACCAATTTGAGTTTTACACCCTTTTGTATCTGCAGTGCTAGGCCCAGTAGCTAGCATAAACTCTATGAACATATGTTGTCTGACTAAAGGCATTCAATGTTCTCAAATGACATTTTTACATTTGGTTTTGAAAAAATATATATAATCATCTTTCTAAGGCAATTAATTATATTTGTGCATGCTTACTTATCATTTATGTTTTTGAACCTACAATTAAAGGTATTTACACTTTAATGTAGTATATAGAAGCATATTGTAGGAGGAGAGTATTTGGAAATTATGTATCCATGAACATCACGGTTCAGATTTTAAACAATTTAGAAAAATTGCTTAATCTTTTACATTCATAAAGAGAACAATCATTTAAACAGATAAAATATTTGCTGAGATGCTTTAATAGTATAGATTTTAAAAATTATATTTTGATATACCAAGAAACATTTGCAAGTGACATTTTAGTGTTAAAGAACTGGCGATACAAAAAACTAATTGACCACCAATAGCAAATTGAAGGCGCAGAAGCTGAACAGTAAATATCTGTTTTAGTTACAAAATATTTAAACAGGTTAATTTCATTTTACTATGGTTCACTGTCCCTTATGGAACTGTACAAATGTTCTTTCAAGTTGAAATGCAAGTATCAATTTGGATAAGATAAGGACTACTTGCAGGAAAAAAATTCCGTCTGAATCGAATGCCTACCAAACGGAAGTTTTAATTTGTGAAGAAAACTGAATCACCACATAGTATAGTTTCTTTGGCCTCAGTGTTATAAAAAGTAAATTCAAGAGTCACTTCTATACCCTAGAACTTTGAAAAATGTTGCTTTTAACACTTTCTGCTTTCAAAGTTATACACATAACAAAGTATCAGAGGTGTAGCAGCGCCCAGGATTACTCAGATTCCCTCCCATCCTGGACATTTATCTCACTAATTCTAAACAAACAAAGCAACGACAACAAACAAAAATAAAACCATAAAAAAGTATCCTCATAGACACGCAGAATGATATGATTATTTTTTGGGAAATAAAAAATATTTCTGGAATTGTAGGAGAATTATTTCACAAACAGCATTATTGTTAAGATACATTACACTCAAATTTGGAAACATCTTCTTGAGTTCAATGACACCATCATTCAAAAATGTTTATTATTGTTGGTCTTATTGGTATAATATTCACATTGCATAATATTTACCGAACTGCTTCAACTTTATTTTACTGCAATTTGCATGCTGTATCTTATTTCTGTTCTTTTACATTTAACCTATGTCTTTAAGACAGATTTATTGTGAACAATGCACAGGTGGTGTTTGCTGCTTTATAACACTTATCATACTTTCCTTTCTAATGGGGACATTCAGGCCATGTACATTTAAGGCCATTATTGATATTTTTGGATTTAAATATACGATCTTTCCAGTTGTTTGCTACCTTCTTCTTTTAGGTCACATTAAATTATTTCTCTTTATCTTCACAATCAGTTTATTACATCTTTTTAATATGTAGCAGTTGCTCACACATTTACAATATATAACTTTAACAATTTGAAACCAATCTTCACATTTAGTTTAAAAATATTAGCCCAATTATACTTTCATTTCTTCCTTGCTATCTTTTAGCATTGTCACAGATTTTATTCCTATATGTTATAGAGCAAATAACTTATTTCTATTTTGCTGTTTTTTGAGCTGATAAGTTTTATAGAAATTGACTGGCAGTTGTACTTGTTCTTATTTTGCAAATGAAGTCTTCCTTTGTTAGGCAGAGAATGCTGTTCTGCTGTCTTATTGATAGTGCAGGCAGAACTTTCTCTGATATTTCTTGGGATACAGATCTGCCATTAATGAATTTTCTCAACTTTGGTTTGCCTATAGAAGTCTGTATGTCAACATTATTTTATTTTTACACAAAAAAGAGAAGTTGAATAGAGAACAATTCCAGGAATGGCTAAACCATTGTTTTGACATTATTTAGTATCTATTTTTGTTCTACATTTATGCTCTGCTACCTTAGAAATATTTGTTCTTATTCCTTTCTACTCATGATATGATTATATCAGCACAAAGAATCTCATACTTACTTATTTTAATGCCTGAAAAGACAATATCTCTTTGTTCTTTTCAAATGGCCCAATAGCTTGAAATACCTTCTAAAATCTTGTTTTGAGTTCAAGCAAGGAGAGTTTTCTTGTATTTTCTAAAGTTGGACAGAAGACTAGATCCTCCTAAAATGTTAGGTGACACCCTCAAGATTGCAGGAAATGCTTGTTGAGTAAGCAGTCAACAGAATGTACCTAGTTCTGCCCTAGAACAGTTATTACTTCCCTGTATCACCTTGCACAGTCTTCCCACCTTCATTTTTCTAGTTAAAATGTACTTATTCTTTTGTCCTTTGTTTGAAATTCTTTTTTTGTGTGTGTTTTCTCATTATGTTGGTCTTATTCTTGAGGGGGAAATGGAACAAAGCATCAATTTATTAGTGGATGTATTAAAATGTGATTTGCAGAACTGTATAATGAATCAATGTCCCATGACCTATACTTTTATCCATATTTTTAAAATATGTTTTTAAAGTCAAAGCCATTTGGGTTTTGTAGATGCCTAGGTTCGTGTGAAACTTACAACTTTAACTTCTTAAAGAATATGTAAAATTTACTGCATTAATCGCACACATTTAATCCAGTCTTTGACAAATTATTTTCTGTAAAATTCTCATAATAATTATTGTAACTTGTAGCTGTATATTTACTGTTGAAACTATTCAGCAAAGTAATTGTGGCTAAAATACAGCCATAGATCACTTATAGATAAATGGGCAGGGCTGAGTTCCAAAAGACTTCACTGACTTATGCTGAGGACAGTAGTTGGCCCACCCTGATCTTGGTCATCAGATTCGATAGATGATCTTGCTCCATTCATCTTAAAACTGTGCTGCAGGAACCAAGCTACAGAAACTCTCTCAGAGTAGTGCTCTGTTATGATTTGTGCTTAACTGTCCCGTCAAAGCCTCATGTAGTCATGGTGGGAGGGAGGCAGGCCTTACAAAGGGGGCTGAGACTAGCATTGTGATTGGTTCACTGTCTAGCGCTGGGACTGGTTGTGTGAGTGCTGCACCCACCTAGAGGCAGACAGTATAAGGGAGGGAAGGAGGCATGCTTTTGCCTTTTGCCCTTTGGCTGTAGTTGCTTGCTGCTACCGTGAATAGTACCTCTATCCACACCACCCTGCCTTGGAGCCAGCTGAGTATGGACTAAAATCTCCATAAACTGTGAGCTAAATAAACCTTTCCTTCTTTCAGTTAGGGCATCAGATATTTTGCCCCAGCAGTGAGGGAAAAATAACCAAGACATGCTCTTAATTTGAGTTTCATGTAATGTAGATAATTTTCAGTGGATCTGTGAATTCTAAAGATTATATATAAAGTGTCTTGAGTATATATTTTGGGAAAAGGATATATAATTAAAATCAGATTCTCAAAGCAATTAATAACCTGTCTCCAATTCTTTATTTCACAGAGAAGTGTGTGAATTTCTGCCTTGGGTTAATATGAGAAGGCCAGTAATTTAGGCTCAACCTGTTGCAACAGTTGTCAAGAATAATTATCAAAAACAGAAAAATTTACTAAAAATAGACAAAAAAATAAGACAAAAGCTATATTCAGATAAACATAAGCAGTAAATTACATCTTCAAATAAAATTCTGTATTGCTGTGAACTGCTTTTGATTATTACAGCTACATAAAAAGAATAAAGCACATGGTTTCATTCAACAATAAATATTTATTAAGAGCTGATTATAGACCAGGACCCATTCTGTGTGAGAACTAGGAAAAAGTTACACAGAGGGTTAAAGACAGAAGCTGCAGAACAAACATGTTTCTGATGACCAGTTACATTCATGACTCTTTTTTGTTCCATTCATATATGTTTACATAGCTCATAATTTAGACAAATATATCAGAAGTTTGATAAAGGCTCTGTACTGTTCTCAGCCTTCAGAGATATATTAATACTAATGTAAATCACATCGGATGGTTGGTACTTTAATAAAAAAAAACTGAATTAGCTTTGTGTGATATAGTGTTATTGATTTTTTAATCAACTTCAATGTCGATATGTAAAGAAAATAAAATCACACTATTTCCATAAGCTCATTCTGTGACAATGACACTAAGTCAGTGACAATGAGTCACCAACATGTTGTAGGACTTTCATTGATGATTTGTTATAAAGTAAATGTGATTTTTCCACCCTTTATCTTTAATTTTCCATTGCTTTCTTCTTAGAGAAATAAAAACATTATGTAAATTTTTTTAAAAAATTGTGTCTTTTATACTGTGTATTTTTTTTTCTTTGTTAAAATCGAGCCTAAAATCCTAGTTTAGGCTTCCAATGATTGGAGATTTTACCTTCAGTTATGAAGGTAAAACAGCTGGCATTATCAATGACAAAATATTCCTTTAGATTTGGGATAATTCAAATGGTTGTGTGTCTATAAATGCAAAAGCTACATAAACATTTTGCACACAAACTACTAAAAATAAATGTGTGTAGTGAGGGCTACATCAAGTCAAAAAACCAAACATGCTTAATCATAGTGTGATGAAAGTATCTTGAAAATGCAGAACGACTAAAAATAATGGAATATGTGTGCTGTATTCAACCATAGCGGGTGTAGGAGAAGCTCTGTATTTTCTTTTAAGATAACTTTATTTCCACATATGGATGAAGAAATATCGAACACATACACACCCCAACAGGCTCTAATATGACCTTAAATCCTTTAGAAAGAGCAATAGCAAACAAAAGTTATGGCACAATTGTGGTTTTAAGAGGATAGTGAGAAGAATCACCTCAGTCAAATATATTTGGTGTGTAAGAACACATACTCTCCCAGTGACTGGAAGGAAAGTTTTAATTCCCACCACATAATGGTTCATTTGCCTCGAGTGTTTCAGAATGGTTCAATAATCACTAGCCATGTGTATAGTTTGTTGAATTATTTAGGTTTATTTCCAGGGGGAAAAAAAGACCGGGAGGAAGGCAACTGATTCAATGCAAATGAAAAGCTTTCGAAGCTCCCTATGGTGAAGATGTGATTACAGTCAGACAGTTAATAACCTAGACTTAGAAAAATCTGAAGGTTTTAACTGTCTGGCCAGTCAGTAAATGAGGTTTTTCCACACTATCGACCAACTGCCATGCGTTGTAATGGTTTCAGATCTGTTTGGAGTTGGAGTGGACCCACAAATGAAGCAAGAACACCACCCCCTGTACTTTGATGATTAAGAAAAGTAGTTTGTAAACCTCGACTGTTTCCCTTTGGATTTGGACTTGAGTCTTTAACACACACAGTGTAGAGATCCAGGCAGAGTGAGCTTTGCTCCCTCAAAGGCAGGTAACAGAACTCCATTTGTTGGTTTTTTGTATTTTTTGAACTATCTATGCGCTGGGGTGGGATTTCTCCTACTCTGAAACTGACCACGACTTCTTTACTCAAGTACATTTATTATACGAGGTATAAATAGCAGAATCTGCTTCTATGGCTACAAGCATTTCTGTTCAGGCTTGCTTTTTCCAGGTAGTAGATGAAATTGACATAGGAATTTGGAGACCTAAGGATTTATTTTAATTAGGAATTAAAATACTTATTTAACATGAATTTGATATGTCTTCAAAAATATAACTTTCTTCCTACAAGTGTTTATTTGCTATGTGTGAGGCACAAAATTCTTGCCTACACATCTCTTCAGAGAAATAATACAAGGACACTTAAGATTTCCTTGAAGTTATTTTGATAATTAAATTAATGTCATGTTTGATTTGGGGAAAACTGAGCATCATTTCATGGTAGTAGGGGAAAAGTCTGAATTTCTTTTGAAAAGTTGAAAGTAATATATTGAAAGCATTTCCTGATGCACAAAAATAACTATAGAAATAAGTTATGAGCTCTATGGGTAAAATTTTTTCCTTTGGCTCAAAAAAGTTACTTTCTACTTTCTTACAATTTTATTTATTTGTTATTTTGCTGTTGGTTAGGAGGATGAGAGAAAAAAAATTAAGTATTTTGCCTAAAAGGAAGGTTGATGCCTTGCTGTAATAATTTCTTTTGAAGTTTTGTACTTGTAAAAACTACTCAGGGTTCTGCACTGAAATCTGATGGCAGCCAGTTGTAATGCAGTTACAGTAAACTTATTTTGGGTGTGGATATGTGCATTGTGCTTCATAAATTAGAGTAAAATGTAACACAGTGTTTTTGATCCTCTGAAGGAAATTTCATACATTGAGGTCTAAGCAGTGAAATTTCTTTTGCATCAGCAAAAATTACAATTGATATTAAACCTTTATATTCATCTCACTAAAATTTCATTTTCACTTCTTTTTTAAACTAGCAAAACAAATCTTGGGAAATGATCAGTTGTGTAACAAATCTTTAAAGATTTTAACTCCTGATCTCCATCCAGATTAATTAATATGAACATATTTGTCTGGGGAAAATAATCTACCTTATCAGAATGCTTTGTGATAGCTCAATGATTGATGGAGTTTACACCTGTAATCAGCAAGTCTTGCTGTGTGTTTCTCTATAGCATGAAATCCTCCAAATTCTTTATTATTCCCAATAAAGATATTTTTATCAAATGAGACATTCAGTTATTTTTTCCTTCCTGCTTTTCTTTCTTTCCCTCTTAAAAGTCATGTAAAAACAGAAAGAAAAGGACTGATATGCTATCATCAAGAAATTTATGAATTGTAATTTACTTTACATTCAAAATATGAGAATTAATTTTTAAAATTTTCTTTGAAAAACCTAATGAAAAAGAAAAGTGAGTGTTGAATAAATTTATACATAGTACCACAGTTATAACAATGGTGACAATCTCTATTTTATTGTATAGCACAGCTGAAAATACAGCTTTACTTTCATAATATTTGATGAATTTAACTCTCATTTTACAATTTGGTTTAAAATCATCAAATTTTGTATCAGTAGTCAAACTGTTTAATTGGCATGAGAGCTCAAATTATTCAATTTGGCATAGCTAGGATTTCATTTTGGAAACTGCCACATAAATAGCTTTTTCTTCTCCAAGATTTCTGATATTTGATTTACATCTACACAAGTAAATTAAATAACTGGATCATTCATAAAATTATACATTTTTACTCTGCTGAAGAGTAGTAAAATATTCCAAAGCAAGCAGGCAGTAGTATTCACACTCATACTTGAAAATAAGCACTTACTCTACACAAATCAAAGGTTTGTAGTACTGAGAGAGCCGCTGAATAAAAACATATTTGTCTACATGACAGAAAGAATCAATAGAATATTTATTAAAGGTCAAGAGTTTAGGTTTGGAAAAGCCTTGAATTAAAACTCCTCATGTAAGACTATACTGTTGTCATTTGTGGGGTGTTGTATTTTATTCATATGTAAACAGCTTAGAAATGTGGTTATTTATCAGTTAAAAAAAAAGTAGAGTATTAAAAATTCAGACAGTATAGCATCATCATATTAGTCAATTTGTAATATTACTCAAAAAGGCAAACTGGTTACTTTTTAAAAGAAAGCACAATTTTCAAGATTTTATAGATCGCGTACAGATATATCAAAATGAAAGAAGAATGTTAAAATAATATTATATAAGAATGATCAGTCCAAATATAGAGTCTACACAGTACAGAATATATTTTTCTTCATAGGAGATTTTGGCATGAACATTTTATGATTTTCCAAAGTTAATATGCATTATCATGAGAGAAATTTGGTGAAGAATTTTTACAAATAATACAAATGACTATTTAAATGAGAAAGATACTGTAGATATTTTGGCAAAATTGGATAAGGCACAAACAAGTAGTAATAGAGATATAAAAATGGCAACTACAAGTCAGTTTACTAACATAGTTTTTGCAAAGTATATGTTAAAAAGAATAAAATCATATCTCATTGTTAGTTTTTATATAGAAGCCCAGTTCTACTTAAATTGCTCTGTGTCTTTTCAATGACCATGAATCTTTTAATTCTATGTGAATACGTTAATTCCAGACATTGTGTGGTCATTCGTTTGCCTCTATTTTTTTTCCCAACCAAGGAAATAGATGTAAAAATACTTTTTTGCTTGCAAAATATACTTTAATTTGAACATGATTTGTCTTGTTATTTTCTCTTAGACTTTAAAGTTGCAGTTCCTTGGTAGGATAAATCTTGTGTAGAAGGCAGAATACTGAGAAGTATTAGTTTCAGCACACCTAGAAACTGCATGTGATTAAAACACAAAACAAGAAATATAATCACTTAGTTCAACCTCATATTGGTGTAAAAATTAAAGTGGGGAGAGTAGAATACAGGATTGTAATTGATTCCTAAATATGATAGATCAGCACGCGGAAAAATCAAAATTGTGCGCACTACATCCTAATCCAGTAAATAAGCCTTGGTAACTACTGAAACGTTTTGTTTTGTTTTTAACATGATGAAAAATGTTTCACTTATACATTTCAGGAAACGAAGCCTTCCAGATGCATGCATGCTTTGAGTATTAAAATGGATCATTTGCTTTCATCGTTTGAGAAATTTCCTATCAGTAACAGGTGTGGCTTAACCACATCCCATGAAAAGACATGAAGGTTCATTAATAAAGAAAGGAAAAATCTAGAACTGTAAATCAACGGGGACTCCCAGGGAGTTCTGTATTAGGCAGTAATTAAATAATAGTCCGTGTTGCTTTCTTTCACTGGGAATTACACCCTTTTCACCCTTCTCTGCTGAAGCAGAGACATCCATTAGGGTGAGTAGCTACAACACTTGTCAGCTCCAATCATCGCCAAAGAGCTGAAGGCCAACTGAAGTGTACTCTCTTGAAGCAGGGCTTCTTCTCCCCCACAAGCCCACTGTCCTTTCCCGTGCATGCAACAGTCAGAAAGGATCACATCACCTAATGAAGAAAAACAGAAGCATATGGTAGAAGGGGCCTCAGCAGGAGACGGCTGAAATGCCAAGGCTTGCACATAAACAAAATATATGCAAAAAAGTGTATTCACAGAACCTGTCAGCCATGGCTGCAGGAAATAATAAGCCTGCAGAACAAGGCAGAGCTACACGGTGACCACAGTTACCTAGGAGTCTGTATTTTCACCTTAATTTTTTATTACTCTGTAAAGTGCCGCTCCAGAGCAGGCTGGTCGCAGGTAGTTAATTATGCATAAGCAGTTGCAAAGTTGGATTTTGCTCTATCATATTGAGCCACATAATTTCCCCAGTATATTTTACTCATACCTAGTGCAGACTTCCACATGACAGCTGACTGGCAAACTGTAAGGGACTTGGTGGCTGCCTTCCTCTTCTAAGAGTGCTAAGCAAGGGTGAACGTTGAACCAAGTATATGAATTCACCCTTTGTAACTTCAACGTAAGCGCTCGTCTCTCCGGAGGTGTATTAATTGATATTTCAGATGTGCATTGGGTATATTCGGCCTAATTGTTTCTTTTAAGCTGCTTCTGTACAAAGTTAACGGTCTTAATCAAAATCCTTTCTTCCCCGAATGGCTCTGATCACGGGAGGAAGGCTGTCCTCCTGCACTGCGTGTTTGCATTTTGACAGTGAAAATGCACATTATCCTGCCTCTTGGGCTGTAAATGCTAGTGTCGGGATGACGTGAGTGTTACCACTTCGCACGATCCGACGGACTGCAGCCTCCAACACCGCCTGCCCTCTTGCCACGGACTTTTAATTATTCGGTAACGATATTGTTAGAACGGGAGATTTATAAGCACAGGACTCTGAGATAGAATCCTATGTGGTTTTGACAATTTGACTACAAGCACTTTACATTCTGATTACAGCAGGTCAAATGAGCTCTTGTCCTAAAAAGCAAAAGTAGCATTAGGTCTTATGTGGCCAGATATAATTATAGAAAACTGTATTTTCTTCAACTTGAATAAACATGCTTTTATTCAAGTGTCTGGTTCAACTTGCATAAATAATGCATTTTTTTCTATTTAAGCTTTTTACGTGATGTATGAAAAATACTCCTAGCATTATATTTAAAATAATTTTTTCTCACTTTTAACAATTTATTTTTTTAACAATTTATACTTAATGGCACCATAGTAACCCGAGAAAATATTTATTTATTTTGAGGAGCGTATGAAGAAAGACAGTACACATTCAATTCTTAAGAATGATATTTCAAAGGGACCCGGAACAATGCGACTCAAATTTACCTTCTGCCTAAAACTTGGCATGTAATTGTTTAGTGGCAAAAAATTGGTGCAATAAGATTTGGCTGCCCTAAGCTCCAGTTTTGATCTGTTTGCTTTGCTGTGTGAATACAAATAACAACAAAAACAAGGAAACACACTGAGAGCCATTTCCTTGCCTTTGGAAGTGACAGGAAGACACTTTGAAAACCACTGACATAATTGGAATATCAGAACTGTGTTCATGAGCTTGCCTTCCTAACAGTCGGCCTTACCCTCGATAGCATGTGTGGATTGATATCATTAAAAAATATTGCTCCTCTCTTTCTTTCTTGCCATTTCATTCTAAAACTTTCAGTTTCGGTAACTGGAGAAAGCAGAAAACAGAAACCCAACAATTTCTATTCTAATCAAACTGATTTTAAAACAACGCTGACTGCATCAAAATGACCCCAAAAGGCCGCTGAGGACCTATTTGTTAGTCTGTTCAGGAACAACTGGGTGAACCCCAGCTTTACTCCCAGGGGGAGCCAGGCCTCAGCAGGCACTGCATCTCTGTGGACTAAGAGGGGGAAGCTGATTGAGACATTTCTCAGAACTAGTTTTCCCTTTGGCTGTGATTCTTAAGGTGGATCTGAGCCTGGCCAGGGATCGTCCCAAATGTCCTTTTAGCTACTTCATTACAGGGAATGGGAAAGTCGGGGTGAGCGACTTCAGG
This sequence comes from Hydrochoerus hydrochaeris, assembly GCA_004027455.1. NCBI lineage: Eukaryota > Metazoa > Chordata > Mammalia > Rodentia > Hydrochaeridae > Hydrochoerus > Hydrochoerus hydrochaeris. Next base: position 166,665 of record PVLA01001530.1, on the reverse strand, counting down.
GAAAATGTTGACTCCACGCTGCGCCTTTGATTCCAAGGCAGAGGTGCTGGCAGCATTCTGTTCCGCCCCGGATTCATCTCTTAACGCTTGGTGTGTTAGCAAGACCTTGGCCCTGACGTGTGCGTATGCTGCTTCTTTCCTTCCCTCCACGGCCTGAGTACAGCTTTGCAGACACTGCTGGCGATTTGGTTTTAAGATGTGGAGTAGAGAGGCTTTGGTGGGTAATGCCAGAAGAAAAATCTGTGCTACACAAGTACTAGAATAATTCCAAAAGTTAAAAAAAAAAAAACCCACAAATTGGCCTGAATGCTGTAGCCATTATCTGGTTTGAAAAGAGCTTACTGAGCAAATATTGTGCAGAAAGGAATACCTATTTCTGAATAGTCTTTCGAATGTTTTAAATGCTTGCTTAATTTTTGCTCTTATTCTTCAAAAAACCCTCTAAGACTAAAATAAGGTGGATACCTAACAGTATCTTAACAATCCAACATAAGCAAGTAAGACTGTTACTACCATGTTCAAAAATATAATGTTTCTTAAAACTTATTTATAGTTTGCTATCGCATGAAGCATTTGAAAATCATTGTACCATGAGCATGTACAATTTGCAACATGTAATTTAAAATTTGCTAAGTGAAATATTTGAGGCAGCTGGCAAATTTTCTATAAAGAAAAATGTATATAGCATTGAGGATTTGAAATTAAAAATAATTAAATGCTATTCGCAAAACATGCAAACTTCCTTCTGAATTATAATTGAAAAAATGGAGAATATATATTGGTATTAGAAAATATTTTAAAATCTAAATATATTAACAGTAAAAGAAATGCTTTTTAAGACATTAATTATTGGAATATAGCCATAATTTTAGCTTCACCTAGCATACCGTGAATGCAAATTAAACCCATCTTTTTTGATACAGTGTCAAGATTGCATATCTCCTAGAATTCAAAAATACTGAATATTACCATATCTTATCTGAGCTCATGAAAATGAAATGGCCACGAATATCCTACTGGAGATAAGTGCCAGAATATAATTGACCACATCCACAAATAAAATTGAACACAAACTCCACCACATTAAGGACTTTAGCTATTGGTCAAGAAATGTCTCATCATCTACTCCAGGCAGAAAACCTTTCTCTTAAAACTATATTCTACTGAAGGCAACTCTTGGTGTGGTGTTCAGGGGTAGACATGGGTTTCCAGAATAAAACTGCAGATTGAATCTGTGAATAAGAACCTTGCTCAAATGAAACAAATGTACATCTTGGAACATTTTACTTCTTCTTTGCCTTGCTTTTATTTTCAGTTACTGGTGAAATGGAGGGGGAAGCCAAGCACATGTAAGTGGAAAATAAAAGCCAGTACATTTGAAGAAGTTCAGAAAAAATGAATACATTAGAGATTATAGATGATGCTTGTCACTGCTAGATTGTTTAAACACCTCACATAATATTGATTTGACTTGGGGAATGTTTAGAACTTTCTCTGAATGATTTTCAGATAGGATCAAAAAACTACTGACAGCCCTTCATGCTGTAGTTAGTTCCTTTAATATCCCAAGATATTGGCCACTCTTGGTGTTATATATCTTGCTTAATGTCCTGCTGCTGCATAATGAGTTATTTGTTTTATTGTTGAAAGTTTGAGTAAAGGCTTTGACGAGAAAAGTATGAAAATTTAAAATGCAGTTGAACCTGTGGATCCGATCCCAATAATACACATAGTTGACATAGATCACTTAAGAAAATGTTTGAATACAGAAACATAATAAAAAATTACTTTGGACTGGTAGAGTTATTCAATATATTTTTATGGAGCCATCAAAGCTGGCTGTATTAAATGTGTCCAAGTAAAAAAGACATAAAGACCACGTGATACTAGGAACGATAGTAAACATGATATTTTACTTTGAATTTTAGCAATAGTATTAAAACCTCGGGGCTCTCTTTAATTTTTAAACTTCGGTGTTTCAGCAGCAGTGCATTTGTAAGGCTATACATATTTGTTTCTAATGTATGCCATTTGCATTCTCTAATAGCACATATTATCTGACTAATTGACAGATATTTCAATTAGAAGAGTCTCAGATAAATATTGCACTGATAGAGTTGCTGCCAGGATTGACAGCTTGCCACTGCTTTTCTATGGGCTTAGCATGCTGCTTTCAAAACAAAATCGCCTTCATCATCGATAATGAGAAGAAGAATAAACAGACCTTGCACAATTAATTTCCTATATGGGTTGCTTCGTGCCCCCTACTCTTTTCCTTTCACAGGTAAATGGTTGCAGACAGAAGACTTGTGATAGATTTTACATCCAGCCCATGAGGAGGATTTTGACTGATTCCATTGAGCAGGCTCAGGTCAGCTAAGTCCTTCCCTTCAAAGCATTATGGGTGTCTCCTAGCATCATTGCAAGCTTGTCCTGGCAGTAAGCCAGCCTTCAAAAGCTTTCACTGTAGTCACTGTCTCACTAATGGGCAACTGCAGGCTTTCTGATTTTCCTTTCGTTTCATGTGTTCATTTGACATAAATTTAATTAAACCAAATCTGGTGTTAAAGCAAGATGAGATAAAAGTGATATGTTTCAAATTACAGAACTGTGAAAGATACAGGAAATAGAACGATGCTTTTTTTAAAAAAATCTGTTTCTGTAAAATATTGTCAATTTTCGTGAGCTCACTACTTAAAGTTGGCCAAAAAAAAAAAAAAAAGATATCGGTATGCATTATTAAGAATAATGTGTATCCGGGGTTACATGAAGGTCTTGGCCTGCTATTCTCTGTAGTCAAACCTTTCACAGAATTCCTATTTTTTTCTTTCATTTGCACACTTCAGGTAGTCAGCTCTTCACAGGATATAAGCCAAGCCTGCCCTTGTGCTGGCTACATGGCTATAGTTGCTGGAAGCTCAAAAGCATACAACAGCAGAAACATGAAAAGATCATACATTAAATATAAAAAAACTCATTTTTCAAAGGTCTCTTGGTTTTTACTTAAGGCTAAAGAGGAGATTATGAAAGTAGAAAGATCATGTAGCTTTAAAAGCTTCATTTAATTGCTTTGAATGCTGCTTTAGGAAACATCCAAGTTTCTCCTTCTTTTAAAAATCTCCTTTTCTGGCCACTAAAAGAAGTCTTAGACAATCCTAGAAGGACTAAAAGCAGTGCTGCAGTCTTACTCCGGTGTTCCTCATTTCTGCTGCGCAATGCTAGGACCCCCAGCAACCACGCTCAACACTGGATGCCAAGTGATTGCTCTGAGCAAATGCGTACCAGCTCGCAACTGATTGCACCTGTCCTGTAGCTAAGCCTCTGTCAAACCACAAGAACAGAGCTGGCAAGTGGGCAGTTGGAGGTGGATTTCTCTAGAACACAAAGCAGTGTGTGGCATGAGGGTCTCTGTCTTTCTTTGCATCCTAACTTTTGATACCCAACTTCTTTCAGTTGAGCTCATGTGTCTCCTCTTTACTATTGCATCTTGTTTAGCTTTTGTCGAATCCATTATGGTTAGACTACATGTTTAGAATCATCAAATCCTTCTACAACCTCTTTTATTTAAGAGGTTAAAGTTCAGGACCGAGATTAAGTGACTTGGGTAGGGTCACACAGCTTAATGTTAACACTACTAAGACAAATCTCACACCCTTTCATCTCCCAACAAATCATGTTGAGGGCTTCAGTGCAACACAAGTTAACTTTTTACAAACTACTCTTTTGTGTATTTCAAGGTGTTTGTCATGTCTTTGACCCCCTCAGATGTAATATTCCTTATGGTATTGATAAAGTTAAATCTGAATACATATCTCAAGAGCTTCACCTTCTGTGCTTCCTTTAGTAATTACTTGTTAACTGTTGGCCTGCCCTTTAGATTTGGGAATTGCTAATAAAATCACTTTCAGACAATGACTGATACAGCAAATGCTCTACACGTGAAAGCCTTTCAATACGGTAATAAAATCCCAGGTCAAGCTAACATTTCCCCAGCCTCTGAAGAGTGGAGAATGACCCTCAAGTATGATGGACATTTGTTGGTTCTGTATGAAATTTTACTTCAAATTGTACTTTGAAGACCATTGCCTTTCTAAATGAAAAAAGTTTCTCCCTTAGACATAAACTCTTAAAAATACTCTTGATTCTTTCAGGCATGATCCTAAATTTATTTAGAAAGTCTTTCTCTTTTCTTTTCCTTCCTTCCTTCTCTCTCTTCCTTCTTTTCTTCCTTTCTCTCTTTCTCTCTTCTTCTTCTTCTCTCTCTCTCTCTCTCTCTCTCTCTCTCTCTCTCTCTCTCTCTGTCTCTCTCTCTCTCTCCTACACAGTCCATGTTCCTATCCTAGATTCAAGTGTTAACAAACATTGTCTTAAAATGATTAAAGACTTTTTGGAATCCACATTGATAGCCTGTGTTAATACAATTTTTTCACTGTTCGTTTGTCAGCATTTGGTCTATATCCTGTTATTCAACACATGGCCATGAAAACAGTGTTCTGTCACTCACTGCTTATGTATGACAAACTGGCAAATGATCCTCTGAACATTTAGTAATTATTCTACAAATCAGAGATGCCAGACTTTTCATGGCATATTCCACTTTCAATAATCTCACAATATTAAACTTGATGCATTATTAATATTTTTGTTAATTCCAAATTCTAGAATTTCTTGTTTATTTTATTTTAGTAAAAGCCGAATTGTTTATGTCAGACCGTAGAGGTGGAGAAGATCTAGAAAATACAAATAATCTAACCACGCTAAATGATTAAGTTGATTGATCAGAATGTAAATTAGAATATTTATAATCTTATTACTCTCAACATCTGATGAAGACTTCAAAAAGCACAAATGCAGTTAAAATCACTTGGTGTATAACATAATTTGCATAAAATACAATTTTTTATGATAATATGATAATACAGTCATTTTCAAAATTGTCTGTCTTGGCTTGTTGCAAATCTGTGTAACAAATTTTTTTTTGAAAAACAGAAGATTGAAAAATATCTATCATGCAATATTTTTATATACCTAAAATTATATTTCTATTTCCAAAGTTTTATACAACATAGTAACTTGAATTTTTCTTTAAATATTAAAAAGACACCTTAACCTTCAAACTTTGTACATTTATTAACAACTATAAAAACATCAGATACACTTAGCCCAACATTTAGAAAGCCAGATAATATGAAGCTTCATATGGATAATGAATCTATGTATTTATATATATATAGACAGATGTAGATATTGATATGTCTTTATTGGGGATAGAACCTTTGTAAAGTCCTAAGGGAAAGAAAATTCTGAGTAGGTCTCTGGGAAGCATTTTTTCATGATTCACAATAGTAATAAAATATTTCTGACAAACTAATGCCAAGCATTTCTTTGGGAAGGTATTAAAAACTATTACTTCTTAAGGCTAGTAAGAAGCAAATGACATAAAAACTGACATTTGAAAAAATTACAGTTCAAGAAAAGCAAATAAGAATTTCAAAAGTAATATTTAGAAATCAGATTTTAAAAAATTTCTTCTGATACTTAACTCTTTTACATGGTTTTAAGTATCTCCATTAATCAACATTTGGTTTAGTGTCTTAGCAACCATTGTTAGGAAACTAGTTCTTGAAAATGATCGAGTAGTACAGGCTAATTTTTTGCAGAATGTGTCCCCTGTTGTCAGGAATTTAGATAACATCTAAGGTTTCATACGTAGCATGTTAAATTTCTTTTGAGTGAGATTATGGTGGAAAGCATCCAATACTACACATGAACAAAATGCAATGAGTATTTCGTAGGGTAGTCAGTGTTTAGTAGATTTGTATGAATAATACCCAACCCTTGTATCTTACTTGACCTTACATTAAATAAATTCAGACTTTCACACAGAATTTTGTCCAGGTTAGATAGCATAAAATCTTTTCCTTTCTTAGCCCTTCAACATTCCTCACCCTTTCTTCCTTGCTTCTTTTTCTAAATTTGTTTATTCGTTCATTTAGTTATATTAAATTTATTTTTACTGGTATGTAAAAGCAAAAAAATTGTACACACTAATACAATAGTATGCAATGTTTCACTATTTATATAAAGAGGGCTACAGTAAGAATGAGAAAATTCTACACCTTCCTCCAAATCATTGACTAAATATAATTGATTGGATTGGTTCTTCTCTTCTAATTGGCAAAGAGATTTTAGTATGGATTTTAAGTCATGAAAGCCATTTTCAGCTTGCTGGTTTAAGTTGGAGCTTGGGTCATATAGTTTATGGACCTCTTCTATAGAAATCAAGTGTCTTTATAAGTCTTACTCTGTGAGATTCTACTGAAGCGACATTGGTATTTTAAAAGCTACCAAATGATAATAGTTTGGTAGCAGAATGAAAGTATAAGTGGCTTTTCTCCATAATATATCACAATGGCAACATTTTAAAATATTAATCAATGATATATTTTACAATTTAAAAAAAATTCTCTGTTGGATTGCACAAAAATTGTACAACTTTGTGAGTACATTTTTGGTGTTCAGTGAACAGTTAGTCTTAACAGAATTTCAAAGCAATGTTTAAGTCAAGTTGTTTATAATATATAGTCAAGAAAGGGCACTCTCTGAGAGGTTAGAATTCTTACTTCATTGATATTTAATGTTAATTTATAAGCACATTTTATATGGATATGCAATAGAGAAGTCAAATAACCTTTCAAGTTCCTGGAGTTTTAAAATGAGTACCACCACCTTTTAAATATGCACTAGTCCTCTTCCAAACACAGTTATTTCCAAGACTGAAAAATATAATAGGAAAACAAATGAATAAAGTCATAGCTAGAAAAAGAAAGACTCTGGGTCTGTACCCCACATCTGGTTTTTTGTTTGTTAGTTTGTTTTATTTTGTTTTCATTTGATTGGACAGGTGACCAATAACTAGCTTTTCTTTTCTGTTATTAAATTCTGGAAAGGTAGCAGAACTACTCATAGAACTTAACCATGGTTGGGGAGACAGATTTATGGGATCAGAGAATTAAACTTGAAACAACTTCATGAATTAAAATTCAGAAAATTTGAAGAAACCCTCTATAGCTAATAATTGTAGGAGATAGTCCAGTAGTTGGTTTGGGCAGATCGTTTAATTAACCACCATGAGTCCAATAAAATTTTCTAGATAAAAGTGCATTTCTTATTGCAAACTGCTTACTCCCCATCACAAGTTCCCTTCATGAATTGCAATTTAGTTTTATAAGTACATATAAAGTTATTTATGACTACGTGACACTATAAATAAATAAATAAGGCATAAGATACTGCTTCCCTGGCTGCAGAAGTAAACCACCCCTAGACTTCAGCCCAGCTGGCACAAGGATAATGCTTTGGAGCCATTCAAGTCTGAAACCGTTTCAGTGATACCATTTAAGCTGGAGGTATATTGGCAGAGCAAAGACATGACTAAACTAAATTTGGCTTAAGGCACCTATTACTCATACCCTCTCTGTACTGCATTCACACTTCAATTAACAAACTGTGTATGATACACACATATATTTATAGTTTATATTTTTCCTGTGTTGGCAGTAAAACTTTTTAAATTACCTTCTGTAAGCTGTGAGAGGCTTCTATTTGAATCTGATAAGTGCAGCTTAGCTTCTGAAGTGGTGGGGTTCATGGGTTTTTCCCTTTCATCTTGGAGAATAGCTACATTTATTGGCTTTAACTTCCCTCCATCCCGAAGCCCCTTTTCACTTTTCTCGCTAAGAGGGATTTGACCATTCTCATATGCATCTCATAACACTTATTCCGAAAAACACTTCATGCCAAGCATTTTGCATTTGTTGCTGTTACCTTCAATTCAATGATAGAGAGATACATTAAGATTATATAGGTAGGAACCTTGACTAGAGTAAGAAGCACAATATCTTCTGCAGTTGAATTTTCTGTCCATATCTTTCTAATGCAAAGTCTGGGCTTTCGAAAGGTTACATTTATTAAGATATAAACTATAGACATTAAGAGGCACTGTTCTCTGAGCTTTAATAAAAGTTCTCAGTGTGTGAGCACCATGATAATCAACATAAAAATATTTTCCCCATCCTAAAATGTTTCCTCATGTCTTGTGATGGTCAGTCCACTTGTCCTGCTCTGCTAGTTCTTCCTCATCTAGTAGAAACTTGCCTTTGCTGAAATGTAACAAAATATAACCACATGGCACGTGACCTTTTGTGTGGACTTCTTTCACTTGAAAATATCTTCAGATGTATATTCAGTTTTCCTTGTTAATTCCTTTTTATTGAACAATATCCCATTGTACAGAAGTCTTTCATTTGTTCAGTAGCTGATGTGCATTGATTTATTTTTCACCCAGTTATCAATGATGCGAATGCAAATACTAAAACAAATCTTATACACGTATTTGTGTGGACACGGATTCATCTCTCAAGATAACTACTGGGGAGAAGAAGGTTATAAGAAACTCATCAGTATGTTTCTTCTGTCTCAGGTATCAGGATGGGCCAGGCTGTTTTCCAAAAGGACCATAAATTCTTTGCATTCCCAAAGGTAGTAGGTGAGAGTTTCAATGCTTTACATTGTCATGGGCATTTCAAGCACTGTGCAGTGGAATCCCATTGTTGTAATTTGTCTTTCCCTAAGCAAGGAGATTTTCAGCATTTTTTTTTTTTCTGTGCTTGCTTTTCACTTCTTTTTTTAGAGAAACACCTTTTAAAATCATTTGGTCCTCTTAAAAATTGGGCAGCTTCTTTTTATTGAGTTCTGAGATTTTAAAAACATATTCTGAATACAAATACTTTGTGAAATGCATTTTCTACCTGTCTGTGGCTTGTTTCAAAAATGGATATTTTAAGAAGAGTACATATTTTTAATTTTCTTAAAGGCAGTTTTTCTTTTATGTTTTGCTTTTGGTGCATTTTTTTTTTATCTAATACATCTTGCCTGTCTAAAAGTCACAAAATTTTTTTGTTTTCTTCTAGAAATTTATAATTTTGCTTTTAAATTCATGTTTATGACATATTATGTACAGTACAAAGTGTTAGTCCAATTTTTATGATTTTTTTCAATGCCAAATAGCAAATCTAGGATCTTGTATAAAAAGATCTCCTCTACCTGAATGACCTTTACACCTTTGTCAGAAAAAGTAATTGGTTATATTTGTAAATATAATTTCACTCTCAATTTTGATGTTTTTATTTTTCATCTTATTTGTTTTTTATTTATTTTGGTACCAAGGATCGAACTCATGACCTCATGCTTGCCAGGCAGGAACTTATACCACTGAGCTAAATCCCCAGTGATGTTTTTATTTTTAAACCTATATTTATGCTAATATATACTGCCTTAATTAGTGGAGGCTTATTGTAAGTCTTGTTAGTCAGCTTTGATTTTGTTTTCATTTTTTAAAAAAGTTCTCACAACATAGCTTTATACCAATATATACTAATCCCTTCCTAATCTTATGTTCTAATTCATTACTTAAAGATCTATTAGTCTCACTTCCATTTATAAGGAGACAGTATAAATTCCTCAAAAGATAAAATTTCTTTTTCACAGGTGACATTTTAAGTTCAATATGATGCCTGAATGATGCACAGCTGCAATAGAACATCAGAATGTATTGTTAAAATACCTGTATTGCATTTAAAAATCTGTGTGCCTAATATGTCTCAAAAATATTAAATCTGTAGTGAATATTATACTAATTTACTTTTAAAGAAATGATGATCCTAAAAAGTTAGTTTAAAAAATGCATACATACATACATATATTTCACAATACATACATATTTTAATATCAAAATACAAAATATGCAGGCTCTGTTATTCCTAACCTGATCACTAGCATAATAATTTTAAATATATCTTGAAGATAAGGTAGTCTGAATGTTAAGTGCTTTTTAAATACAAGTGATTTTTTTGGTACCGGGAATCAAATTCAGGACATTGGGCTTTCCAGGCAGGAGTTTATGCTGCTGAGCTGTATACCTGGCCCTCATAAAAGTGATTAATTAATAAAGATGTTATATCATCAAGATAGTGTCATACTAGCACCAGAAAAGACAGCTCTTTCTCAGAAGGGAAGAGCATCAAGGGATGGAGGGAGACAGGATGAAGGGAAGGGGAAAGGAATGAAAAAGATTTAAGGTTCTGATACATGTACACCAACTGCCCATGAGAAATATAATTATAATGTACCAGAAATATACTAATAAGAATACAAATAAAAACATAAAATAAGATCAAAATACATGTGTGACTCTTTCCGTGTGTGACAACATATGTACGCACAGGCACGTGTGCAGTGGGAGAGGTATTTTTTGCAAAATGACATTTCAAATAATTTTGGAAAAATGCAATTTCTTTAAAACTGTTTTTGGATGATTCAGGATTATGAATGAAATAAGTTCAGATGAATGGCTCACAACCATGTAAAAAGACAACCTAAAATACAAAGAGGGACACACATTAGAAGGCAGTAAGATTGAATAAATATTCACTTGAAGAGAATTAAAAGCAGTTCATATATTAAAGATTGAGACTTCTGAAAAATCTAAGCCCTGGAATTCAAACTTTTCAGAGGTATTATTTTATTTAACCCTAGTAGACTGGCATAAATATGGAAAGTAAAAAGTGACAACATAAAAATCTAAGAATTTCATTAAAGAGGCTCTCTGGGTCTACTTTGAAATTATTAGCAAATTTTATTTCATCAAATTAGAAAGAAATACATAGTTATACAAGTCTTGTTACAGAATACCTATTTTATAAACTGATGAAATATTTATCTTCTTTTTAAGACTAAAGTTGCCATGTCTGAAAGCTATTAAAGCAAAAAAAATTTGTACAAATAAAATTAGGGAAATCATCAAAGAAGAAATTATAGTAACTAAACATGTCAAATAATGCTCCCATTTTTAATAATCAAATGTCTAAACAATTACATTTTCTATAATTGGGTAATATTAAATGTGTTCACTATATTCAATACCACCAGTGGTATTCAGCAATTAAACCATGATAATCACATTCACTGTTACAATTCGTGTAATCTCCGGACTACAGTTTGGCATGACATATCAAAAAATCTTAAATAAACATTTCTCTTGACTCTAAAATTCCACTTCTAGGAGATTTTTCTAAAGTAATAATGGGAAGAAATATAAAGAAATTTGTAGAAAAATCCTCACTGAAACACTATTTGAAATAGTAAAAAATTAATACTTTAGGGAAAATATATAGACATGTTATAAACAGTATGGCGATATTAATACTCAGCTGTGTGTATATCAGCAATTCTAAGAACTTGCGAAACATAAAGAAAGAACAACTACGTCATCTGTATATCATATTTTGGATAGTTTGACATGCAGATGAGATACAGTGGTTCTCTATAGCAAATGAAAAAAGTGATTGTTTGCTTTCCAGTGTTACTTATGATACCTCTAATGGAAGAAGAACAGAGATAGAAGAACGGAGCCCAACACTACATGTAACATCAAAGAGAGTGATGACCACTAAGTGAGGGAAACACATGATTTATCACTCAATGCAAGACAAGTCTGGGAAGGTCAAGGGTCTCTAGCTATTCTTACACCATGTGAACAGGTGAACATTTAACTGGGTACATAACCAGCCACGTGCCACGTTCTCTCTCGACAGGCCATCTGACCAGAAGTACTTTTGATTACAAAGATTCCTAATTTTCAATATTAGGTCACGTCATATTTGTAACTATAATTTTCTTCTATTATTTCAAATCCATATTGATTATTACCTAACACCATAATCTGATGAAGCCACAGAGATCAGATAAAAGAAGCTGAATAATTATCTGTGTGACTAGTGCAGTCATGTGTAAGAAGAGGTTATTTGGCAAATTCAAAAAGTCTTGACCATCCACAAGAGCCTACTATTTAACGTACAATCAAGGATAGGAAAACTTCAATTTCTTGGCATCCATGTATATAAAAAAGACTCTAAAACAGAAAATGTGGCAAATTAAGATGTATTTGTTAGATATATAGAATTAAAAATCTAAACAATTTAACCTATGAGGAATTTTGCCTCTGTTTAAAATTTTTCAAAAATGTCTCACATTTTATATGACAGATGTAATACTTATAATAGTTCTGCAGCCAAAGACATACATCTGAGGCTGGGAAAAGAAAATGAATTTATTAATTTCTTAGAATCAAAAAAAGAAAAAACCCACTTCAGGAAGCTGCAGGACCTCTTAATAAAACAGTATTGAAAGGGACTTAGAAAGTGTCTCAATGAGTGATTTGAGAATTCAGGCACCCAAAGCTTGGCCCTGGATTCCAGGGCAGGAAGCAGAAGAAATTTTGATTGATGCAGTGTGTGGACTTCTACGCGGAGCGTTGTAGGAAGAAAGCGAGCCAGTGCGTGCTTGCTAGAAGCAGCAGCCTTTGCTGTTAGCTTGCTCTTTGTGGTTTCACCAAAGGCAGTGTTTCTGTCTTCTGCTCAGATGTAATTAGGAGGTGCTGTTGGCTTTGCCTCCCTTCCTCTCAGCACAGAGAAAGTTTAAAATGGTGGTGACAGCCGACCTCCTTATGTTCAGGCAGAGAACCTTCCACCCAGCAGTGAGCACAGGTCTGGGGGATACAGACCCGCACTCGGAACCCAGCGAGTAGAGCTAGACTGGGAGGCTAGGCATCTATGGCTCACTACTATTTTTAATCCATTTGCCAGCAAAGAAACTGGGGTACCTGAAAGTGACATGACTTAAATGTATATGTAGTAACTGGTAGACATAGGGTTCTGAGATTTCTGGTTTGGGGTTAGTCTATGCATTTTTCTGTTCTATGTATGATACTGATACTGTGAAATACACACCTGGTCTTTTTCTAGCTTCCTGGCACACACTTCCTAAAAGTTTTAATGTCTTCAATGTAGTTCCTTCTGGCTATATGCTAAAGGACTGGCTGGTGCCCGGCAGACCACAGGTAGCTTCAAGATGAGGGCTGGTCACTTGACAGACCTAGGGAGGGAGCTGTGGAACGCTGAATCACAGGTAAACCAACCAGGAGCTTGGGATGGAGGGAGGTCTCCCGGGGAAGGGAGGGGCGCCTTCTGTAGATAAGGCCGCAGCCTACTAGACCCCATGTCTCCTTCAGGTGGGGACAGGAGCACCGAATTAACCCGGAGGACGCTCCCTCAGCTGGAGGCTGCGCTCACACCATTGTTCTCCAGGTGTAGATGAGAAATCACACATGATGGTGTCCAAACCATGCTGTTTAGTGTAGTATAGGAAACTGAGTTTGGAGTTTAAGACATTTTTTCCTCTATATCGTTAGTTATAACATTCATATTTTCTTGCAATTTTGAAAGAAATTATGAAAATAAAGTAGATTTTTATCTTGTTGAACATGAAGTTGAACATGAAGTTGTTTTTTCCTGAAAGTGATATATATATATATATATATATATATATACACACACATATGTGTGTGTGTGTGTATATATGTGTGTGTATATATATGTGTGTGTGTATATATATATATATAGCCAAAATATATACATAGTTCTATGCACAGGGACAGTTCTTTTTTTCTTTGATATTTGTATATTTTCGGACAATATTTGGTACATATAAATTTATGTGTGTGCCTGAGTGATCCCCTCTCTGTACATCTCAGGAGCAGGAAATCTGCTGAATGTAAGTTTTATGTAGTGAATGACATAGAAATTAGTTAACTGTTGGGATTAAGCCTGAGATTTATCCTTTACCCAACACCTCAACACGGGGTGTCCAGCCAGAAGGAGAATGTAACTATCAGGAAAGCAGATCTCTTGTAATTCTGATTACACACTGGTCATTGGCCTAGAAGGTGACTTTTTCTAAGTCTCACTGAAAGGGAAGAGAAGGGAAACCATGGGAAATGTGGGTACAGTGCATCCTGCCTGCCTAGGAAATTGCTGAGGGATTAAATATGCCTGGAAACTATTGGCAGTAGAAGCAAAAACTCAGGAAGAATGGAACAGATAAAAATCGGTCTGTCCTTACTTAGCTCTCAATAGAAGCCTCCATATTTCACCATTTCTCTTCACTGGTGAGCTCTGTCTTCTCCACTGACCCATAATGATCTCTGCTAAATTTATTAAATGCTCACTCAATATAGGGCATATTACAACTAGTTTCATAACAGACACTATTCCTAATTTGTGAGTTACCTTCGTAAAGCTACACTTACTCTTTCCTTTCTTACAGCACCCATTAGTAATATATAATATTTACAATCCTCAAATGGAGTTGGTACAATGTATGTGTTAATTTGGGCACTTTATAGTACAGAGCTATTTGCTCTAACATCAGTATGAATGTCCCTTTGAAAGTATTCCTAGGTGAAATTAACATGTGAATCAGAAGACTGTGTAAAGCTGATTCTCCTGTGTAATATAGGTAAGGCCTCATCCAATCAGCTGAAGGTATTAAGAGAAAACAGACTGAGGTTCACTAAATTTAGAGGATGGAATTCTGCTTCTAGAATGTCTTCAGCTTTGAGGTGCAGTATCAACTTTTCCCCATGTCTCCTGCCTGCAGGCCTATCCTGAAGATTTCTACCTTACCCACCTCCACAATCACATGAGCAAGTTCTTTCAATAAATCTATCTCTATTTGTATCTTCCTACCAACCATCTATCTATCCATCAGTTCTATTGGTCCCCTTCTCTGGGGAATCTTGACTTTGCTAATTTTCTACTAGAAATTCCCATCAACATTCATTATTGCTGCTGAGAAGTTAGGATCTCCATTTTCTTTTCCTTAACAAAAAGTCTTGAAAATTCATCTTTATCTGACTACCAACCCTGAGTTCAAGCTGTCATCATCTCTCTTAACTTCATGGAGCCTTCTAAATAGTCACTTCCTCTTTCCCCCATTATGCTCCACAAAAGTGGGGATGTCACCATCTCCTGTGGTTCCTTGTTCTGTGATCATGGAAATTAAAACTAAATGATGAATTTGCCAGAGGAAGCTTTAACTTGAAAGAAAATATAAGGTGCGCATATCTCTGAAAAGGATCCCTAACAGGAAAGGAAGAGCGGAGAGAGGAAAGACAGCTAAAGGGCCACACTCCACTGCGTTCACAAAAGCATTAAGAGATCAATTTTATCAGCTGCCCTGCTGGGCTAGGCTCTGGTCAGTCATGGCCTCAGTCCTGGTTCTGTACCCATGGAGGAATTCTCATGAACTAAAGGGCACTTGATTCTCATGAGAGGAGTCTGCTGACTTGGGGCCGGCTTGATCCTGTGGGGCTCTACTGGAACCCAAGACGACCATAGCTTTCGGGATTTCTGAGCATAGCTGTTCTCAGCCTCGAAGGCTCATGAGACAGGCTGGATAGATTTAGACCCAATAAATCTTTCCCCAAGGTCTAGACACTCCCTAAGTGACCAGTGTGCTAATATGCAAAACTGAGAAAGACTTGACACAGTTTAACAAAACGAAGGTCAAGCTTTGTTTTGCTGTGAGTTTTCTATTGGGCTTTTATAGGCTCCAGTGAAGAGCCATCGTTTTCAGCCAAAACAAAGCACATACCTTTCAGTTCCTGAGTATCTTAGAACAAAACACACACTGCGCTTTCCGTGAGCAACAGGTTAAGGGTGCAGGAATCTGTGCTGGGCTTAGAGTGACATGTGACTCGTCACCACTCTGCCAGCCTCAGTCTGGCTTTTCTTCAATAGCCGCGCAGCAGTTCTTTCTGCGAATCTTCCACTTCCTGTGTCTGTTTGTTCATTGTTAGTTGGTTCTTCTACTTTGCTGGTTCAAAGTTATTTTTTTTCCTCATACCTTGGGGTTGTTCTCCTGGCACTTACCCTACCTCTAACTCTTTCTCTATTTATTATTTTTGTTTGTGTCTGTTGTATAGATTGCGTAGATTTCTTAGTAAATAACTTTCAGAGGAAAGAGAAAAATATTTACAATCATATAACAATCACAAAAATCTTCTGGTATTAGATGTTGAACTTTGCTGTTAAATGTAACCAGAAAATCATAAATTATAACACCGGACTGGTGAACCCATAGTAGGATTTTGAGCTGTACATTGTCTTACATGGGCTGTAATGGCATAAAATAATAAAACCCCTAACATATTTTCATTTTCCTGAGTAAATATGCTTTTAATTACAGGTCGCACACAAATCAGTGAAGCTCACTTATCCTGATACACTGAGTGTGAATCAACGGTTTATTTAACTTTGAATCTCCTGATTCTTCACTCATTCCTCTTTACTAATAGTTGCTTCAATTGGAAATATATGATGCATTCTTTCTTAATCTTCTGCGGGTGTTGTTTCTCTTTCCTGATACAATTTACATGATTAACTGAGTAGTATCAACAAATATATACTTTTTAAAAAAATCTATCATTTTGAGAATTTGATCTTTTGGTGAAAAATATATGTGAATCTTAAACATTCATTAGTGCACATTAAAATTCCTTGCTTTGCTTTCAAAACCATAAATTTCTGGGTTCTAGCTAGATATTTTAATTTAATAGGTCTGGATCGGAACCATTTGCCTTTCTGTCAAGTTTCCAGGTTGTAAAGATGTTGCTAGCTCGAGAACAGAACTTTGAAAACAACTGCTTCACACAACTGAAATTTCAGTGTGCTTTTCGGAATTGCTCAAACTGGAGTTCAATCCACATTCAAGCAAAGTGATCGTGGTGAAATAGTTTAAATTGTGAGATCCTCTGTTTATGCTGCTGTCTAGTAGGACCCTGAACGGCCTATCACAAGTCGTAAATAATGCAATAAACAGAACTCAGCACACGCTAAGCAGTCAACAAATGTTACTGATAGTTTAAGTTCAAATTAATAATACTTTTATGTCATCAAAAGTTTTAAGTATTTTGGGCTGGGGATTTAGCTCAGAGGCATAAGCAACAGCCTGGCAAGCGAGAGGTCATGAGTTCTATCCCCGTTACCAAAACAAAACAAAACAAAAAGTTTTAAATATTTTGTCTTTGTATCCTGGGTAAGTTATTCCTGTAGGTAATAGTGGTAGATTCTAAAATATGAAGAGAGGAATCAGTTAAAAGTTGCTTACAATAACCTTGTGACTTCACCTGTGTCTTCCTTTGCTGAAAATCGATGCATTAGGGTTACTGCTCTTATATGACGAAATCATTTGAATTAATGCTAATGACACTCCTTGCACCTTCTACTTTAGTCTTTCATCTTTGTAACATGCCAAGCTATAAATAAACATTACTCTAGCAACACTGTGTGCGAAGTGCTCTCTGCCCTTAATCTGCCCTTTATCCAATGTGGTAGGAAGTCACTGTCTCCTCCTCATGTGATGATAGCCACAGTCAGCAAATACAGGAACAGTTGCAATGAACTCAAGCTCAGAAAAGATGAAACCCTGAAATAATGAGAGCTCTCTCCATGCAATGGAAATACACATGTGTTTGCATGTACACACCTATCATTTACCCTTCTTACAAGTAAGGATACATGTATATTTCCAGTTCATCACTGTGAAGAAACGGATAAGAGCACAACTCCCTCAGGATTATGGCCTCACTCAGTTTCTATTTGTCTTTTCCAAGAGCCTGAGATCTCACTCCTTGTACCATAGAGTTTCCAGGCAGTAGATCTTCTTTTCTGCTAAGGTGACTTCTACGCTTAAAACTTGCGAGCAATGAAAAACCTAATGTGCAAACTCTTTTACTCTTCAGAGCAAAGCTCTTCCTCAACACGCTACAAAATGAAATGGGCATGAGGCTAAGTGAATGGAGAGACAGCCTTATGCATTGGACTGATCTCCACCATTTACCTGCCTTTAGAATCTTCTCCCCACTTTTTTCTTAACCTGAAATCTATGGGGAAAGGTGTCAGTGACTCAGTTCAGTTTTGTGAAGCACTAACAGTTGTTGAGAGGAAACTTGCTATATTGAGTAAGTGCAAAATATGGTTATTAATCTTAATATGATATTTTTAAACTGCTGGCAGATGGTGAAAACAATGAAATATTTTGATAACTCCTTGTTTTAATTTCAGAGACTTAGAGGCTTAGTGAAAATAAAGGCATTCTAAATATTTTAATATCCAGATGCTTCTTCAGATCAGACTAATCAGATCTATCTTTCTTTCTTTCTTTCTTTCTTTCTTTCTTTCTTTCTTTCTTTTTCTTCCTTCCTTTCTTCCTTCCTTCCTCCTTCCCTCCCTCCCTCCCTCCCTCCCTCCCTTCCTTCCTTCCTTTCTTTCTTGTTTCTTTTTCTTTCTTTTTTGCAAACAACATGTTGGAAAAAAAAGAAGGTGGAGCTAAGAGAAACAGAAGAAAAACACATCCGAATGGAGGTCTTTTTCAAGAATTCTAGTGGAACAGAGGACATTACCCCTCCGGGCGTCTCTGAAGCAGACACTCCCAGAGATGAACTGGCCCTGGATCACTAAAACAACTCGAGCCAAACTATGTCAGCATTAAAAATACTGAATTGGCTGGGAATTCTGCTGTGTGTCAACCTTTATTTGTCCTTTAAACCAAGAAAAAAGAATAAAAATATGCCTGTAGGCAGAATAAAGGCCCCCCTCTTTCCTTCCCCTCACCCCCCATCCGTTCCTCTTGTTCTCTGCAACTTATGGGAGATCTGAAAATGAATCGTAATAGAAAGTTCACATGACAAAAATTACAGTGGTGTGGCAAGGAAAACCCAGGGGGCTTTTAGCTTCCGTTGTGCCAGGACTGAACTATCAGATCGGCCGCCTGGACTCGAATGTGACACTGTCCATAAGGATTCATCATCTTTTTGTGGTGGAGAAGAGCTGTCGGTAGTAATTCCCGTTATTCCAAAGCCAGGATTTTCCATTAGTACAGCCGCCTGCTGGGTTACTCTACTTGGGTTTAATGGAGTCTGAATTTGAATTTATCACCATCTGTGGGAAGAAAGGAAATGAGCGAGCATCACTAATTCCTCTCAGCAATTGCTTAGATGTTTATATGGAGAAATTCAGCAGAGGTTGAGGTAGACGGATGAATATTTTGGCTTATGTTGGCATCAGAGCTTCGGTCCAAGGAGGAAAAAAATTGCTGTCTGTCCTAACAGTGATTCCAGTGACAGAATGTTTTAATTTCCTACCTAACATGGTATCAAAATCATGCAGATTCAGGAAACTGTTTTTTTTTTCAATTTTCTAAAAGATTGAGTCAGAAAATTGAGTCAAGTGTTAGTTCGCTAAGGAAGACAAAACACTTGGGTACATATCAAGTGCTTAAATCAGAGTTCAAAATTCCTAACGCTTTACATTAGTTCATACACAGCACAATATAGATTATAGGTTTCCATTTTATGTAGTTTCATTTTGCGTAGAGACAGAGACACAGAGAGAGACAAAGAGAGACAGACAGAGACAGAAACAGATGAGCTCAAGGAGAGTAAAAGACCAGGGGACACCAACCCTGGAAGGGGGCTTTCTTTTGTCAAAGTGTCATAGTTAAAATTCATGCACACAGATCTCACTGAATCTGAGTTACACAATCACCAAAACTGCCTTGTTATTATTTCAAATAATAAAAACCAAAGTTAGACTGATTTACAGGAGAGGAAGCAGTTAAATGCCGGCATTGGTTAGCTAGAAAATACTCAAGGCTGCTAGCGGCTCCTCTTCACTGTCCGGCCAGCCAGCTGCCGTCTCCTGGAATCTGCTGTCCTGGAAAGGCAGGGAGAAGCGCTAAGCCATTCTGACACACCAGGGCAATAGGTGTTGCTAACCAATAAGAACAAGCCAGAGGGTGATGGTAGTTGAAAAAATGTGTGGAAAAATTCTCTCAGGAAAGAAGAAGAATTTAAACACATGCATAGAGGAGAGAGAGAGAGAGAGAGAGAGAGAGAGAGAGAGAGAGAGAGACAGAGAATCTTAAAAAGCTTTGCCATTGTCTTACTTCAAAACCTATGAATTTATCCTTTTCTCATGAATTTCTCTCCATGTTTATAACCTGGGATTAATGGCTTTAAACAGTGAGTCTGTTCTAAAGTAACAGGGTCAGCTCTGTGGACTGGAGGAGCACGGATAATTGGAAGGAATGTTACTCACTGCAGGGAAGCAACAATTCCAGGGGCGGAGAGAAAACAGCACAATAAATGTGTGCGCTGTTGTTCTTTAAGGCTACCACAAGAGTATGCACTCCTATCAGGGAGCCTTGGAATCCTGGCTAGTGACAAAGCGAAATGCCTCCTGGGTGCCTGCTTCTAGTGGAAAGCTTTTGATGTTTGATCTGTAATGAGATGGAAGAGAAAAACAGTTCCCTTGATTAACTAATATGTAGTGGATATGAACAGATTCAAAGATTTAAGCTTTAGTCCTGGGACAAGATTCTCCATCCCACTAATTTATTATTTAGGAAATTGTCTAAGTTCTTTTCCCGTTTCTGTGTGATGGATTTAGCATACACTGCTTTCAAATTTGATTTGCATAGTAAATCTAATGATTGCAATGCTATAATTCACTTTTGCCAGTTTGGGTCTTTTTTCAGGGTTGATGTTAAGTTGTTTTATACCATTTTCTTTTGTAAAATAGTGATCAGGACTTGGGTTTCCATACCGAGACTAGGCGCTTCAAATGTGAAAGTGCCTAAGCAGGGGTGATAGCAAAAGTGTTCATGCAATGTGTCCCATAGCCTTCCGTAGCAAGACACAATAAAACCCCAAAACAAAATACATAAGTAGTTGATTTTGTTCCACATGTCATGTCATGGATAATGTCACACATATGGCTATTCATACCAGGCACAACAACTGTAGGGATGAAGACAAATCCTAGAAAATCTGTCAGTTTGGGTTAATGGAACATTGTTATTACCTCAGGTCAAGCAGATGGAGGGCAAACTGCTCTGCTGGATTCTGCTGCTCTTTAATTAATGTCCACATCTGTTATGTCAATATAATGCATCATGTTTGGGCTAAAGGTTGTTTTACTTTTAACAAAACACATTAAGAATTATTGTTGCATTTAACTTCAATATTTAAACAATTGCACAGTGTCTTAGAGGTACCCCTAGATACCCTGAAAAGCAATGTTGAAATCAAAAGTATGGAAGAAAAGGAGGGAGAGGGAGAGAAGAGGCCAAGCTAGTTTTATATATTTCATCTTTCCGGACAGAGGGCTTTGATAATTCTTTCACAAACCTTTCCAAATGACACATTTGGAGTCTATGCATGTGCATATATATATATATATATATATATATATATATATATATATATATCTCAAACCTCAGACAGTAAAGCAATGGAGATCTCATTACAGTGTTCTTTCCTCATAAAGAAATTATAGCACCATTCATTTAGTGCTGTTTATCCTTGTCAGAGAAGAATGGCAAGTGGGAAAATAACACAATAGAGGCATTTCATCTTTTTTCATAAACTTTCATTATTTTAGGCTTGCTCTGAAGGCACAAGGAACCCCTGGTGTCTGATACTACACATGCAAAGCTGTGGTGTTAAACCTTTAGCACAATTCAAAGAAGAAACCTATTATGCAACAACCAAAAAGGATGTGTGCCGTAACGACAAACGCTCTTTCTTAAAGATGACAGGCTTGCATTGTTCATTTTGGAAAAATATTTTGGCTCCAGCTTCTAATTATTTAAGCTAGTCAAATCCAAAATCATTAAAATGTGCAAATACTACCTGGCCTCACGCCAAGAAGGAACAGTAGGCAGTGATCTTGCCTTAAATCGCACACTTAATCCTCCCTAGATTCCCTTCAAACTCTGGACTAGGTACACTCTTTAACCCAAACCAGGACCCATACCCTGCAGCAACTTTTAAAATACACTTTGTTGTTCTGCACAAGCTTTCAGAGTGGCCAGGCTACACCCAGTGTAGACAGCAGTGGAACTCTTTCACAAATGCAGTTTTCCACATCAGTTCTCACACACATGCACACCCATGCGCACACGTGTGTGTGCATCTCGGGAGGCAAAGCCTGTGCATCCTGTATATTTTCTGTTCAGTGTTTTTATCAATCCTGACATTTCTTCATAATTCTAAGATTTTCTAGGCTCACAGAGTCACTGTAGTAATGAAGTGAAGAACTACTTAAAATTCACAGTTTAAATCAGTGGTTCTCAAACAAGGACAGTTCTCTGCCCCTGCCTCAGGGACAGGAGGGTAAAAGACCTGCAATGCTGTTAAAAATTCCCAAACGCATAAGGTCGATCCTACACAAAGGTTCACCTGACCCTAAATGTTAATAATGGTGAGATTTAGAAACCGCGATCTAAGTCAGTATAACAATGCAGTCCTTTTGTAACTTGAGCGACTACTTCTAACAATTGTAAAGCATTAACTAATGTTGATTTCTCACTGTTATTTTTTTTTTTGGAAATTCTGTATTATTTCTACCCTGTTTCTGTTTTGCTGTTTAAAAACAAAAAAGTTAAAAACACAATAAGGTCAAATGTAAAAATAATAGAACACTTTCATACAAGCCAGCAGAAAAGCAGAGCTTACACCATAAAGAATTGCTCTAACTGCAGGTGAGATACCCATATAGTGAATGAAGAGATACCCATCATCAACCTTTGTTTATGGCTTACTAATAAATTATCATAAATGAACTTAGCATAGCAATGAACTATACATTAAATGAATAATTATTCTTTCACCAATTCTCAGTTCTCTTGCTCTATGTTTTATTTAGGCATCATTTCATCAATTTGTCTTTATATTTGTGGGGAAAATTTTTTCAAAACAGCACCAAATTGGCATGAGAGTATGATCACATCTGAAATGTTTCAGCTGTTAATCCTTCAAGATTTGATATAAAAATTGTATATTGAGAGAAGTTCCTATGAATTATCCCTAGTTAATGAATTATTCTTTCATTCTACATTTTTAATGTTTAAGCACCAGTTTTTTCTATGACTATAAAATGTTTCCTAAATGATTTTTCATTGAGTCTAACACCTAAGCATAATTTACCTCTCTCTCTCTCTCTCTCTCTGTGTGTGTGTGTGTGTGTTGCACTATGCAGTTCAGGCTGGCCTTGGGCTCACTTTGTAGACCAGGCTGGTCTTGAACTTGCAACAATCCTCCTGCTTCAGCCTTCTGAGTGCTGGGATTGCAGGAGTGTGCCACCTCACCCCACATGTTTCAAAAAATGTTACATTTCACATTTTTCAAAAAATGTTAACAGCATTGAAGTTGTTTCTCTTATGATGTTATCTCTGTATTTCTGATCTCAGAGCTGTTCCAAGCATGCCCTTGCCTCTTTGTTATACATAACACAGAAGAAAGTTACAGCGTAGGGGGAAAAAAATGTGTTCTCAAAGAAACAGCTAAACTGTGGGTCTCATTCTTTAAAAGGGGCTAAAGTCAGTGCTAGTCTCAATATTAAGATGCTATCATAGTTATTTTCTACCAGCACAGAGCATATTGATATTTGTTATGATTATAGTTACAAGCCAAACAAACTAAGGGCATTTTAGTCAGGAAAATGAAGGTATTTGGTCACGAAAACAAACTCACTAGGGTAAAATTTAAGACCAGGTGAGCTACAAATGATAAGTTACACCTATAAGTGTCATATACTTCAAAATAACTGTGCTATGAAGTATCAGACAACAGTGAAAATGCAGACTAGAGGCACGCCTATAGTCATGCATGAATTCAGCAATATTAAGGCAAAGAACCAAAAAAAGAGCATCTTGCCCCTTTCCTTTTCTGCATTGTGGTCTGTATCTCCAGCTTCCCCATAAGCCATACTTTTCCATCAGATCTTTCCTGGGGCCCAGAGATTCACTTCCCTCCTTTTCACCCCCAAGTTGTTTTCCATGTCTAGATTTGAAATCTGGAAGAAGCTAATTTGTTGCTTCTTACTACTGCACCATCGTCTCAAGTTGATCCAATATAATGTAGGATACTTGATTCCATTAATATAACCATCAAAGTAGGACACACTAAAATCTATTATTAGAAGTAAAATGATTATATTTGGAGAGTGAAAAGCATCTAGAAATAGAGGGTATTTTGTTTTTGTGCTAGTTAATGACCACATGAGTGTATTCACTGTGTGATAATTCACTGAACCTTCATTATGCTTGTATTGCTATAGTAATAAACTACCACAAACATAGTGGCTTTAAATGACACGCAGTCACTAATCAATATCTGTTTCCATGGGTCAGAAGTGAAGGCTTAACTGTTTCTTTACTGCACATAGAATCTCACAAGACTGAAAGCAGTGTAGGCAGCGTTGCATTCCATTTTGGAATCTCTAGAGAAAAATCCAGAGTCTTTTCAGACTTACTCATTTTGTTAACAAAATTTAGCTTTGTGTGATGGTAGGAACTGCAGGCTCAGCTTCCTTGCCGGCTGTTGGTCAGGGGCTGATCTCGATTATCTATGAGCTACACAAGCTTATTGCTTGTAGACCTGTCCATGTTCAGAGCCAGCCATGGTAGCTGAGTCCTTCTCCCATTTCAAGGCTCACTCATCTTCCCTTCAGCCTGATCTTTCCTGTCTCATTTTCTCCTTTACATCTCTGTGACTGCAGCTGGAGAAAAGTCTATTCTTGGAACGTTAACAAATTTAGGTTGGACTCTCATGAGTAATTAAAAATATTCTCCTTATTTTAAAGCCTGCGACATGAGTTAGCTTTGCAAAGTACCCCCACAGTAGGACCTCTGCTAGTATTTGACTGAATAATCAGAGAAACAGAATCCTAGATTGTTGTCTATAGATTCTGCAATACCTATTATTATGCACTTCTACATTCCCAATCTAATAAAAATGTACTTGATAATATAAAGACAAAGTTGAAAATATTCTTTATTTCCTAATTCAATCCATAACTATTCGTTGGCTGCTTAGCATACACCATGAAAAACAATTTCTGTCATGGGGGTATACAGTTGGGGCATTTTTTTAAAATTTCAAGAAAAATAATTTTCTATTCTCTGTGATTACAAGCAAATGTATGAGGGCTATAAAAATGAAAAGGAGTACAGAACGCAAGTTCTGGTTTTGATATCTTCAGAGAACATAATTTCTGTAAGAAAAAATGAAATAAATATTGTGCAGTGATTAAAAATTTAAATCAGCACTGTATATTTGCTTATCATATCCCTATGATTTTTCTGTTTGCTTGAAGTTTTTCAGAAAAAAGAAAACACACTGTTAAATGTAATAAAGAATTTCAAAGATAAATTTAGTCATTTATTACATATTCATTTAATTCTAACAGTCTTTCTTTTAGGTCTATGATCTAAATCGAAATTAGGGTGCTATATTTTGACCACAATGACAGATATGTAACAGCTATTCTCAAACACTGTTTTGCAGATGAAAATGATGACTATTCAGAAAAAGGAACATTTTCTTATTCATGGACTGTTTCTAAAATTCATGAGGGCAGGGTTTTGCCTTTCATGTTTACGAATGCTCTTCTATGCCCAGACTACTGTCTGTCACATAAAGACGTTCAATATATACTTGTCAGCTAGATGCATGAATGCATCTCAGGATGAATGGAAACCCTGAAGTGACAAAAGAGGACCGTTATGCCAGTGTGAGAGCCCCTTCCCGTTACCTATTTTTTCCTCTTGTTATGGAAGCTCACATGTTGTGTGCCAGAGAAAACACTGCCATTGAGTTTTCTAGGCTGTGGAAAAGATTATGCTGCCTTTCTTGTTAAACTGGAATGACACCATGGAATTCTTGCCAGTGGGCATGAGGAAAAAGCGATGTACCACTTATGGTTTGAGGCAAGAACAATACTACGATGCCTTCACTTCTCATTTAGCCTTTGAGTTTTGCAGATAAGAAGTTCATGGTGGAAGTAACAGAGGGCAAACCTGGGAGGAAACAGATTGCTGAGCGCCTCTCACAAAAGAACCCCCAAGTACACCACCGGATCATCAGTAAGCTGCATTCTTTTAAAAATTTTTGTTTTGTTTGTTTTTATCTTTTTGAGAAAGGGTTTAACAATGCAGTTTCAGGCTGGACTTGAACACACTTTTGGTCCAGGTTGGCCTCAAGCTCACAATGATGCTCCTGCCTCAGCCTCCCAAGTGCTGGCATTATAGGCATGTGCCACCACGTCCAGCCCAGCCTGTACTTTTTGAAGATTAATCCACTGAGATGTCATCATCTGTTTGTTGTTAGGGTCAGTATGCTTGATTGTGAATGATACATCAAGGTACGACTTTTCAAAGCATTTATCTTTGGCAAATGAGTAAATATTTGGAGATGTGGGGAAGGGAATATTGAAAAAACTTTCTCATTTGGTCTTCTAAGGATATTTGTAATTTCTCTGGAGGACAGATTGAGAAATTTTACACATATATATTATATAATATATGTATATATAATATATTATACTATATAGTATATATAGTATAGTATATACACTATAGTAAAATATATAATATATATTATATATATGTATAATATATGATATATTATAAATACTAATATATTGCTATAATACTATGTTGTGTGATGGTATATTAGTATATAATATTATATTTTATGATAGTATTATATTACTATATAATACTATGTCAGTATAATAGTATTATATATAGTACTATTATATAATACTATGTTAGTATAATAGTATTATATATAGTATTATATATTGTTATAATAGTATTATAGTAGTACAATACTATATTAGTATACAAGTAGTATTAGTATGATATACTAATGTATATCATACATTAGGTCTATGATCTAAATCGAAATTAGGGTGCTATATTTTGACCACAATGACAGATATGTAACAGCTATTCTCAAACACTGTTTTGCAGATGAAAATGATGACTATTCAGAAAAAGGAACATTTTCTTATTCATGGACTGTTTCTAAAATTCATGAGGGCAGGGTTTTGCCTTTCATGTTTACGAATGCTTTCATGTTTGCCTTTTATGTTACTATATTACATATATTGCTATATATAATATATACTAATATATTATATTATACTACTATACTATTTACACTTGAGGTACTAAATTAAGTTTTATGTAAAGTATTATTCATATGTAGAAATGTCTATATTCAAAGAAATCATTTGTGAATGATAGGCTAAGCAAAATCAAATTGCATTTACTGCAAGAATATTCAGAGTCTTGATAGACTAATATGAATTGTAAATTCAAGAGAGGAATTTAGTTATCACTTTTCTTTTCAATATTATTGAGTCTAAGAACTATTCTTACATAAACTTGCTCCTAGCATTGGATGAGATACATAGTCAGGAAACATCCCATAGACCAGTGATAGCAAACCTTTTGCAGCTCTCAGTGACCCAAACAGCCTGCCATGCACATGGGCTGTGGGATTGCCACCACTTCCATAGATCCAGCTCACGAGATCCCCAGAATCCTGGCCTTTTACTGTATACTTCTCATCTACATTTCCACTCTCTTTCCTTAATTATGGTGAGGCCACTAGGAACCTGGAGATTGAATTCCCAATTTCTGACAGAGGGTAAGGTACCTTCCTGGCTGACCCTCTGTGGCTCTTAGCCTGCTCTTATTCAAGGAGACAGTAATACATACTGAACAAATAGAAATCTGAATTCGCATTCCAAGCCCACTGCAAAGACATCTGCATTCACTAGGCATTTGCTTGTTGGCCAACCGCTCTCTGGCCATTGAGAGTTCTCAGCATGAGACAAAATCAGCTCCCTGCCTTTCCTAAGCAGCAGAGAGGACATAAATTAAACTCCTTTCTCCATGCAGCAGAGAAGACATAAATTAAACTCCTCCAGGAGTCACATGGAAGACCCTTTCCAAAGCAGGCAGCTTCCCCCGTAAGTGTTCGGGTTCAGAGCACAGCTTCTCCCCGTCTTCACAATGAAGTCTTCCCTGGAATTTTTCTCTTACTTTCCACCCTGCAGTCTATTATAACTTCAATATACTTCTCCAGTGGAATAATTTTATTGTGTTTTTCTGATTTTTCTAAGTCAGCCAACTAGTTTTACAATTCCCTTTAATATTACATGCCTACTCTTCCTTACTATTTCAGTTTAGAGTTCCGCCAAAATAACAGATAAATTTGCAAAGTTGTAGGTAGAGAAATCATGTATTCTACACTGTACTTTATAGCTCACTCAACAAAATTTCAAAATAATTTCATTTCTTGGTTTCTACCAAATGTGCAAATATTAGATCTAGTTTCCAAATGTAATATTTGACAAGTTGGAAAGCTGTGAGGGTCTTAACTTCTCTTCTAACTCCAATTTGACTACCTTCCTAAGTGAGCCACCTGGCTCTTTCTGACCTCTTTGGACCCATTTTTCACATATGAAAAGAGATAATTCCTTCACCTATTTTCTAAGAATATGAAAGTATGATGCTTTCAACTGGAAAGCATCCTAAATATGTACATGTTTATATCAGAATCAGTTAAACTGATTTCAGAACTTTGAAGTATTGTTCATGTGCCTTTTTAAAATATATACATTTTGTGGGAAAGTACATAGTGTTGGCAATGCACAAAATAGAAATATTCCTTGACAGAACAAAAAACAAATATTTTAAAGAACACCACCAAGTTTTAAAACCTTAGAGATGCTGCATTTGACTTTAATCATTAAAAAAGAGTGTGATGGGAGAGAAAGGAAAATGGATATCACCAAGATAAATATTTAAATTTTATTTAATTTTGATTTGTTCAAGACAGCCAAAATAGGGGAGAAGACAAGATGGTCAATCAGTGAGCAACAAAATACAAAGCCTCCCGGGAGAAATAACTCATTTGCCAGAATAAAACACCCTGGAGAGACCCAGACAGAGGGAGATGGATCCTCTTGACACAGGAAGAAATTAAAATGTAAAAAAGTTCATCAAATACTTCAAGACTATAACCGAAGCAGCTAAAAATTATGGGACACAGCGTTTTTGTTTGTGGCGACACACCAAGTTTGCAAAGATCTGAATCTGCACCAGCCAGCAGAGCCACCCAAACTCATTCCTGCTGCCACTCACAGGAAGCACAACAGCGCTGAAGTCAGGGGTTGGTGAGCCCAAAGGAGAGCGGAGCCGGTGAAGGGACCTTCATTGATCCAAGATCAGTGCTGGGAATGAGACCTCCCCCCACGGGAAGGGCGTGACCAAATGGGTGACATGTTGGAATCAGGCGGGAGGAGCCTGAACTGGGAGCAAAAGTGACTTCAGTTGGTTCCTCCTTCCCAAGAGCAGATTCATGGGGTTTGCTTGGCTGGGACCCAATGAGCCATCCTAAATCTATTCCCTGTGCCTAGCACACACTAACCGGGTGAAGGCACCTGAAGTTTGGCTGGCCTGGCAGGGAGGGGCAGGCAAATACAGCCACTGCTCAGTAACAAGAGCAGGCAGGAGAGGGCAGAGTTCCCTTGCCAGCATGCTTCAGAGGAAATGTGGCCAACAGAGAAGGGGGCTGGGAACTGCACTGTAACCCATGTGGAGGAAGCCAGGGCCATGACAGGAGAGAGAGGCAGGAGGAGGACCCCAGCCCAGAACCCTGAGAGCCCTGATCCAGGAGAAGGAAAAACAAGGGAGACTGAGGGCAGCAAACACACAACATCAGACATGGCTTCAATGGACATTGATATCTTTGAGACCTTGTAGACGAGCTAAAACCTGAAATATTAAATCAGGTAAAGCAAGATGTGAGTAGAATAATAAAAGAAATGCTCTCAGAAAGCATCTATCAGGATGATACAGATGGAAGAAGTGAGGAACACAAAAAAAGGAGAGAAATATTCAATAAAGAATATAAAGAAAATATAGAATACATGAAGCAGATTCAAAGAGACAATCATGAAATTAAAAACTCCATTGAAAGCTGGCAAAACTTCTTAAAAGAAACTAAGGATAGACTATCAAAACTTGAAGACAAGTTTGCAATGTGTGATCATGAAAGGAAAGATCTCTTAGAAATAACAAGGAAACAGGCAGTAACAATACAAAGGCTAAAAGATCACAAGAGAATCTACGATTTAAGAATAAGAAACATGACCAAAGAAGCAGGAATACTTACAAGCAAATTACAAAGACTATTCAAGGAAATAATTAAGGAAAACTTCCCAATCATGGGAAAAGAAAATGACATTTGGTTATGTGAGGCCTACAGAACCCCAGCCACCTACAACCAAAACATATCTACCCCCAGACATACAATAATCAAGATATCAGAAATTCAATATAAAAACAGAATATTAAAAACTGTTAGAAAAAAGAAACAGATTACCTATAAAGATAAGCCCATCAGAATCACACTGACTTCTCGACACAGACCATCAGATCAAGAAGATCTTGGAGCGAAGTCTTCTAAGCCCTAAAAGAAAATAACCTCCAGCCCAGATTGAGGTACCCTGCAAAACTGTCACTAGAAATTAATGGAGAAACAAGATGCTTCCATGACAAAGATGAACTGGGGGAATTTGTGACCACCAATCCAACCCTACAGAGAATACTGAAGGAAATTCTAGAGAGAGAAAAAAATACCAGGATTTTAGGAACAGTGGCAGAAAGGCCTCAATGAGTGGGGCAGGCAGTAGAATGAAGGAGAAAAATAGACAAACAAAGGCAGAAAAATAGCATAGCAGAAATGAGGCAGAGAAGGATAACTAGAATCTCTAATATAGATGGCCTTGGTACACATATTGTTAATAGAGCACCAGGATTTAAAACCCACATTATTCACACTACTCTGCTTAGATGTATTATATTCTGTTCCAGTCATTCTACCTGTGCTAGATTTGAAGGCACAGACAGCAATCCCAAAAATAACAGGCTATAGTACGGTAATCATCCTTAATTTCCTATTAACTTAATCTAAAGCTCTGTATAACCTACACTGTTTTATCATGACTGATTGTAATTGAATCTGGTTTGTTTGATTGCTGTTTAGTATTGATAGATTTTATTCAAAGGTGTTATGATTGATAGTATCAAGTCTGAGAGTATAGGCAACTGCACTTAAGATGACAAGATCCGCTAGAATATCCACTATGGTTTGATTATTACCTGCCTTTGAAGTTTTATTCTGTCTACAATGTTTTCTTTTTACTAATATTGTTATTTACTGCTATACTCAATTATACTGCTATATTCAATTATGCCTGATGATATAGACAATTCTATTGAAGATAATAAGAAACAACACAGTAATCACTGTAGATCACTTTGTACTGTAGTTTTATAAGACTTTTTAGTTTCATGTTTTTATAGGAATTTGTTTTGCTTTGTCTTGCTAGGTTTTGTTTTTCCCTCTAATACAGAAAGGATAGAAATACATGTAGAGATTCATGCATGCGTAGCTGTTTACACTCTCACTGTCTGACTATCTACTTTGTATGCTTTAATTTTGTAACTTGAACAACTATTTCTAAGAGGACAATATGTAATTTATTAACTAGTGATTTCTTATGTTTATCTTTTTTGGAATTCTGTATTATCTCTAACCTTTACATGCTTTTGATTCTCTTTAAATAAAAAATAAAAAAGAGAGCCAAAATATGACAATAAGTCATCTTTATAGACAATTATGATATAAAATGTGAAATGAAATAAAATACTAGGAGTTTATATGAATTCCTAGAGGAGTCTCTATCTCCATATTAGAGTCATCTTGCAATGAGAAATTCTAATCTAAAGGAAAACAGATATATATTAATAAGAATGTTAATGTACCTAGATGTTTATTTCTTTAAAGCTCACAAAAGACTCAAGAATATCTCATATACAAGTGATAAATATTTAATTCTCAGTCACAGAAAAAAGAATGAAGCACAATACTGTTTTAAGTGAAATACTCCACATAGTAACATTTCAAACTGATCATAAAATTTTTGGGTATAGGTATAGTACATTTACTGTATACTTGAAATGATTACCACAATTCATGTATTCTGAATAAAATCTTTGTATATTTGTTTGTAACTGATAATATATGTAAGCATCCATCTTTAATGGTTTTAGATAGTTATTAATTTGAATATTCAGTTAATCCACAATACATTCCAGTTGGGCTCTTAGTTTGTTTTGAGTAAACAGTTGACATTGGTTCTATGCAGATTTGTATCATCTTCATTTATTTGGTCTTATGGAGAAAAGTATTTATTCCTAATGTGATTCTAAAAGATTGTTACCAGATGGCCAATAGATACAGAACATCATGAATTTAAATAAGGTATCATAACCCCTACACATTTTTCATTTCTGAAAAGTCAACCTAAAATGATTTATTAAACTCTATTGAATGTATTTCTGTTAGGATAACTAAAAGATTGATTTGCAAAACAAATCATAATGCTTTAAGCAAATCATTTCCTTTGATGAATAAGTTTATTACAAATCAAGCTACTGTTCAGAATAATGCCTGTAAATATCAGATTACCAATTAGGACAGGTTAGTTATCTTTAGTAATTGATCATTCTAATGTCATTGTATTTTTCATAGCTAACACACAACTCATTGATTGTCAAAACATCTCCCCAGATTTCTCTGGCAAAATGATAAATTATTTTATTCTTTTCTTTTTTTTTTTGATTATTTTCTAATTTGTTATTTTTTTATACCTTAATTAAATGTCACTTATAACATTTAGTTTCAATAAAACTGACTCATGCAGTACTTTCTTTGTATTAGTTGTGATCTTATTTAGGGGATAAAGTCAGACTATATTTACATCAGATTCAGAAGCCTCCACTGTCACCAGTAACACACAAATCACATACCAAGGTAACTCATTTATGTAAGTTCATTTGATCAATTAAAGTATGACACTAAAATTTCAGAATACTTTACTACGCTCTTTTACCAGTTTGGGGGAGTGTGCTCTATATACTTTTTTGTAAGCATAACAATCACCTACACTGATGGTGATCATTAATATCTGTTGGCCTTGAGATATGTTTTAGAAAACAGAACATCTCATTAGCGAATCAGTCTTTCCTGCCACACATGACATTGAACATTAACAAATTGTACAATGTCTCTACAGAAAATTAAAATGTTAGAGTAAGAAAAGTAGATGAGCATAGACCATATTACCTGGAAGAGACAAAAGGCCTGACAACTTTTTGTCTTGCTTGTTTGCAAACAATTTCTTTCATGGATGGAGATGCAAAGGGAGGTACATAGAGAGACATCATTTGACATTGGTGCCTTCAGGGTCAGAATCAAAAAACTAAAATGTCAATTATCAAAATGTTCAATTTTTCAGGCTATTTGAGTACCTAGAAAAAAAAAGGAACAAAATGTTAAAAATCTTGACCTTGAATTAAGTGGGAGGAACTGACGATTCTTTATTACGGACCAGTTTTTCAAGGATGTTTGTGTAATGAATATTCTCTTCCCTACAACAATAGTGCCTGCTTCCAGATCAAAGATTAAACCAAAGAAGAAAAGAAAAATCTCTCATAGTGATCTTTTAGGCTAAATTTGTTTTCATGCTTACTGTAAACTGTGGGCCTCATCAACAGTGTCACAGATTTGGTGGGTGTAGTCCTCTGGTATGTGTATAGAGAGATGGAGTATACAACTGTGTTCTCTCAGACTTGTGAATCTCTTATACTTCTGAGATACAAAACAGCTTGTATGTCCTTCAACAGATGAACAGATAAAGAAAACGTGGTGTGTGTAAACAATGGAATATTACATGGTCATAGGAAGGATAAATGAGTCATTGGTGGAAAAATGGATGCATTAGGGCTGGGGGTTTAGCTTAGTAGCATAAGCACCTGCCCTGGCAAGCACAAGGTCATGAGTTCGATCCCCAGCACGACAACAACAACAACAAAAGCACTTTGAGATCAAAATGTTAAGTGAAGTAAATCAGACACACAAGTTTAAATATTACATGGTTTTTCTCATATTAATATCTAATATATAGGGAAAGATGATAGGGAAAGGACAAAGGTGTTGTAATCTGGCATGGGCAACACAGCCAAAAGTGTACCTTGGTTTAGTAAACTGTCTGGCATATTTTATATGTCCTCTAACCTATTAGCCTGGTTTTCAACCTGAATATACTATAATTAACTTTATAAGGTCATATAAGAAATAAATAAACCTGATACTAAAATACGGAAAAGTGAACAAAAAAAGAATTAAAATGTATGTTCATGCACCAATTTCCTACAGTGACGGTAATAATTATGTATTGCAAACATGCAATATATTAATAGAAGTTTAAAAAAGAGTAAAGTAAACTTGATAGTCCTCAGTGGAAGGAGGGTGGCTCCATAATCATGTAGGTCACTCACTCAGGCATCTGGTCCCCCAGGCTGCTACAGTTTGCTTTGATTTCCTACCTGTAACTCATCTTCCCACTGTTAGAAACAGGACAGACGGGACAATGATCAGCTAATGTGTGAGAACCTAATTAGTGCATTGTAGGTTTCAAAAATGTCACAGACAGTTCCTAATCTAGTCATTCTCCATTTTTAAAAAGGAGATGTTAGACCAGAATTACTAAAACTGTAGTCAGCTACATAGTCTCTTTTACCCAGAATAAGACAGAAATTCACCATTTTCTTTGGCTTTTCCTATACAGACCATTTTGGAGCAGATAAAGTAAGCATGGTGACTGCCTTTAAAGAGCATTCAGTCTACAGGGTCTACACTACCAGACAACATGATGCTTTCTGTATTGTCTATGAACTCCAGTTTCTTGACATAGCACTAAGTACAAGGCTAATATTTTTTTATTTTTCTACCTGAGCAAAAGCACCAGGGAGTGATATGAGGATCTGAGAAGAGAAGATAAATATCATGGATTAAAGAATGAATTCACCAGATTAAAATATTAGTTCTATTAATTTCTACTGAGTCATTAATTAAATCACTTAAATTACCTGTTCCCTTCATCATTTTAAACAGAAAAATAGCACTAGTCAAAATAGCAGCCATGCACAAAATCAAATAATAAGGATAAAGTGTTTGCTTTACTATAGAATATGGAACCTAGTACATGTTCAGTAAATTGGAGTTCTTTTTTCCATGAAAGTACAATGACTTACAAAATTCTAAAAGACGTGGTGTTTTAAACCTACTTGAGCAATTTCTTTCCAAGATTATTGAGCAACCAGACATAATTCTCTTTTGCTTTTTCTGAGTCAGCTTCTTCCCTTTGATGCTACCAAGAACACTTCCCACTCAAGTCTAATTAAAAAAAATCTCTTCCGGAAGTACACTTGAGTTACTTTTCTGATCTGATTTGTCATGCTGCATTTTCAATTTAGAAGGATAACATTTTCCTTAAGTTCACTATATTTTAGACATTTAGGCAGGATGAACAGCTCATAATTAGAAGTCTTGAATTGGCAAAATGGAAGAAGAACCAATATAAAGCATGACTTTCTTCAGATAATTTTAATTAAGCAGTTACTATTTACCAGGTGTCATTCTGACAATATACAATTAATAAAATGGCACATAACACTTTGATACTGTTTTAACTGCTTGAATCCATTTGAAGATTAATGTGATCATTATCACTAACATTTGATAGCTATTACTTGGTGACAGCCATTGTTCTAAGACTGTCAGTTCCTTTAGTCTTTACAGCAATACCATAAGATTATGACACAGAATGGCTGTTTACTCAAAGTCACACAATAGGTAGTAAAAGAAGGAGAAAAGTCTCAAGTAGTCTGACTCTGAACTTCTGCTAACTATTTACACAATGGCTTAACAGAGGGGTACAATGAGTAAACTGTGACAAAAAGAAACTCTAATGTCTAAGACATACTGATTAAATTTAGTTTTTAGGCTAGCTTAGCATGTAAAGTTGGAATTTAACATGTATATTCCCTAATTAATTTTATGTCAAAACAATCCAAACACATTAAGGGAGCATGGGTGGAACCCATTTTATTATAATTCCTTACTGTTGCTGACATTCTCTTGCAGCTAACATAAAGTTCCCAGCGACCTTGAGGCAGAGTCCACTGTCCATTACAAGAAACGCAGTTTTTAGTAATTGTGCTTGATGCGCTTGTGACTCCTCTGCTTTCTCTGAATGCTTAATAATATTGGAGACCATATTTTTCATTTCAACATTGTAAATTCTTGCCTACTTTTGCCATGGCTTAGGCCTCCATTTAGTCTGTTTTTAATAAAATCCCACCTGAGCGAATCACCTACAGCAATGATAACCCTATGGAATGACAGCTGAGTTTAAATAAGGAAAGAACTTAAATTCATTTGGGTTATGACCTAGCCCTGTGACTCAGAAATTGCTTGAAATCTTTTCTGTTTGGTTCTGTGATATTGTGATTATTCAGGATGGTTAAATAATCTTGGAAATTACTGAACCTGATGATCAGTTTAATTGGGAGACTTTGAAGTGCTCTCCTTGACGCCTCAGTACTTTTATGGTTGTCTTCAAAGTTCACACTGTCTCATTTGCAGAAATCTCTATGTAGATCTATTGCAAATTGTATATATATTTCTTGTGCTCATCACAGTCATCAACATATTTTGAGGTTATTAATAGCATGATAATTTTGAAGTGTTATGTAAAAGAAGAAGCCTTTTATGTAAAGGAGATCACATTAATCCAAACTGAAGTTTATGCAGTATAGGCTTTAGGGAAAAGGAATTGGAATGCAAATCAAATAGGTTTTTTCTTCTTTTTTTCTGCAAATGTTCTGTTTAACTCTGTGTGAAAACCACTGTCGCTGTGATTAAACCTTGTCTTGTTATTCACTTACATTTGATTAGAAAAGTTGTTCCTCTTTTTATTTTTTTGGAAATGTCTTTGTCAAGAAGTAGCCTTACAACATTTCCAATTCCATTTATTTCTCCCTTCACCAGGGCAGTGAGAGGAGAACAGAGAACACAGGAAACACATACACTAATCAGTAGGTTGAATGAGTGTGAGACCATAAGATAATACGGGAAGGTTGCTCTTGCGGTCAGGAGTCCTTGCATTAAAGGAGAGACCAAGTCTTGTGCCTAAGGGTCCTGGCAGCCTCAGTCACGTTAGGGACAATGTCACACATGAGACTATTCATCCCTGGTACAGCAGCTGTCTTTTAGGAAGCAGAAAAGCAAGGAATGTGATATCTTCTCCACTTGGATCAAAACGGTATTTAATGTTTATATTTGCAAAAGCATTAATTTTTATTATTCTCAGGCTCTCTTTGTTTGTCTTCCATTTTTATTAGAAGTCACATTTTGGACATTTAAAAAAAGCAGCAGGGTAAGGAGACGAAGTGCCGTGGAGGAAAGCAGAGGCAATGCTATTTTAGCTAGCAGCCAGAGGAAGAACGTTTGTGTGAGGGGTGATATTTCAGCAGGAACTGTATTTAGCTTCCTAAAATACCTGAGAAAATCAACTGAGAAGAAGAACAGATTTATTTTGGTTCATGGCTTTAGAACTTTCAGTACATCGTCACTGGCTGTGCCGTGATCTGTGGAGAGGTCGGACACCATGGCGGGGAACATGAGTGGAAGTCACATTCCACACGGTGCCCGCAGCCGGAGGGGAAGAGGCCGGAGTCCCACACCCTTCCCGGAGCACATGTCTAGCAACCTAACATCCTTCCAGTCGGCCCTCGCCCTGAAAGGCTCTACATCCTCCTAACAGTGCCACAGGCTCCCACCAGAGACAGAACAAAATTGTAACCATAGTGAAATGAGGGAGCAAGTCACACAAATGCAAGGCCAGAGAGCCCGAGGTCAAGGGGAAAGAAGGGCAGCTGTGTGGATGGCAGGAGGCTCACAGGAAGCTTGAAAGCCCTTAAAGAAGGAAGAAGAATGAATGGCAGTACCTGAAGAAGGAAGGGACAGAATGACGCTGTGGACAGATGGGGGGCACAACACCAAGGAAATTTAAGCCCTCCGAGTGTGTAAGTGCAAGGGGAAGCCAGCTGAGGACTCTGAGAAGCGATATATCAGGACAAAAAGGACACTTAGACGCTACTGGGTGGTAAACAGAATTCTAGTATGTGTCAGGGTATTTGGGGCCAAAAAGACCAGGGAAAGAGTTTGGAACATCATAAAAATGTGATTGGAAGGCATTTAAATTGCTAAATAAAATCTGGATTAATCCTGTTTATAATTTAAAGGATAATTTATGTTGATCTATGAATTTTTAGGAAAAATAACTTTTTTGTGGCACAAGTAAGAGAAAAATAATAATTTTGGCTAGGAAGAGTCTAGAAGATGCCGTAAAAGATAATTGGTTTGCAGTGGGAAAACTGGAACGAAGGAACTTGATGGTGGGTTAAATATGTGATTTGTAAGGGTGGACGCTGGACATGGTGGTACACTGCTGTAGTCTCAGTACTCTAGAGGCAGAGGCAGGAAGGGTGTCCTGAGTTCAAGGTC
The DNA here is from genome assembly GCA_004027455.1 of Hydrochoerus hydrochaeris. NCBI lineage: Eukaryota > Metazoa > Chordata > Mammalia > Rodentia > Hydrochaeridae > Hydrochoerus > Hydrochoerus hydrochaeris. The sequence goes on along the minus strand of PVLA01001530.1, from coordinate 128,366 downwards.
AGCCTAGGGTACAAAGTCAGTTCAAGTCCAGCTTAAAAAATATATTCCTGGGCCAGAGGTTTAGCTCAGTGGCCTAAGTTCCTGCTTGGCAAACTTGAGGTCATGAGTTTGATCCCCGGCACCAAAAAAACCCCAAAAAACTATATTCCTAGATGGTGCAACAACAACAATAAAGGAAGAAAGAAAGAAAAGAAAGATGAAAGAAAGAAAGAGAGAAAGAAAAGAATAAAAGAAAAAAGAAAGAGAGAGAGAAAGAGAGAAAGAGAAAGAAAATCAAAATTGTTTATGGCCTGAACAAATTGATAAATGATGGGATACTTTAAGCTGTAGGGAGGTTTGAAAGCAGAATGCTCATAGGCATGAGAAATCAAGTATTCATTTTTGGCCATGCTAAATTTGAGATCTTCTTAAACTTTCAAATAGGGGTATAGATTTAGAAGTTGGATATGTGAACTCAGTAGACAATTCATTCTGTAGAGAGAAATTATGCAGCATCAAGAGATAATGCAGTAGCAGGTATTTCTATTTCTCTGCTTCCCAGGTATAGGTAACATTGTACTTCTTCCCTCCCTTTGGTTAGGTGGAGCCTTAAAAATAGCCATGAGAGGAAGCTATTCTAGCTTGGACCATTTCACTTCAATCAGGGAGTCTCAAGGGTTTCTTTCCCTTCTGTGATTGTCTACTGACAGATCTCCAGATGGTAGCTGCTCCATCTGTCTAGGTCTCAGAATGAGAACAACTTACAGCGTAACTCCCAGCTGACTCACAGTGACATAGCATGAGTGAGAAGCAGAACTTGCAGTTTTGCTTTCCCTGGAAATGAGGCTGACTTGTCATTGCATCACAGCCTAGTCCGTTCTAAATAATGCAGGAAGCTGAAGGTGCAGCACTGACTGAGACCACCAGAGCACTGGAGAAACAGAAAGGAGAAGTTCAAAGGCTGAGGCAAGGTCTGCACCCACATTTGCTAACTAGAAAGAGAAAGAGATGAAGGTCAGGCAGAGGACCACATTTCGCAATATTTACCTAACAATTGCCATTATTCATACTATATATTTTTTGTCTTGAATTTTCTGCAGGAGTAATAAGAACAGTTTCCCTTTCTGAAGGGAAAGAGAATGCTTCTTGAAATACCAATTATTACCAATTCTAGTATGCATCCATTGATTGTCTGATAGAATGGCATTGAGTTCTAAATCAGAGCAAGTTGGGTTTTCAATCTCGTTAGCTCCTGCCTGAGTAGATTCTTCAAAGACTATTTTGGCTGTTGAGTGTGGTTCAACCACCAGATGACCTGCAGTCTATAGTCTGTGCTTGATGGCATTGTTTCTTCAATACTTTTAGAATTGCGGTAAAATTTTACTGCCTGTTTTAGTATGTGGTACAATTTAATATATTATAGTCAAGTAAAATAAGGGTATATACCAGGGGTTTGATTGCATTTCCAGTTTTGTTAATTGCGAGTCATTTTGTCTTTTTAACTCATTTTTAATGATACATAATCTGTACATTTTGTGAAATGGGTTATGATAATGTAATGCATGTATGTAATGTATAATAATCAAATCAAGATAATAAGCAGTTCCAACTCTTCAAAAATTAACCACTTCTATGTGTCAGAAATTTCACACCCTACTCATTGCAAAGCATATCTTAGGTTGTTTTAAACCATAGGTACACAGATGTGCTAAAGCAGGACTAAGAATAATTCCTCTACTCTGTTTTTCAGGCCTTCTCTTGAGCTTCTCTTAATCCCCTCTCACTCCCCTCCACAGTTCCTGATGATCATTACTATATTTTGTTCTTCTACTCAATTTACTTATGGGCTTGTACACATGAGAGAAGATATAAGGTATTCATCTGTCTGAGTCCAGCTGATTGTACTTAACATAAAAACCTCTATTCCATCCATGTTATTACCAATGAAGGAATTCCATCTTCTTTGTGGCTGAATAGTGTTCCATTGTGTAAATATGTCTTTTTAAAAATAATTTTTATTTTAAAGAGAATAACACCAAGCAAAATAAAACAGAAAAAGCCAACCAAAACAAAACAGTGTAAGTGAAGCAGGATTTCGAGACAATATAATAGAAAATCAACAGTAGCTACCATGATGTCTCTTGTTTTCTAAATGGCTGCCCATACCATCAGACATAGGAAAATCAAACAAAATAGAACAGAATAGAAAGAATAAAACCAAACAATGAACACAACACAGGACTTGAAAACAAGATAATAATAAATCAAAAATAGCTACCCTAATACATCTTGTTATCTTTGAAGTAGCTTCTCACATCATCAGATATAATAAAATCAAACAAGACAAAACAGAATAAAACCAAACCAAACAAAACAATGAAAATAATATGGGACTTTAACATGAGATTATATAGAATTAACAATGGCTACCACCTTCAGAAAGTGACTCCCATAGATGCTAGACTGCATATTATTATCCTCTAAATAGATGATCGGATTACTAGCTTTAGCCTCCAAAGTCAATGAAATGCTAAACACTATAAACATTAAGTTGTATTTTACTTCAGTAGCTATCATCACAGCCTGTGTTTCTCCAGATCATCTGGTCTCTCATGGTATGAGGGGAGGAGGAACCTTGGATCTTCTTGTCTCCCAGCCCCTGTGCTGGGAGGGGCCTGCATTTGGTTGTCCTCCCCAAAGCCCACACATGGCACTGACTCACAGGAAGAGACTGGCTTCTTGTTTTTCTCCCCACAGCCCATGAATGACACCAACTAATAGGAAGTGGATGGCCTCTGGTTGACTTCTCCGTGGCCAGTGCATGGTGCCGACTCATGGGGAGTGGCTGGCTTCTTGTTCTTTTCCCTGTGGCCAGCAAATGGTGCTGACTAACAGGAAGAGGCTGGCATCTGATTGTCCTTCCTGCAGACCACACGTGGTGCCAACTCACAGTAAGTGCCTGGCTTCTTGTTCTCTTCCCCACAGCCAATGTGTCATTTTTTAATGTTTGTCTATTGAAGAATATCTGGGTCAATTCCATACTCTGGCTATTATGAATAGTCTGCAATAACCATGAAATTGCAAGTATCTGTTTGATGATTCTATCTCATTTGTATACATTCCCCATAGTGAAATTATTGGATGATATGGCAGTACTATGCATAGGTTTTTGAGGAATCTCCATACTGTTTCACATAATGCCTGTTGCTGTGTCTTTATTGGTTGGATTATTTATCCCTCCACTTGAAATAATAGGTCTTTGGGGCCTCTGTGATGGGCTGTGGAAAGACTAGCACATATACATAATTTATTTATGTATATTAACTGGTGTTCATACTTGCTTTTGTAATTTTCTGCCATGACACTTGATAAGCCAAAAGTGTGGATGATAAATAAGATATAAATGCTTCTAAGGCCACCTTTCCTTGTTAGGTTGTCAAACACTTCACAATAATGTAAAACTGTCACAGTTTCACCAGTGGCCAGAATTGCTTCCATTTACAAATGTGAATTTTGAAACTATCCTCTTGTGCCTTGTCCTGTGTGCGGAAGTTCATTTTACTGTCCTAATTTGATCTTAGAAGACAATTTAATGTATATTAATGTATATTTATGATTCCAAATTCTTATTCAAAAATTCACTGCCCATGAGGATACTAATAAAAATAGCACTGCTGAGGTGACCACTGGGTGAGCAGATACGTTTTCAACGTAGCTGAGCACATGGACACAGGTGATGACAATGGTATCACAGCACTCTCTTCTTCTCAGCAAGGTGCAAGTTTTCTTTTGACATTGATTTTGAAACTGTCCCAAATTTCTGAAACTCTGAAACATTTTGAAAGGACAAAAATATTTATTGTTTGAACACTGCCTGATCACTTTTCTCTCGTTTCCTTTCACCGACCCATCTCAGACAATAACACAGCTGTTGAGAAACTGAGAGCTTTGAATGTCAGTATGAAAGAGAGAGAGACAGAGACACAGAGAGACACACAGAAAAAAGCTCAATCACAAAGAGGCAAGGCCACCAAAGCAATGGGTGGAAGGATAAGAAGCAAATGGGTGTAGTGAGAGACCTTGTGAGCAGGTGGGCTTGCTAACTGCAGAGCTAGAAAATGTGAGTGAGAACTGGGAATGAGAAGAAAATGAAAAACATGGGCCAGTGCCATAACTGGATTTCCATTCTAGGTTTCTAACGGTGCAAGTAAAAAGTAGAGTTCATTTCCCTTTTTGAGCTCTGCTTCTTGAGGCAAAATTGCATGCTGAAACAGGCTGCTGGCTCATTCAGTCCTTCACTCATGAAAATCATTTTTAACTGCGCTCCTACTGTAGGTCAAGCATTTTTGGAGGTTCAGGAATACAGTAATAAAACAGATAGAAATCTTGGTCTTCGAGGAGATTATGTGTAAGGAAGCATTAACTGAGCAAAGTTTTAAATTATGGCAGAGTAACAAATTAGCTGAAAAGAAACATGTCAGAAAAGGTAGATGGGAAATATGGGATGGAGACAAATATTTTAAGAACATTTCGGAGGGAAGAGTGAAAGCTTTGAGTCTGTCAAATCCTGACTTGTTCCAGGAAGGGTAAGGCCTGTGTGGCTGGAGGTAGGTGCGCTGAGAGGGATTTGGGAAGCAGGGTGGCAGAAACAGCAGGACCCAGGGCCGCGGGCACTGTGAGGATCCGCTTCTACCAGGAATAAGATAAATCTTTGGAAGATGTTGAGTTTCACCACAAAATAGGTTAGTCCTGTGTTTTATTTACTCTGTAGGATTGGGCATTGTTTTGATCAACTAATTAAATGTTAGCGTTCAAAATACTTACTTTCAACTTCACACGTAAACCAAAGTTTGGTGGTTACAGCATTTACATTTAAAAAGTAGGCCTTGTATTGCATATGGGAAATTGTCTGTGGCAATGTACACTATTCTTTAATTATTGGTAAAATAAAAGTAAGTAAAGCTAAATATACAATAAAAAACTTTGTTATGAGCAGGCTTGAAGTGAAAGTTCTTGCTATCGTCTGAATTTCCTTCATGCGAGAGGCAATTGTGCTTATAAGACATAAACTTCATGAACATAAGGGCCAAATGAGATTGTATCTGATAATTTCCTTTATGAAACATTTCCTCTCAGGTGAAGTTTGAGAGACCTCTTTGCAGGGTCACAATATCCCCTCTGCTGTCATTCATTGCTGTTCAGCAGATATTAGGTATCCCAGAGAGCAAAAGCCAGGAATAAATGGGAATTATTACAATTAATGTCTGCAACAAACCCAAATACAGATGATCTCCTATCAAGGCAGAACTCGTGGACTTGGGGTGAAGTGGGTAAAAATATCATTCAATTCAAAGGCTGGGAGTTCATCAGGATAGTCTCCCTATAGTTCCCAAAACAAGAGAGGAGAGGAAATTCCACACTTTAACGATCTGAAGAATGGTGGTTTAATTCAAAAGGGAAAAAATTCTTTTTTTCTTTTTTCTTTTCTTTCTTTTCTTCTCTTTTCTTCTCTTTTCCTCTCTCTCTCTCTCTCTCTCTCTCTCTCTCTCTCTCACTCACTCCCAGTTCCCCTATAGGGAGTCACAGACGGAAATCCAGCTCTGGGAGCCCAGCCAAAGCATGGGGCAGAATGGTTGCAGATAATGGGAATTAAATGAGAAGGCTTTGGAGTAAGGTTCTCTGGGGACCAATAGGTCTAGTGGTACAAGACACGGGGATGCTGGGCAGAAGGCAACTATGGTTTTCAAACGATTTACAGTCTCTGCTGACTTGTAGGGAGGATTCTCCAAATATAGTGTTCAAGACTGCTTACTGGGTGTTTTACGGTAGATGAGCAAGTGAAGAAAACATGTCATACCCAAGCACGCCCCATCTCTGCCAGAGACCTAGGCCAGAGTCCAGCCCAAGTTATTGCAGAATATAAAATTTCTTAAAATATAGCCCTATGCTACTGGCTCTACTGATATAAAGATGAAAAGATAGAATGAATAAAACTGGGATGTGTGAGTAGCACAATTCATGAGCAATGGAAAAACATTAAGTTAACCAGACATACTGGGGCAGGCTGCAATCTCTCAGCCCTGCAGGAAACTGAGGCAGAGGGATTTCAAGTTGGAGCCCAGTGTGAGCAATCTAGTGATTTAATGATGCCATGTCTCAAAATAAAATAATGAAGTATTAGAGATGTAGCTCAGTGTAAAAAGGCCCTGGGTCCAAACCTAGTAACACACACGCTTGTGCACACACACACACGACAAATTCAGGGTTTAAAAAAAAATCTATATTAATCCCAAAGTAGTCACTTAAAAGAAATGTGGCTTGTGCTACCTGTGTATATACTCTTGTTTCATCTGTTGAAGAGACTAATGCAGCATGGGATTGAATAAGATAATGTGTAATGCCTCTTCTACAGCAGATACTCAGTGCATTCTAGGTGTTGATGTCTGAAAATGGATATTCAAAATTTCACACTTGCAACTGTTCTTTCAGATTTGAATCAGAAGAATTCTGTATTATAGTACAAAATTGACCAATCTACCCATTTTATCCCCCTAAGTAAAGAAAATAACCAAAACCATTCTATAATTCATTTTGGAGTTAACCTTTAACTAATTTTCCCTACTATCTTTTGGGAAAAATGAAGAAAAAAATATATAAAAACTACTGAAAAATGTCACTGTATCCCTTTGTGGTACTTCTACTTCCTCCTCTCAAAATCGTCATTTCTATTCTTACGTTATGCATCAAAAAGTGAGTCAATTTAAGTTCCAGCCTCTCTCTCCGTGTCTCCACTCACCCACCCCCCTCAGCGTACAAGGTCATTAATTGCTATTGGGACCTTCATAAACCCTCGTCTGCCGATGGGGTGAGAACTCTATTGTTAAATGTATTATGGCAGGACTGTCTTTGGAGATTGCCTGCTTGATTGCTTTGTAAAGGCCCAATGGCACACAGCAATTAAAATCCATAGACCTCTGTAACCCTTCTGATGTTTTATGGGCCTTTTTGTGTCCTTCGGTAGAGTTTACCATTTGTGTATTTCCCACTGGGTCTCTGTTTCAAAAGTCTAAGTGGGATTTTTTTTATCCACTGTGATAAAGCTAGTTATACATCATGTAAAAGGTTAATGAATATTTTCAAAAGGAACATATGTTTTAAGTCAGATGGTGAAAGTTATTCTAAAAATGGGTATATAAAAATGAATAGTATTTTCCCAATCTTAGAGTTAATTTCTATAAACCTCACAAATACCTGGGATTCCTAAAATAAAGCATAGCTTGCAAAATGGAAATGACCTCAAAACTTAAGGAAGTAGTTGAAGTGGATATGGAAAGCTTCCTTTGAGCCACATTGATGTGTTCATGTGTTCTATTTCACAGAAACGAGAAGTTTCACTAGATAGAGAGTTCTGTACACGAAGAATCCTGCTTTTTGTCCCGATGGGAGAAATATGACAGCTAATGGGGGGAACCAGGAGGAGGTCCTCCAGAGTAAACTTAAGGCCTGCAAGACAGCAGACGCTGAGCTACATTTCTCAGGGCCCTAGATATCTCACAGCACCGGGTCTCTGTCTACACTCAGTACCAACGTCAGCAGCTCCCATAGCCTAGCAATGAACTTGCTAGCCATTCCTGATGCCTTCAGTCATCTGACACTGTAATTGCTTTCTCTCCCTGAACACCTCCCTCCCAGCAACTTTCTCACTCTTCTATTCTTTGCTGCGCTCTTACCTACTTAAAGGATCTTCAGAAATCGTCACTGGAAAAATGATTTGCATAATTTTAAAACAAATTGTTCAGTGCCTAGAGCACTTTGAAGGAAAAGTATGATTTAATTTCAGACAATGAGCCCCGAGTTTGGTAGTGTACCCTGCAAGAAGGCCACATACTGTACTGTACAGTTACACAAACTCATATTTTAAGTGTAGATGGTAGAGCTGGGGAGCTTCATTCCCATGTTATGAATTTTCTAAATGATATTCTGGGAAATATTTTGTGTACTGAAGCTAAGAAAAAAAATATTCTATGCATAGGCAATGTGGGAGGAAGGAAGATAAAGAGGCAAATGATGTAATTCTATGTCATCCACACTACCAGACAGTCCTAGATTAGCAGGAGTTAACTCCTTGCCTATTTCCATGCAATTCTTATCTACTTATGGACACATATTGTAGTATCATGTTTACAAGTTTTTTAAAGTTAAGTTTATTGCTACGTTTTATACATACCTAATGATCACATGGATCATAGGAAATGTACCTGTTGACATATCTTGATCCTTCTTTCTTTTCCCATTCTTCTACCACCCCCTTCAACCTTCCTTGTCCTCCTTATTTTCAAAACCTTTGTTTCTGGTTGTTTCCTTCTTTTCTCATTGTTTTTTTCTTTTCCCTTCTGTTGGAGTCAGGGGTTGGGCAGAGAACAATTAGAACCAGGACATAGAATTTATATTATTTTATGATGGTCACCCAGAGTTAAACACAAGAAAGTGCAGGAAATCTGTCCACAACACTAAAGACTCAGAATATTCAGCCAAGGACCTGGATCCCACAGCAATGTTCTGCATGAGTCCAGCTGAAAACCTAGAGCCCATGAGAGTGCCTCTCACAAGTCCAACTGGAGGTCTAGAGCCCATGAGAAAGACTCACATCCATCTGTTTTACAGATCTGTGATAGGAAGGTCCAAAGGTCAGTGGTGGAAGTGGGGTGAAGGAGCTGTGCTCATAGGTTGAGAGTTCTATGTTGGAGCCGAGATGTCACGCTCAAAACAAACACCTGGGCTGTCCTGAAAAGCTCTATAGCCATCCTCAGTGACACGGAGGTCCCGAGCTCCTCCGACCATAAGAACAGTCGAGTACATGCCAGGAAGCCAGCACGACAAGTTTTTCCTGGAGATGAAATGGCACACGTCTTCCCCTCTGGAGCCAGAAAGCGATGCCCGATGTAAGGACCAGAGCTCCCCCAAAGTGAACCACAGCCGCTCTCACCAACAAGGTCCCAAGTTCCTCCAATGATAATGGTTGAACTCACACTGGAGAAGCTAATCATGACAAACTCCTTCAGGAGAACCAATGGCTCAAGACAGCAATGCTTAGAGAAACCCACAATGCCTAGCTTCTCCTTCTTCACGTCAATTTATGCTGGCAATTTATGCCTTCCTCAGGTGGGCCATCTACGCTCAGCACCATGCTGAGTTAATTGAGCTGGTGTTAAGTGGACCACCAGTTTTTAATCCATAACTCCTTCCTTCGTTCCTTTCCTTTTCCTCCCTCCATAGTTCCCCTTCCATTTGAACATTTTCTTCCTATTTCACAGTGTCTATTATATACTTTGGTCCTTATTTACACTTTTGGTTTCTCATATCAGAGAAACAATGTGATATTCCTACATGTGTGTCTGATTTTTCACTTAAAAGTATGGTCTCAAAGTGTATCCGTTTACCTAAAATGCCTCTCAAGTTTATCCTTCTTTTGGCTGAGTAGTGCTCCATTATATAAAAAAACTTCTTTATCATTTATAGGTTGATGGACATTTGAGTTGTTTCCAAGGTTTAGCAATTGTGAACTGTGCTGCTATAAACATGGGTGTGAGTATATTGCTGTGGTTTGATGCTTTTAAGTTTTTTTGTGAAGATACCAAGAAGGAAAATAGTTGGGTAAAATGGAAGCTCTAGTTTTAGTTTTTTGAGTAATCTCCACACTGATTTCCACACTCCCACCAACAGTGGAGAAGTGGACTGGCTCTTGGAAACAACTCAAATGTCCATCAACCTATAAATGATAAAGAAGTTTTTTTATATAAGGGAGTACTACTCAGCCACAAAGAAAAGAAGGATAAACTTGAGAGGCATTTTAGGTAAATGGATACACTTTGAGACCATACTTTTAAGTGAAAAATCAGACACACATGTAGGAATATCACGTTGTTTCTCTGATATGAGAAACAACCAGCATTTGCTATTGATTGATTTCTTGATAATAGCCGTTTTTGCTGGAGTGAGAGGGAATCTCAGTGTTATTTAAATTTGCATCTCTAACATGACCAGTGATGTTGAACATTTTTTCATATTTTTGCTGTTTGTACTTCTTCATCTGAGAAATGTCTATTCATTTCAGAAGCCCATTTTTGGATTGTATCATTAAATTTGGGAGGTTCTGATTTATTTTTTGAGTCTTTTATATGTTCTAGCTGTTCCTTTATGGAACAGCTAGAAAATTGCTTTTCCCACTCTGGGCTGTCTCCAGTCTGTTGATGGTTTCCAAAAACAGCATGGTACTATACCCCACCCCAGAAAACAGATGCAGGGATCAATGGAACAGATTAGAAGAAGCAGAAACAAACCCAAACACACTTAGACACCTTATCTTCAACAAAGGGGCCAAACACCTTCACTGCTAGAAAGATAGCCTTTTTAATAAATGGTGCTGGAGAAACTGGCTTTCTACATGCACAAAACTAAAACTAGACTCATGTCTATCACAGTGCACTAAACTAAAGTCAAAATGGATCAAAGATCCAAATATTAAAACAGAAACATGAAATCTACTGGAACAGAGGCTAGGTGGGACTCTTGGTGACACAGGCGTAGAAGAGATTTTATGAACACAACACCAATAGCCTAGGAAATATTACAAAAAATCAATAACTTGGATCCTGTTAAAAATACTATTGTTTTGCAAATTATTATGCCAAGTGTCCACTACGTCAGAAGTAAGCTTATTCCCTGTAGTTATCGATGTTTTCTAGAAATATATTTTCCAAACTATAGTCCATAGCCTTAACATCCCTACTTTAACTGTTTTGTTTGTTTGAAAGATAAATTTCTGATTTATTTTTTAAATTAAAATGTTTTAGGTATTTATTGAAAGGAATTTCCTCATGTAATACTTAATTAGCCAAAAATGGATAAAATTTTGTTGCAGAATTTAAAGTTCCCCATGTCTTTTATTCAACAAGAATTTAGTCCTGAAAATGTGTATTTCTATAACTTTGTAAATATTTATCATGGATCACTTACTTGAGATTCTTAGTATTCTCTCAAAGTCATCTTCATCACTTCTAAATTCTAATTCCCTATTGTTCTTCATTTGTTTATCAGTATTAATTTTGAGTACCGAGTACCCTCTAAGCATTTAAAAAACATATAATGAGACATTACCTACTGTTGTTCTGAAAAAAAGAGGGACTAGAATGTGTCCTGAAGTTTTCTTTTGGCATTTTAAATCACTTCAGAAAAGTAATTAAAAGAATGTTGTGTGTACAGATACGTGTATATAATTGGTTGAGAGTAGGTGTGAATATATTTGACACTGTATTTTTCTGTGGCTTGAAAATTTCACATTGGGAAAGTGTGCGTGTTTTTTTTTTTTAAATTCAAAGAGTAAACCAAACATATGTGAGCCTACCACTTCCATGAAATATTAATTATATCAGTGAATATTAGCATTTTAATGTAGTGAGTTATGATTTTGTATTGCATAAGTATCATTTTGAACACAGGCTAGATTTTCCCACACTGGAAGCTGAGCTTGGGTCCCCTTGCTGGGTTCTTGCTCTCCTTTCTCTCCCGACTTCTTGGCATAGTTGATCCAATTATGTGCAGCAGACAAGCATCTCCTGGGGACCACTGCCCAACAGGAGAGCTAAGCACAGTCCACTGCCTCCTTCCCTGGGCCACTCCACCCTGTGACATGCTGATATGCTGCAGAGACAACCTGTCCGTCACAGCATCACCTATTTCTGCTCTGAAGACAACAGTCAGCTTCCTTTAGAAGAGCCACTCAAGTGTCTCTTGGTCTATTTTTTTCTACACCACATAGTGTAGTGTGAGTATTTTTGATGGCTTCTGTTTTCCTGTTGAACCATCGAAGCATCTAGTAGCAATGGAAAAGTCTGATATGTATGCTGTCAATCCTTCTTCCCAATTTTATTTGAAAATTTCTAAAAATTTGTTGTCTTCCTGTGATGAGCATAATTGACCTCAGAAATCCCAAAACAAAACAGTAACAAGAACAGTTCAACACAGGTACCCATTTCTGATAAAGCAGAATTTGTAGCATAGACCAAACTAAAAATCACCTGACTTTTTTCCATCTTAATCAGTGATGTAGAATTAATCAGTATTACACCAATCCAAAACCACACCAGATTTTTTTTAAATAAAAAATCCAATTTGTGGGAGCTTGAGGATGTAGCTCAGCAGCACAAGCACCTTCCTGGCAAGCACAAGGTCCTGAGTTCAGTTCCAGCGCCTCCCTAAAAAAGAAATCCAACTCGTTCATTTACATTTCAACATTTTTCAACGGTATATTCAATACTGACATTCATTATCCCAGGAAAATAAAGTCCCTAAGTAAACTGAAGAATATATCTCAGATTCTATTTTATAAGTTTAAGTAGGAATGAAGACAATGTGCTATTTAAAAATGTCTATTTGTGGATGGGATATTCTAAGAAATTACCTATTTTAAATATATTTAATGACATTAAATATTTCTGTGGAAAATATACTTAAGGACATAAATATATTAAAGAGCACTAAATCAGAATTTTTTTGTGTGTGCTAGCACTGAATTATGCTCTAGTTACTTTCAAGTATTAATTAAGCCTGTCTTGTTAATATGGGTCTTAGGTCATTACCATTTTGCCAGGATTTTAACTTGTTACATCTTTTAAGGTTATGAAATTCTTTAAATTAGGTAAAGAGGGATTTAGATATTTTCAAAGAGTACATGGAAGCATCAGTAGAATAACTAAATATTGGGGCCAAGATCCCCAACTGCCTACATGAGGGGTACAGCAAAGGGAAAAATAAGAAACAGAGCCAAGTTTAGTAATGTGTGGTGGGGCGCCTGAGGATCAGTGCCTCAGGACAGGCAGGAACCCAGATCCTCCAAATCAGCCACCATTTATGGGGTGTGTACAATGCAGTGGGTGCGGACAGTGATAGGTGAGGCTAGCAGAAGATTCTAGATCAGCAGAAGATTCGGAGACCAATGACGCTGCAGGCAGTGACTGATCCTGGAATGAATGACTCAAGAGGGTGGAGATGATTTTATGCTAAGAAAGTTCTCACTCCAGAGCGTTCTTTTTTCTTTTTGGAAATCTTTACTCTTAGAGAGTGGGAGAAGATGGCCCATCCCAAGAGCTAATGGGAAGTCTCAAAAGAGTGATACCCTAGTCCCGAGGTATAAAGCCATTTATGCCCTAGGGAAGAATGCAAAATTAGCCATTGTGAATTCATGGTCCCCAATAACTAAATTCTTTCAAGTCATACTATGGTGGATTAAGCCTTCCTAAACTTGCTCATTTTGTTCTTTTCCCATGGATTACTGAATCTGCTTCACAGTGGGTTCTGTTGTCTCGATTCAATTCATACAATCCAGAGCTTATAAAAAATTATGATAAAACATAGAACATGTGGGGAAACTTTTCATATTTTTAATGGAGCTAATGTAGTATTAGCAACAAAACTAGATAAGGACAGTGTAGCAATACAAACATTAAGGACTGATCTCACTGTTACATAAAATCATCAAAACCTAAATAAAGTTCTTCCCTCAAGAATATCCAGGAAATTATCACCGTGACACATAATTACAAACACAACAAAAGGACCAGAATAGAAACATTTATTCTATGAATGCAGTAAGATATTTTTACTTCAATGGGCTTTTAATATAATTCATCAAAATTACAAATTAAGTGAAAAGATGTAACTTTTGGAAAAAATAACAGAAGCTGGTTAATATGTGTAGAGAACAAAATTATATACCCAGAGAGAAATATTATAGTCTATATACAATTTTTGTATATATTATGCATATATACATAAAATTGTACATATATAGAACTAAGGAAGATGGCAGGTCACATATGTGCATACATGTATGCATGTACATGATATCTATAACTCTATGTGTCTATGTATCTGTGTCTGTATCTAAGTCTGAAAAGAAACTCCCCCACATATATGCATTTACATATATTGTGCTTATACTATATTAATCTTTATAAAATGAAATATCTTATTAACAATAATAACAGGATCTAAAAGGCGTGTGAGACTAAATTTATCCCAAGCAGTACAAGCTATTTGATGAAGAAGAATGTAAAACTTCATTGAGTTGTATGAAAAAACCTTATATCTGATGGTATTAACTATGGTAATATGCAGAAATAGTATTATAAAGAGGTCAGTTTTATTTCAATCTGTAGATCTAATGATGTCAAGCATCTTGAAGTATTTTTAATGGATGTTGTAGAATTACTAAATGATTTACTTCTTAAAAGAAAAATTGTAATGAGTATAAAAATAGAAAAAAGTGCAAGAAATTTTCAAAGATAAATTAAGGAGATTTTTTTCAAAATGAAATATGTTATAATATAAGGGTATGAGATTTCATTTGCTAGGCTGACTCCAGTGCCTCTCTCCCTCCCCACCAGTTAAGTCCTGAAGACAATCTTGCTGCCCAGGGAGGCAGGTGGCAAATCAACCCCCACATAAGGTGGCTACACCTCAGTGATCACTGGAGTCACTTTCTGTGGCCACAATGCCACCACTGCCCAGAGAAGCTGTGTTTCTCTCTGGCTAAGGGCAGGGAAGCTCTTCTGAGAAACTCCTAACATGTTGCTGCTCTAGGCAGAGCCTGAGGGAGACACATGGCCTTCTGGGCCATAGCACAGTGTCTGTCGGGCGAAAGTGGGGCCATCTTTAGGGGGTGGAGAGGCCCCGTGTTCCTGCAGCTCAGGGACAGGGAATCTGGCTGTGCCTGGGCCACCTCCTGCAATACCCACAAGTAATTCTCACTCACCCTGTTACCCTGGACTTTGGGCACTACCTGGGTGGTACCCGTGCCTGCACAGGGGAGGAAAAGGGGCTGTGAAAAGTACCATTTCTGATAAGCAACAGCTCTTTCAGGTTTAATGCCATGTTGTGCCATCCTAAAGCTCTAAAAAAAAAAAAAACAGAAGAAAAAAAAATAATAAAGGTGTGATTTAAACCACATAGTATTAGCACAAGAATATTCAGATTGGAAGGAACCAGTTGTGGACTGAAGGGAAAGAGAACAAGGCCACACCATCAAACAAACCTAGTCTGGGAACCAGCACCTTGCATGGGCTGCCACCAGACTGGGAAAAGCCAGCCCCAGCCCTTTCCCATGCATGGGCTGGCAATACAAGAAGTGCGAATCCCTCACTCCCCTGCCCCTAAGCGCCTGGCTTATTTGGAGAAACACAGGCTACCGAGGTGAAATGCAGTTGGATGCCTGTGGTGCTGTGGCATTTCACTAACATTGCAGGTCTAGGGCCAGTGGTCTGATCATGGGTTCAGAGGACAGTGGCACACAGTGTGGCATCTGGGGGACCTCCTTCTGAGGGTGGCAGTCATTGTTGATTCCCGTGGTCTTGTTTTGAGGTCCTATATCACTTCCATTGTTTTGTGGGGTTGGGTTTTATCGTCTTTTGTTTTGTTTGATTATGTGAAATCCAATAGCAGGAGCAGCTATTTCAAAGATAGCAAGATATATTATGGTAGCAATTTTGGATTTACTACTGGCTTGTTTTAAAGTCTTTTATTGTATTCATTGTTTTGTTTTTATTGTTTCTATTTTATTCTGTTCTGTTTGATTTTTACTATGTCCAAAGTTATCTACAGCTATTTTGAAGACGTCTAAATGCATTATGGTAACTATTATTGATTTTGTAATGTTTTGAAGTCCTGAATCACAGTGGTTTGTTTTGATTGATTTTATTCTGTTTTATCCTTTTTAAAATGACAAAAAAAGTTGGAAGGAAAGTCCATGTAGAACTTAAAGCTTATGTGGGTTTTAGATCTGTGAAATATCTGTCACCACAATCCATAGAGAATTAAAAAATAGCCAATAATTAATCCAGGCACATTTAACTATTCAATGTTTTTTTTTCAATATCAGGTTAAGTAAATGGAATCAAATTCTAGATTGACTAAATCACAAATTTTAATAGCAAAACTTTCAAATTCACAGAATAATTTTTTTAAATACAGAGGCATGTCTAAACAGATTCACAATTTAATATTGAGTAAAAATATAAATTAATAGAATAACAAGCATATTGTCTGTATTAGCTTACTCAACACCCACAGTTTAAAGGAAGAAAGTGACTTGGCTCATACCTTCAGAGGATTCAGTTCATGGTCGGCTGGCTCTAAGACAAGGGTGTCGTATGGAAGGGCTTGGTGGGGTACAGTTGCACCTCATGGCAGTCAGAAAGTGGAGCAGAGGAAGAGCACTAGTGGAAATATACCTTTCAAAGGTACACACCTAGTGACACCCTCCAATTGGACTCCACACTTCAATAGTGCATTTAGTTTTGAACATATGAGGACCAACAACAGTCCATGATATAATCGAGTCTACAAAAATCTCTTCATCCAGTCAATTGAGGATTGAGATGAACTGACACAATTCCATTGCTTGTCAACTTCCCACATAGTAATATCTCCTTAAACCATAATTAATCACTAAAGAAAATAATGTTTGCAGTTTCATATAACATGATATGTACAACTATCACCATCATGTGAGCAGCTTTCCCCCATGAGATCCTTTCCATCATGCCAGTACTATCACGGAATCATCTAACTCTGGACTGAAACTGTGACAAAATAAACTTCTCTTCCTTTAAGTTGTAGGTGTCGGAGACTTTCTAAGCAAGTGGAACGTGCCAAAGACAATATCTTCAATATCTTCAGTGAGCATTTGTATTATCTGGCAATCATTTAAAATTCATATTCTCAGGCCAGAGGTTTAGCTCAGAGGTACAAGCACCTGCCTGGAAAGTGTGAGGTGATAAGTTCGATCCCTGGTAGCAAGTAAATAAATAAAATTAAATTCATATTCTGATACACTAGGTGTGGTGCAAGATGTGGCTGGCATTAAAACAGTAAGGAACAGAAATAGTAATAGATGCTTATAGCTGAAATATGGAGGAAACTGACTTTTCATGTAATCCATGTGCTCGAAATGTCAAGCCAAAACATATCACCAAAACCCACTGATAAATGCATGCTACATTCTTTAGTTTGATCACGTAAAGTGATCTGAGTATAGGTTTGAGAAATGGATATAAAATACAGACAGGTGTACAGTGAAGGAGATCAAGATCAATCCATATATAATTTTTATTTTAAGAATTATTGTTTAGATTAAGTTTTTAAAAATGTTTATAGGAGAAGCATCACTCTGACTACATCCCAAAAGAAGACATTTCCTCTGTTACATGTATCTTTAAACTCAGAAGTTTAAGGACACAAATTTATCATACAGTTTTGAAGAGCAAAAGTTGAATAGCCTAGAATCACGGTGTAACCAGAATTACGGCTCTTTCCAGAGACTACAGAAGAATCCATTCCCTTGCCTTTGCTTGCTTCTACAAGTCTCCTATAGTTCTTGCATTGTGGACACCCACTTCCTCTGACTTCAAAGACAGAAAAGTCAAGTCTCTCTGAATATTTCTTCCACCAGAAGCTATTTTTTAAAGTGACTCCTGGGAAAAATTCTCTTTTTAAGGATTCATATAATTAGGTAGTACCCAGCTGGATATTCAAAGGTAATGTTATAGCAAGGTATTTAGTAAATGACACCTGCAATGTCCTGTTTACTATGTATGTAAAGTAGCAATTAAGAAGATAGAAGGTAAAGGGCATCTTTAGGGCATCATTATCCTGCCAGTTTCAGATGTGAGAAACATTATCATAGGAAACAAAAAATTATCCTTAATTAGTGAATAAATATTAGCAAATCATAATACCATTAAGGAATCACAAACATCACAAAACACAAAGGAAAATAGCAGAGAAAAAAACAATAATGAAAGTCCATCAAAGAGAAAAGAACAAAATTAGTTTACTGCTAACACAGTCATAGGTACACATAAATGAGAGAGCAAGACAAACCAGAAAAAAGGTGAATAAGTAAAATAAATACAATACTGGAGTACACACAGAAAGATTACACAAACTGAAAAGCAATATCAAACATGTGGATGAGAAGGTTCTCCTTTCTCCAGATGAAATTATAGAACTGGCACCCATAGCTCCTAGATAAATTTACTAACTTGACAACAAAAATAAAAGCAAACTACAGAGAATCTGCTAGAAAACAATGTTAGTTAAAAAAATACAACAGTGTAATTCTTCTCCATCATGCTAAACTCTTGGAAAATTGCTCACAACATTTTTTTCAAGAATTAAATGATTCGGTTAAATATTTCAGGTCATACTTAATGGTATTTGAAATTAAAAATTAAGTAAATTTCTCTCTGAAATGTAAGTTAAATATATCTCTGGTAATTTTAAAAAATCAGAGTCACTAACTTTACTATACAACATGTGACCTGGAAAAGGCAACTTATGAAAAGTAACTACAAATAGTCACGCACACAAGAAAATATTGTAATATCTCTCTTTCTCATAATCATATAAATAAGAAATAACCTTCAGATAATATGGTATCAGTTGCTTTTATTAAATTCACAGTGCTTTTATTAAATTCACATTAATTAAGATAGATGTTAAAATTATCAATTCAAATGTTCTAGATATTATAATTTAATATAACATCTTAGGAAATCAATTTTGAATTATGCCTTAAAAATCTTAAGAGTATGGACCACGGATATAGCTTGGTGACACAGTGCCTTCCTGGCAAGTGTGAGATCCTGAGTTGAATTCCTAATATCAAAAGAAGTAAAGTAAAATAAAACATTTTTAAAAATTTAATAGTCTTAATTAAGAGTTTATGCCTTGAATTAATAAATTATTTCCTATTTTTCTGAAGAAAAGAATTAGAAAAGTCACCTCATATGTATATAACAAGCATTCATTAGTAGATCATTTTTATACTAAAGAAGGAACTCTGTGAGCATGTAAACATGACATAAGCATAGAATGGACAATTAAAAACCATGGAGTTTATGTGTGTGTGTGTGTGTGTGTGTGTGTGTATGTGTGTGTGTGTGTAAAGACCACTGTGGGAGAAAAATTGCTAGCTTCAGAAACTATAAAGTATAACAAGTAAATGCATAAACATATAAATAAAAATGACCCTGTGTATTAAAAATTCTCAATTCAAATAAATGCATTTTTCTTTCAGTCATTTTTCTATTTTCTAACATGCAAACCATCAAAGAATAAAGAATCAAAAGTAAAGAATAAACAGTAAGAAAGAACAACTTCAAAAGCAGAATGAAAGTATGTTATAAAAGCACATACATTATATATTAAAGTCTTAGATCAAAATTTTTAATTCTTGTAGAAATCAGAATGTATTGGCATTTAGAATTTAAAAGTGAAGTCAGAAACCTTATACTGTATTGAAAAAAATTATTTTGAAACATTTTCTAGCCAACTAAAACATTTTGAAGTCGATAATTCTATAAAGTATTAAACATGTTAAAAACTGATTAATAAAGAATTGAAATCTATTAAATAGCTAAAGTTCAAGTAATTATTAGCATAACTAAAAATAGTCATACAAAGGTCAAAATATTTCATGAAGCTGTTAATAATGTAATTACATGACCAGTTGTGCCCACAGCAAAACATGTATGTTAGCTGACTCTAGTTCGTGGTATATATCAACAACTGGCACAGGCATAATTTTTAGATTAGTTTTGTAGTTTTCTGTTAATATTTGTTTAAAACAATTATGAAAAGACTTTTTTATAGGAAAGTAGAAACTATTAAGCTCATTATTATAAGATACCTTTTTACAAAATGATAGAACATCATACATATAATTCTACTTAGGAGGAGAGGATTTGGTAAAATAAGATGATGATTTTTCATTGATATTTTCCACAATTCCAAAGGAAGTCATGAAACAGATCAATGAAAGTGTACTCAAGACTGGAGTACTCCATATTGTTTTTAGGTATCAGGATTTCAATGTGACAAAGTTTGAGGGTCTATGTATAAAAACACTTTGTCCACAAACTCTCTTAGACAGAACTTCACAGTTTGGGCCATTGTTTTAAAATTGGAGCTGAATGTGATATCTGTCCTTGTTCTTGGATAGGTTGTTTGCTGTTCAACCCACTTTAATCGCTTGATTTGGGCTTGCCAGGAGCTCAAGAAGATAAAAATAAAAATTTGTGAAAATATATAATCATGGTATCAACAGATGTTTGAATGTGAATGGTTTATTTCTTAAGTTAAGAATTGGATTTTTCATATGTATAGTATAAAAGTCTGCAAGCTATGTCAGGTTTTTCAGTGACAGAGGAGGAAGCTCCCTAGTATAATGTTTTGTGATAATTACCCTTGCTATTGGATTTGATTAAGAGATATCTAGGAGATTAATGAAGCACATTTCTCAGTGTGTACATGAGGTGTTTCCAGAGACAATTGGCATAATCCAGAAAACTGTGGATGGCCCCATCCAATAAGACTTCAACCTGGATGAATGAAAAGGGGAAGAAAGGTAAGTTGAACTCTATTTAAAAGCTCAGTTCTGCTTGAGTATATAGTGCTTTGACTTTGGTCATCAAACTAGAGCTTCCAGGGATTTTCCAAGCCTTGAGCCTTGGAATGATGCTTCATTACTTACTCCTCTTGTTCTGTTTCCAGCTTTTGTTTTTCTAAAATACAGTATCTAACACATATTTTTCATACATTTTTACATTATTTACTAAAAAGAAAATTTTTCTGTTTGAAAATAAACTTAACTTGTTATAGTCAGGATTTACAAAGGAATGTATTTAATATGGGACATATAATTTGAAGATTATTTTACCCAAAGAGTCAAATGCAAAGGAGTGCAGGAAATCTATCTACACACTAAAAATCCAAAGAATACAGCTGAGGGCCTGGATCCCACAGCAATGTCCTGCACAAGTCCAGTTGATGACCTAGAGCCCATGACAATGTCTTGTGCAAGTCTGTACCAAGGATCTGCACTAGGGAAGATAAAAGGCCAGTGTTGGAAGCTAGAAAGTCTGTAACAGTGGGATGAAGGATCTGCATTGGAGCCAGGAATTGATGTTCAAGGTAAGGACCAGAGCTCCCCTGAAGAAAACTGCAGCCATCCTGACTGACAGCAAGGACCGGAGCTCCTCTGAGGAGGGGTTCACATCAGCAAAGTCAGCATGGGAAGCTTCTCCAGGAGAATCAACAGCGCTCCATCTTCCTCTCCAATTGTGCTTTTATGCTATTGGCAACAGTCCTCAGGAGGGCCTTGCTCACCGAGCACCATGCTGACTCAGTTCAGCTTGGTGTTACGAGCTGACCGTTAGTTAATCTACCACTTGAGTTAATAACTCAACTGTTAGCTTCAAAGAAGATATAGTTATATACTTGCATTTCAAATTGCATACTCGGAGTATAATATGAGAAATTTGTAACATATGTTTGAAATAAAGGTGCACCAATCAGGATCTGTTTCTGACTATAAGTTCATTTGTTCTTTTAAACAATATTTTTATTTTGAGCAATGTTCGGGAAACACGGATTTAGCCCAAATCTGTACTGCTGCCTGTGTTGTGTTGTTTATTCTATTTGGGGAATTATTTAGAGCTACTTACATTGTGTGTCCCTTTTCTGATTTATTTTGCCACCTGTTTTAGGGACAGTTTCACTGTTACACAGTCACACACATGTATTTATGTAGCATATCTGACTACTTTTCTTCTGTAACAGCAGAGTGACATAGTTGGAACAGAATGTTGAAAGCCTCTTACAGCCTAAATCAAATGAAATCAAGCTATTATTATAAATTTGTTACATATGGATTTTCAAGTTTTTATTATATTTTTGGCATATCCTGAAAGTCATTTTAATGCAGAGTATAGGTGATATCCTTTTTCCCATTAATTTTTAAAATTTTACTAAGTTCTCTTACTTTTTGGCTCTGTGCATTTTACATCCTATTTTTTTAACCTCTCTTATTTCTTTACTCCTACATGTAATTCCAATTTAGGAGAGCAATGAAAGATGAGAAGAATTTTAGCAAAGAAACTGCCAATTATTTTGCAAAGTCATACCACTAGTTGAGTTTCCACAAGGCCACAGGACAGTTAACAGAATGGAGCCAGAAGGAGCAGAGTGACCTCCAGTGATTCTACCTTCAATTTCCTACCTCCCTCTCTGTGTGATAAACTCAGTATCGCTTCACTGTCAAAAAGCTCAGCAAGAAGAATGACTGTAGAAGTTCAACAGAAAGGATGTTTGTTTCCTGCATCTATTGGGTTTATTTCAACCTACTCTTCATAGTTTCATGTATATTGAGTTAGGAAAACAAGTTTTATCTTCATTTGTTCAGAATATGTAAATGTACATGTTTTAAAACATGTAAATTTAAAATCCAAGGATATGAAATATATAGTTTGACTTCTTAATAGCTGTCTGGTTATAGAACATACTGGAAAAGCATCTTCTGTCTCACTTTTCTTACATGTAGCAGAGAACTGCTGTAAGAATTAAAAGAGATAATATGCAAACACTTTAAGCATATCATACTCTAAGCATGTTTACAGAAAGGAAGGACACACGTGAAATATCTAGTGTGTATTATGCATTTTCAAATAAGCAAATAAAACCATCATCTTTATTAAATGTTTTCTTAAATTACCTGAGATAAGAATTTTTTATAGCAATAATACTTCCCTCTTGTTTTAGGTAAAAGTAAACATCTTATATTGTAATTATATAGTGTGGTGGTATAACTCAGTATTCATGGATAGGTTTCAGATCTTACAGGTGTCCCAGATGTGAGAAAATGCCCAGATTTGAATTACTCACTGTTCCTACTCTCAGACAATAGGACCATTAACAAGGCAGGTTTAACTGCTGAGTGCATATCTCCTATTAGAAAATCTTTGTAGAGACAGCATTTCATAGAGAAGCTTAAAAATCACTTGAACTACTAGAAATTTCAGAAGAAATAGGTGATTCAAAAGAATATAATGGCGAATATATCCTGTCGTCAGGTAGCAGTGATAAAAGGACCCTTTGATCCACTGACAATGGTAATTGATTATCTCGTGATAAAAATGAACAACTATAACTCCTAGGTACTTAAATACATGTCTCCATGTTATCCTTGGCTTTAACTGTGTTCTCTGTGTGTTAATTTTATTTTCATTAAAGTACAGTAATTAATGTCTTCTGAATCCTTTCATATTTTATTATGGATTAATAATGAATATACTCTTTAGTAGTATTGGCAAAAATGGTTATAAGTGGTTGATCTTTCCTTTGAGTCACATCCAATACACCAATATCTTTCTGTAAGATCATAATATCTAAGCATCAGGTCTCAAATGTCTGGTTCTGTCTATATTTTTAATTAAGCATGCATTCAATTTACATTCCTTCATCCGTATGATTATATGATAATGTCCAATAGATCTGGAGATAGATTGCATAAAACTCACCCACAAATATTCTATTTAGCCTCTATCTTAGCTTAATAAGATGATTGGTGAAGCTGAGGCGGGGTAGATGTATCACAACCCAATCACTATTTTGATAGCATGGTTTCAAATCAGATGATAAGACAGATGTTACTTCAGGTACTTCTGATATAGGAGAAAGAAACTCCCAACCTACTACATGTCTGATTAGAGTTTGTGTTCTCTGAAACTGAAGAATGAATTTTAGGAACAATGGAGGTTAAGAGCACAGTATATTTACTGAGAGAAAGAAAGCTTCTGTCTGAAAGAGAGAGAGAGACAGATGGGGTCCCAAGTGGGTTACCAAAGACTCTGGCTTTTCAAGGGACTTTTATAGAGCAAAACCACAAAGTGAGGAGGGTCCGAGGAGAGGAAAAATGGGAAATCATAAGGTGGGCATGAGGTGGAGTAGAGCTACGATAAACCAATAAGATTATGAGCACAATTGCTCAGGTAAAATTGATTAAATCCGGGACAAATGGGGAAGCAAGTCACGTAGTAAGCACACAGGAATATAGAGCAGGTGCTCTGTCTCTGGGGGGTTGACTTAGTGGCCCTTTCTGGATTCCTCAAGGTGATACAGACCTGTTTAGAATATCAATCCCTGATATTTATCCTTAGGATGTGAGTGCATTCGTTTGATTTTTTTTATTTTAAATAGAATAAAACAAAGCAAAATAGAATAAAGCAAATCCGAACAGTACAAAGCAAGTGATGCAGAACTTTAAAACAAGACACAGGAAATCAACAATGACTACAATGTGTCTCATTTCCTTCAAAATAACTGCCCATACCTTCACACACAATAAAGAAATACAATCAAACAAAATAGAGCACAATCAATCAAAACAAAAGGAAGCATTACAAGACTTGAAAAGAAGCCATTAGGATATTAGGAAATTAACAGTGGTTACCACTTTCTGTTTTTAGGCATTTCCTTCCCTATCACTTTCTTATCTATGTTGGTTTTTGGATCCCACTAACTCCTTTGGTTTTTTTATGATAGGGAGATAACATTGTTCACCTATATGATTCCAAACCATCTCATCCATGAGCATGTTCTCCATTTGCATCCATTTACCTACAAGATTCTCAAGATTATCTTCCTTTATAGGTGAGTAGCTTTCCATTGTATGAAGATATCATATTTTTTATATCCATCATGTGGTTTATGGGCAACTCACCCTTTGTTTTTTATGGTCTCCTGTTGTATGGAAGAATTGTTTTCTCTCTTTTGATTTCATGAATTTCCTTTCTACTTAAATGTGTTTCTTTCATAGAGTGTACTGATGACTCTTGCTTCTTGACCCACTCTCCCTGTGTTTCTTCTTATTGGTGAATTGAGGCCATCCACATTCATGATTATAACCAGCCTGCATCGGTTCATCTCTGCCACGCTGTCCTCCTGCTGTTGGCCCTCCGTGTATCCCCTTTATTCATTTGCCTGTTCTGTTTCACAGTCCTCCTCTGCTGCTGTTCCTGGAACCATGGTCATCTTTATCTCCCTAGAATATCCTTTAGCACTCACTAGGGTTGGTTTGGTGGTCATGAATTCCTTCAATTGTACTTTATCATGAAAATGTCTTATTTTTCCATCAATTTTGAAAGATAGTTTTGCAGGGTAAATCAATCTGGGTTGGAAGTTTTCTTTCAGGATTTGAAACACTTCAAATTCTTTTTGACTTGATTTGTGTTGAAGAGTCTGCCATAATTCTGATTGGTTTTCTTTTATAGGATATCTGTTTCTTTTCTCTAATAACTTTTAATATTATGTTCTTGTGCCGAATTTCTGGGATCTTGATTATTATATGTCTCGGTGTAGATTTACTTTGGTTATGGCTACTTGGAGTTCTATATGCCTCACTTATCTATATGCCAGGTTCTTTTCCCATGTTTGGGAAGTTTTCTGCTATTACTTCTATAAATAGTCTTTTTATTTCATGTGTGTTGACCTCTGCTTCTTCACTGATACCTATGATTCTTAAATTATTTTTCTTTGCTTCATCTTGCAGCAATTTGAATTGTTATTTCCTAGTTCCTTGTTGTGTTTACGAAATCTTTCCTTTCATGATCGCTAGCATGATCCCATCTTCAAGGTCTGAAAGTCTATCTTCAGTCTCTTTCAAGTGGTTTCACCAGCTTTCAATCAACTTTTTAGTTTCCTGGATATCGCTTTGAATCTGTTTCATGCACTGTAATTCCTTCCTATATTGTTCATTCAAGGTTTCCATCATTTTCCCGTGCTCCTGTTTTATCTATGCCTTCTTTAGATACGCCCAGCAACTCTTTCACTATGTTTGTGATTTCTTCTTTTACCTGAGACATTATTTATGATCTGATTACTTTTACAGTCTCATGACGTCATTTCCTTACTTCAGTTGCCATCCTGTTGGAGATTTCAGGTGTGTGATTTCCATTTTCTTCCATGACTGTATCCCAGACTTGTTCTGTGTGGGCTGGAGGTCTGAGCTTGCCTTTTTTTCTTTGTCTTGACATTGTCCTGGGTTCCTCTCAACAAGCTGGTTGTGGGGTCTCAGGCATTTCCCACATTGGCTGCCCTTCTGTGGTATAGGGCAATGGGACAGGCACCTGGCTTTCTCTGAACCCAGGTTTTCAGGGAGGTAGGAGGGTGTGAGGCAGGCTTCTCCAGACCCATGCAGCTACACTGAGACTTCCCCGATGGCCAGGAATGCGTGGTGGTGTGGCTAGTTCTTCTTCTCTAAGCCTTTGTGTCTACACCGAGACTCTCCTCATAGTGGCAGGCACACAGGGATGTGTTTGTCTGATTCTTCTAGCAGGCACTGGCTGCCAAAGGAAGTAAGCATCTCCAGTGGTGCACAGGATGTACCTGGCTGCATCTTCCTGCCCACACTGGCTGCCCAAAGAAGCAAGACTTCTGACAGCATTGTTGTGTGCACAGGGGCTTTATTTGATTCTTTTGCCTTGAGGTCTGGCCCACAGTAAGAGGTTTCTGTCTCTGCTGCAGTTACAAGGAATCTGTCTTCTGCATTGACTCCTTTGAGGGCCTATTCCTGACTGCCTATAATATTTCTATCTAACTCAGCTGCTGTAATGCTTTAGTTTAAAAACTGCTTCTGAAAAATCAGTAAATCTTAAATTTATGACCACTAATTTTCAGTGGACAACGTTATATCTATAATCAGAAGGAAAAATAAGTTTTTCTGTCTCAAAAACAGAAGTTTCCTGAAGACAATTCTGCAGTTTATAGAATACTCTGCAGTTTATGATAAGAATATGTAGGTGTTTAAAAGTTAAGTATAACACTTGATTGTTTATGTTCCCATCAAGTTAATAATTAAGTGAGCACGTAGTTCATTAATGCTGTCATTCAACACACTTATATTCAGAGTTATATATATGTACAAAGCAGATAGACATGCAAACATCCATACCAAACCTTAAGTGTATAAGTTGTTCTACTGGAGAAGCATTTACATTACATGATATAGAGCTATTTAAATATCAGCCCTATGTCACACATTTTATGTGCATTGATAACTCAAACTGATACCTCATCTCAATAATCTATATTTTATATGAACAAGCAAGTAATGAACAAGGAAATAAGAATGAAATTAGTGTAGCTGACATGTCTTAAAGATGATAACATGAGAAAGTGTGGTAAAAGGAAAATAATTGCAGAAAGTGGCAAAGGAACACTTCATTAGACCATCAAAGCTAAACTTTGATAAGGAACCAAGCAAATGAAGAGCCTAGAGACCTAGCATTAAAGGCAGGAGGAGAAACATGTGTTCAGTGAACACTGAAGCAGGAACGAATTTAACAACATTGAAATTATCAAAGAAGGCCTGCATAGCTGGAGAAGAGAGCAGGAAAAAGAGACTCCAAATGAGATTGCTGATGTGTCTACTGGACAAAGCATACAAGTCCTTCTAAGGTACACTTAGCAGTGGATTTTATCCCTAATGCAATGCGAAGCCGCTGCCAGCTTTTAAGCATCTGAGTGGTAGCTTAAATAATTGACTCTGGATAGTGTGGAATGAGAGCCAAAGCACATGGTAAAAGCTGAAATAGCAGTTAAGAAAGTATTGAATCAATCCATGTGAGACAGACAGGGCTTTCTTGTAATAATAGCAATGAAAATAGAAACAGAAAAATTCAAGTTAATATTTTGAGGAGGAAAAGGAATTTGTGATGGATTAGGTAAGTTATGACAAATAGTTGTTTGACACCACAATAAAGAATAGACATTCTTTCACAAACTGTACAAAAATAAGAATAAATTGTAGGTCTGTAAAAAAGTGAGTTTTGTTAAGAGCTAAAGAAACCACCTCTCATTCAAGAGTCTCAAGATGTAGTAATCCTGGGATAGAGTGGTAATTGATGAGTTTTTATTTTTATAAAGGGCCTCAGAACTCATGCATTTTTTTTGATGAAGTAACTTCAAATACTTCTACTTAGGATGTTTATAACTTTACATGGAAAGAAGTTTAACTTTCAATAATGGAATTCATTTGTTGCTTATATGTCATTTATAGTCATGAGGAAATTTGGCTTTTAAATAATTTTCAGCATTTGTATTTGGATACATAAATATAAATTGATAAAGTAATACATTCTATAAGAATAAAATACATATAAAGCATATAAAGAACAAAACTAAAACATTTAGAATTCTACCAACCAGAGACAGCCATTATTAAAATGATAGCACACTATTTCCAAGTATGTCTCCCTGCACCCCAAAACACACATGGATGCATTCAAAACAGGATAAATACCATGGGAAAAAACATGAAATTTAGAATGAGGCAAAATTAAGTATGAATGCCTACTTTGAAACATACTAGCTGAACATTCTTGAGAATAATTTATAGACATTTTGAATTGCCACTTCCTCTGGTTTAAGAGGAATAAAGTGGCCTCCAGTACAGGACTGATAACGTGTAATGTCATGAGTACTTGAGTGAAACCTATAAGTGAAAGAAGCCTGACTCAAAGCCAGCATTCTGTGTAGCTCTTTGAGAATGATTTTTCAAAGAGCAGAATTATAGGAATAGAAAATAGACTAGAGTCTCCTCGGGTCTCCAGTTGGAGGAACAATTGACCACTAAGGGTAATGGGATAATTTTAGAAAGTGAGGAAGGCTAGGAAATTACTTTACATTTATCATGTGATGGTGAACAATTCTACATGTTCTTAAATACTAATAGAAACACTAAATAAAGTAGATTTACTGTATTATAGTTTTATTTTGAAAAATAGAATCATTTTTAAAAACTTTTCAGCAAATTTCAGAAAGGAAGAACACCTAATCTTAAGGAAATCTACAAAAGTAGTAACTTGCATTCTCAGCAGTGAAAAAACTCAGTATTTTTTTTTAACCTAAGACTAGAGGAAAAAGCTTAAGGTATCAGTTCTTGCTACTTTTATTACACATTGCTCTGGGGATTTTAGGAAGCACCATAAGGCAAGAAAAATAATTACATAGATTGAAAAGGAAGTTTGTACTGTCATTGTTTGATTTTCCATTTTTAATGTTTGATTTTGTAACTTGAACAATTACTTCTAAGATAACAACATGTAATTATCAACTAGTGATTTATTACTGATTTTAAAAAAAGAGAACTGTCAAGTATTTGATCTTAAAACTAACATGGAAAGCAAAGAGAATAGCCAAAAACTGAACAGAAAAAAAGTGGAGGATTCTAAAAAGGTGATTT
The DNA here is from genome assembly GCA_004027455.1 of Hydrochoerus hydrochaeris. Lineage (NCBI taxonomy): Eukaryota > Metazoa > Chordata > Mammalia > Rodentia > Hydrochaeridae > Hydrochoerus > Hydrochoerus hydrochaeris. The sequence continues at coordinate 99,250 of PVLA01001530.1, read as the reverse complement.
AAAATTTTGTTATAGAGATAAAAGTTACTGTTGCACTGCATTAGTGTAAGGATGGCCATATCAATTAGCAGGATTCCAAATAGAATCCCATGTTTATGATCAATTAATTTTTCAGTATTTAATTAACACATTTATTAATACATGCTTGCAGTAGATAATGTTAACATTCCTTGTGTATAAATGGTACATGTACAAAACACATCTTAATTCCTTTTTTCAACCACTTTCCCTCCTTTCCTTTCTCAATCCCTCCATCTCTTGATCCACTTTCCCATTTGAGAACCATCTATCTCCCTACTTCCTATTAGCTATCTTTTATTTTACTCTATATGTAAAGTTTGGCTTTCTATTAGAAGAAAATTATATTTCCACATAATATGTAAGCCTGTTGCTATGGTTTGTGCCTGCATGTCCCCCAAAACCTCAAAGAGTCATGGATACAGACTTCTAGAATTTGTGATTGATTCATGGTTTACTACTGGAATTATGGGTGTGAGTGCTGTACTCACCCTAGGGTGTGTGGCCTACAGTCAATATAAGAGACAGAAAGAGTCTTCTTTTGTGCTTCTCCCATTTCGCTGTGGTTGCTTTTGCTGTTTTCCACTGTCATGCACAGTTGCCCCACTGCCATGCCACCCTGCCTTGAAGACAGTTGATTATAGACTGAAACTGTGAGTTAAGTAAACCTTTCCTTCCTTAATTTGGGTGTTGAGTATTTTGTCTCAGCAATGAGAAAAAAATGAACTAACACATCTGTGTATCTGAGTGAGTTCACTTACTGTTATGGTCTCAAGGTGCATCCATTTTTCAGAAATGACCAAAGTTTACCTTTCTTTATGGCAAAGTAGTACTGCCATGTGTATAAATATCACATTTTTTTATCCATTCACCTGTTGATAGACATACAAGCAGCTTCCAAGATCATGTGTTCTGTTTCTATGAACGTGGGTTATGCATATGTCATTAAAATATGATGTCTAACTTTTGGGGGAAGATGCCTATCAAGAGAATGTCTGGGCCAAATAGCATTTTTAGTTTTAGCTTTCTGAGGAACATTCATACCTATTTATACAATGGTTGCACTAGGTTACATTTCCACAAAGAACAGAAGGATTTACTTTTCTCTCCCAGAGTTTCCAGCATTTATTTTTTGATTACTGGATGATGACCATTCTTTTTGAGGTAAGATGGAATCTCAGTGTTCTTTTAATGCATTTTTCTAATGGCCAGTGATGCTTAGCATTTCTTTGTAAATTAATTAGCCAGCAATTAATTTTCGACAGTTTCTAACAAAATTTAATCAAGAGGAGCTGAACTTTTCATCAAATGGTGGTAGAGCAATTGGTAATATTTATGGAAAAAATTAACTTTGTTGCAAGGATGCATACACATTGCTTCAAAAAAAGATATACTTAAATGCAAAAATCTAAAAATCATTACAATATATGGAAAAATTCTTTATGACATTGAGTTAAACAAGTCACTTTGTTTAAATATGGCATAAAAAATGGAAACCATAAAAAATTTGCTAAAAGTGAACTATTTTTCAAAACTGTAGATGAAAAGGCAAATCATAGGCAAGGAGAAAATTTTTGTGAAACATAATTTCATTTTTATAAACAAATACACACACACATATATATGGTTAAGAACTTTGTAACAGGAAAAAGTGTACAAAATATTTGAGCAGACTATTTATAAAAGTAGATATAAAAAGAACCAAGGAGTACTTCGAGAGATGTGTAACAGCAAAATCATTAGAAAAATATGAATTGAAATCACTAAAACTGAACACTGAAAGGTAAACCCTAAGTTTAAAAGAGTAACAATACCAAGCATTGGTAGAGATGTGAGAACATGAATCTCTTACATTTCTAGGGAAATAAACATGGTCCGTCATTTTAGAAAAAAATGTGCTGATAGAAGCATAAAAATGTATTGTATGTCAGTAATTCCACTTCTAAACTGAACTGTACTTCTAGGTTTAATTTCACTTCTTGATATTTACTCAAAAGAAATAAAAACACAAATACCTAAAGGACTTATAATACCTGAACATTCATTTATAGTTAAAAAACCTGGAAGACATCTGTCATAGCTTGTATCTACATTTCCCCCAAATCTTCAGATGCTTGTAGGTTGGGCTTTTCAGAACTGGCTGGATGTAGGGTGCATGATAAAAAGATTAAGGGTGTGTGGTAATAAATTAGTCCACTGAATGAAATTAGCATAGTTCTGGGTGGCATCACCCTAAAAGCTGATAGCATGGGTGGGATAAAAAAGAAAGGCAACTTGAACAACTGCATCTAACAGGAAATTATGTAATTATCAACTAGTGATTTTTCACTGGTTACTATTATTTTCTTTTTTTTTCTGTTTTGTTTTGTTTTTGAGATTTTGCATTGTTTCTACCCTCTTTCTGTTTCAAAATTTTTTCTTTAAATAAAAAAAATTTTAAAAAAACAAGAGGAGGAAAAGAAAGTGCCCTAAAATAGATAACTGTATGTATACTTAAGTGTATAGGATTGATAACCATTTTACTAAGTTTTTGTTGGATCGGTGAACAGAACTGTTTGCAGCCTCACTGTTTGAATGTCCACTTTGTATGCTTTAATTTTGTAACTTTAACAACTATATCCAAGAAGACAATATGTAATGTATCAAATAGTGATTTCTTACTGTTTTTTTTAAATTCTGTATTGTTTCTACCCCTTTTTCTGTTTTGCTTCCCCCCTTCTTTAAATAAAATTTAAAAAAAAATTTAAAAAAAAAGAAAGGCAGCCTCTCTGCTGCTTGCTGCCTTCTGCCTGCCCAGCTCTGCCATGAACTGCGTCTCTCACGTGCCGTCCCTCTGCCATGCTGCCCTGCCTCAAAGCCAGCCTAGTATGGACTGAGATCTCCACAAACTGTGAGCTGAAATAAACCTTTCCTCCTTTAACTTAGGGTGCTGGATAGTTTGTCTCAGCCATGAGAAAAGTAACTAAGAAAACACCCAAATATCCAGCTAAAAACACTAGCATTTTTATGAATAAATTGTCCAAAAGTCCAAGATAAAGTGAAGATGTATTTAGAAGCCGTATGTTTTAGTGTGTCATTGAAGAAGAGTTCTCAGAATGGCAGTCTTCATGTCTTTGTTGAGCACTGAGGCTTTTAACGCCTGGCTTCTGAGACAAGGATGAGAAATTCTTTCAGCCCTGCTGTTTCGTATTTCTCTCTCTCTCTCTCTCTCTCTCTCTCTCTCTCTCTCTCTCTCTCTCTCTTTCTCCTCAGGCAACTTTCTAAAAATCTACCTTTGGTTATTGTACACAATGAAAAGAAACCATGAATAAATTGTTAACTCATATAAGTCATAAACCCAGCATAAAATGATATTGATTCAGGGCCAAACTCTACATGTAATATTGTTCTTCAGGTTTATTCAAATATGTATTTGAAACTGATTGATGATCAAGCAATTATTGCAATTAAATGTTTAGATGAGGAAGAAATACCAACACATCTTTTATTTCTGTTATTATAAATGTGATTAGAAAACTAGCAAAATGCCTTGAACTTTTAAAAACTCAGATTAAAAAAGAAAACTTTTTTTTTAGAAGTTTCTAATAACTATATGGTTAAACCCTATTTTTGTTTTTCAATCTGAGCAGTATGTAAGTGTTCTGAGATATCTTTTGGCCTGATAATTAATATGCCATAAGAAACAACAAATTGAGTCATGTTTATACATCTGCAATTCTAAGCTGAATTGTGGGGGAGAACATGAGATTTGATTGGTAAATCGAGAGAACTTCTAAAAGACCCAGAACATCTGTACTGTCTTTGCTATGTAATTGTCTTTAAGAACCTCTGTAAAGGAAGATCCACTTTTGTTGGAGAAAAGTTAATTCTCTTCCACATAAACAAAATATTGTTAATGTTTTTGAGGATTGAAAGGGCCACTTGTTGGTAAACAGATCATTTAGAATGTGTGAAAGATGGAAACACTTTTCATGCTACTAATGAAAGTGTAAGACCCGAGCTGTGAGAAGCTCGAAGCATTGTCAGGGCTCCCTGGGATAATCTTCTTTTTGATGATTAGACTTTGAGGGCAGAAAATAAAGCTTACACTTGGAGTATCATATTTTAAATGAATACTTGCACAGAAATGGAACCTCTAAACTCTTTTACAATGAGAGCTCCATTGCACTGCATCTTTTAAATGCTTCTTATAGATTCTTGGATAATTAACATTGGCTTAATAATATGGGATATTGGGTGTGGTTTAGATAAAAACTGATCACATATGGTGTGACTTTTAAAGAAGCAAAACTATGCATTATACCAAAATAATCCCTTTAATATTGTGAGAAATGTCAATACTAAATGTTCACTTCTGTAAAAAAAATGCAGCTCATTTGCAGAATCATTTTTAATGGATGTTTTTCCACTAAGTGGACCCAGATGAGTTTCTGAGATGGGCAGGAGTAAGTACTTCGTGGCCTGTGTAGGCAAGAAGCATAGCACCAAAGGGAAGCAGAAAAAATACTGACAGAAAAAAATGGTCCACTTCCAAATATGAAGTGGGGAATTGAAGACAGTCAAATATATTAGATAACAATATATGTAACCCAAGTAATGGGTACCACTGTTTTCACATACTTTAAAAAGAAACTGTGTGTTTAGTCGAACAACAAAGGTGTTTCAAAAATACAGGAACAATCATCACACACATATACATATAGCATATTTTTTTCAATATTCTCCTTTTATCAAATAATAAACTGAACTACCAGAACTATGGCTGATTTTCCTGACAAGGACCAACAAGAGATTTAAATGTAAGTTATGTTAAATTAAGTTAATCTAAGAACAGTAACTCCTCCTTCTAGAATTAACACTACATTTAGTGCAATTAGGAGAAAATTTCTCAGAGTAAAAGTAAAGTAAAATAAAATCTTTAAATGGAAAGTGGTTATTTAAAAAGAAGTAGCTGTTTTCATTAACATGGTAGCATGAGAGTTACAGCATAAAATGTCTACTGTCAAAATATACTGATTCAAATACCAAATCTATAAAATTAATTATCCCAGGATACTAAGCAAAGTTTTTATTTATACCTCTTGTTTATTGAGGTAGAATTTACAGACAATAAAATTTAACCTTTTGGTGGAATATAATTCTATGACATTGGCTAGCTTCTCCAATCATGAAAATACTGCCACAGTCAAGACATAAAATATTTGTGTTATTCATCAAATTTATTTCTTATGCTTTTCTAGTCCATGTGCTCTTCTTTCTTGAGCCATTAACCACTGCTGATTTGCTTTTGCCTTCATAGTTTGGGCTTTTTTCATCTAATGAAAACATACAACATGATCAGTCTTTTGTCAAAGGATGTGGAACCCAGGGATGGAGGGAAGTGGGAGGGAGGGAAAGAGGAGAAGAAAAAGAAAAGATTCCCTATGTGTCATGAGCATGTGCAACTCCTCTGAGGAATTCAATCATTACTTACTGCAAACAAGTACCAGTTTAAAAAAAAAAAGGAAAGGGAGACAGAGGAGGGTGATTTCAAGTGTTTTGTGTTAGTTTTCTGTTACCATAATAAAAAATCTGAGGTGCTTTGTTTATAAAACAGAATAGTTTATAAAGCAGAATGGATTTAGCTCACGGTTTCTTCAAGTCTGGTCCATGATGAGTTGATCTCGTACCTTGGAGTCTGTGAACAGATAATGCATCATCATTGAAATATGAGGGAATGTAAATCTCACAGCCAAAAAAAGTGAAAGGGAAAAGGAGAAAGGATTCCAGGTTCCACACTCTCCCCAAGGATGTGCAGCCAATGACCTGAAAATTTCATACTAGACCATCCTTTCCGAGGTTCCACTTCCTCTCACAATGCCGTGACCTAGGAAGCAATCCTTTAATACATGGGCTTTTGTGAGACAGTTAAGATTCAAACTGTAATCATATGAATAGTTACTTTGAAGACAAGACAGTATGGTAGCCAGTGTTGATTTAATATCATCTTGCTCTGAAGTCCTACCATGCTTTTGTTTTTCTATTACCATTGGTTCTATCATGTTGTGTGTTATTGGATTTTAATATGTATGATAGTAAAAGCAAAATTTTTATGGAAAATGAGATAATATAGCAGCCATTGTTCATCTTTGGTTATATGGTTCAGAATGTCTTGGAATGCTTCCATTCTCTTGAGTTGTTTATTCTACTTTGTTATGTTTGACATTATTGTGTGTAAAGCTAAGCTCAACTATTTCAAAGAAAGAGACATTATGATAGCTACTATTAATATTCAATTGTCTTGTTGTGAAGTGCTGTGTTGCTTACATTGTTCTGTTCTGATCTGCTTAGATCTGTCCTCTTTTGTTTTATTCTCTTTAAAAAAATTTTTAAAAAAAGATTCAAACTGTAAGCCAACTGGCTGTCACAGATATGTAAACTCTGGGAGGCTGAGGCAGCAAGATCACAAATTTAAATTCAGCCTGGACAATTTGATGAGAACATGTCTCAAAGTAAAAACTAAAATGCTTAGGAAATAGCTCAGTGTGAAGGTTCCAGGATTCAATCCTCTCCCCTCTCAATAAAACAAACAAACAAAACAAATACTATAACATCTTTTAAATACAACTTATTTTAAGTAACAATATTTTGAGATTCATCCATGTGGTAAGATGCATCAGTAGTTCAGTCTTTTTGCTTAGTAGTTCCTTTATCTAGCTGTCGCATATTGTTTTTACTCATGCACTAGCTGACATACCTTTGGCTTGCCATATACATGCTTTTTCTATAGACACAAGCCTTCATTTCTTCTAGGTAAATACTTGGTAATGGATTTGGAAGTGTCATATGGTATAAGGTTAACATCACAGGAAGCTGTTAATCTATTGTATTAGTCAGGGTTTTACTAGAGAAAACAGATATAACACAAGATATACAAATGTGTAAGAAATTACAAGATTGACTTATGATGGTCAGGCTGAAGGATCCAAGCAGAAGCCAAAGAGTCTGTACTAGAAGCCGGGAGAAGACATCCAAGCCGAAGGCAAAGACTGGAGCTCCTCCAAAGAACAGAAGCCATGCATCCTTCCTCTGTCCCTTTTATCCCATCTGGTGTATGAGCCACCCTAGGGTGGGCCTTCTACACCCAAAAGTGTAGAACTGCTAAGCCAATTTAGTTAAACCTTTAAATGTCTCAAATTGAGACAATCAATCAGCCACTACAACTACTAAATTGTTTTCTAAAGTGATGGAACAACTTACTTCCCAAAAGAATATCTGTGAGTTTTGCTCTATAATTTCACCAGCACTTGTATTAAAAAACAGTTCTTAATCATATCAAGTAAACTTGCTTGAAAAGATTTAATGAGATAAGGATTGCAAAGGTCCTGTTGATTTTCCATTAATTTTTCATACTGTAGGTAACACAAACCCTTTCAAGTTAATAGATGTTTCTGTTAGACATATAATCTGTGCTTGATGTTTGCTGTGAACATGCATAACTTGTAATCTCATGAACATTTTTCTGTCTACCAGGAAGAGTGAAACTAGTAAAACACAATAGTATGGATAGAATTATATAAAAACTGGAAGATATTGATGAAGAAGTAAAGGTCCTTAACAAAGCTGACCAGGTTTAAGAAAAAAAATTTTTAAGAAAACACCCTATTATTAAATTCCAGAGAAGCTTATTATTTTTGAAACTCAAATTTCCTAATTAATAAAATGAATATGAAAACAGTATTAGCATAACAGGTTTATTTTGAGCATCAAAGTATTTAATGTGACATAGGACTTTTTAAAGTATAGAATGGTAATTTCTGTTATTATAAATCAGCTGATTTATAAATGTGATGCTAATAAGATTATGCTGTTTCCAGCATCTCCATTGAGATATATGGATCAATTTAACCTTGAAGTATTTCAAGTAAACATAATTGTTTATGTAAAAACTCTTACCTCATGTTTCATTATTTAATTAAAAGCTATTTCCTAAGGACCTACTATGTGCCAAGCACTGAAGACACAGCAAAGAATAGGTAGATGTACTTCCTTTCTACCTGGAGCTTTCAACAATTTAGCATTCAAATTCAGTAAGCAAATTTCTGTGTTTCAGTAGTGTGTTATTGACAAAAGGAAAGCCCAGAAGTAGAATATGCACCATTAGGAGAGAAAAGCTTATTGTGATTATGAATAGAATGTTCAGAATGCTTTCTTTTCAGTGTGATATAACTGGAGATAATTTAAGACATGAGCCATATAATTCACGGGTGCAAATCTGTTTAGAAAGAGGCAGAGACCAGCGTGAAGGGCACCTGACAGGTGCGAGCAGTTGAAGTGAAGAGGGCAGTTGACCCGCATGTGGGAATCAAGGAGAATAGGTGTGTAAATGTGGCATGAGATACACAAGTGAGGGCGTGTGCACAACCACACAAATCCTGCACCCCATTGAAACGAGGGTTTTTGCTTTTACTTGGAGTAGATGGAAAGCCATTGAAGTGATTCGAGGCTAAATACGACCTTTTCTCCTTCTGTGTTACTTTCCAATGCCTTCCATAATAGGATTCTACAAACTTAGTGAATTAAAATAGCACAAATGGATTTGCTTAAGAGCTCTGGAGGTCAGAATCTGAGATGAATGCTAATGGTCACAATAGAGCCAAAGGCAGGCCTTGTTTTCCCGTTGAGTCCCACAGGGAACTCTGTGTCCTTGCCTGTTCAGGTTCCCAGGGTCACCTACATTCTTCGGCTCCTGTGTTCCTCCATTTTCAAAGTCAACAGCACTGCGTCTTCAGATTTTGCTCACTGCTCTTCCTCCTTCTTGTAAGGACCCTTTTAGTTATATTAGACCCACCTACGTTATCTAAGATAATTTCTACAACTCAAGTCTTGACATTATCACACCCTAGGCATCCTTTTAGCTATATAAGAGATCATATGAAAGATCCTGAGGATTAGACATTTCAGGGGGACAATTTTCTGCCTATGACAGACTGTCAGAAGTAAGCCTTGATGTCTAGTAGAGAGCAGCAAGAGATAGAAAAGTGTGGCTCTCACTTATGCCTTGTCTAACAACATGCAGAAATAAAGACACATTCACATTTGTTTTGTGAGAATGGAAATTAGAATCAACACAGAGCCTTAAGAGAATCCACTTAACTGGACTGTCCTGCTAATAGAGGTAGAATTTCCAAAAGCCCAAAACTCTACCTGATCCTTTCTTTGTTAACTAAAATGCTTTCTGTTCAGCACATTGATCCCACAATCCATTTGATTCAAAATCTATTAGTGCGTAACACAAATAATTGATGTTAGAGATCCTTTGACTTACCTGCCTTTCTAAGTTATTGAAGAATTTGTACTGTTAGTTTCTCTTTCATTTGGTTAATTAGTGCTGACTTCTAAAATGTAAACCTATTTTGACAATGAAATATTTAAAACCACCATTGAGAATTATAAACTGAGATACAAGACCTGGGTCTCTGTAACTAGGTGATTTGAGTATGAACTACAAAGATAAAGCAAAGAGCAAGTCATCTTGTCTCCACATACCTTGTATTCACAGTTTTTTGTCTCCCATTTAATATTAAAAGCAGCAACAATAATAATAGCCAACAGGCACTGAGTGCTTAAGTGTCAACATAGTACTAAATGTTGTTCATATATATCCTTTGTTACAATCTTTTAATATAGGTATTCATACTAGCTTTATGTTACATATAAAAAAATCTGAGAGGCCAATCAATCATAAGACTGACAAATAATTTATAAATTAAATATTTTACAGTTTCCAATTATATTTATTACAGGGTTGCAAAAATAAATCATGTTCTTTTGAAAAATTAAGAAATTTACAAATATGAAAACAGCATACAAAACCATTTTTAATAACAGGGATTAGATACTATAAATATAGTTTGTAATAATAATCATTTGACTAGTTTATTATACTAATGGTAAATGTTGGAGATATAGGTCTAGAGCCATCTATAATCAAACCTGAGTCTGAAAACAGAAGAATAGCCAAGTTCATGTCCTTACCATTTGAGGGTACAAGAAAAAAGTGTCCTGGTTTTCTTTTATTTTGTATTGAAACTAATTAGATTTAAGCTCAAAAATATTTTTTATTTTCCATTTATCTCCTAAGGAAGAAAAGTAGTACTTGGCAATTGTGTACTTTTCTTCCTTTTCAAAGTTTTGTTTTTAAAAGGAGATTATTGTGTCGCATTCTTCGTTAACAGTAGAAAATGCTCTATACTGACATCCTGTAAAGTAGATATTTGTAATAAATTTGTAATACTAACCACAGAAATGAATTTGAGCTAAAGACTTAAATGATGCAATAAGAAATTTTCTCAATTTTTTCTCTTCTTCCTTTCAGTGATTAGTAGCAAAGAGAATGAGATTCTCACATTTGGAACCATTGCATGAGGTTGCTATTTTTAGCTTTTCTTGAGATCTTAATTATTTAAATCATTTTCGTGCAGTCAAAAAACTGTTTAGTGAGTATAGAAAACAAGGCAAACTCTAATCATTCTAAATGTCCTGATATTAAAATGAAGGTGTCCAAGGTCAATATTTTTCAAGCATTTCAGAGACACAACTCTAAGGAATAGAGAGGAAATTTCTCGTTGCTGAATGTGATGAAACTCATGACGACGGGGCAGAGGGAGGGTTAGAGGATCTAACCGCTTACACATTCATGTGACAGCAAGCACCAGTCATCTCAAAGGAAAACTGTAACTCCTTACACCAAATTCTTAACAACTGTGATTTCGTTTGTGACCCTGATACTGGAGGCACAGTTGGGGAGAAATGGTGAACTTTCTGTATAGTGCAACATCCAATCTACCGTGACTCAGGAACCATATCATACCATGTTTGCTTTCAGAGTATGTTTCAGGTTGTCCAAATAATATGTACCTCATCAGAAGTTAAAGAAAAACAGCTCTGCTTGCAAAGCCAGCCCTGTAGAACACCCCAACCTTTTCACATTTACCGCGTGGCTCTGTTGGCTCTCTAATGGATATCTTGGCATTTTCATTTTAAACCATTGTTATGTTCTCTGACATTTTTGTCTCTGTCACTGAAATCATAGGAGTTAGCAGCAGTTGCTTGCAATTACCTAGTGTGTGAATCACTTACAGGTATAAGAAGTATAAAAGTATATATCTGTATAAAGTTTCAGTGAATATCTTAGAACCCTCAGATATGGCATTTGTCTTTGGAAGTGATTCACTTGTTCACCTGGTAATACTTAACTGGTTTGATAAAGTTTTAAAAATATCTGCTCAATGTACCACATTCTTTTGAGGCTGAATAAATTTCTTTCAGAGAAAAATTTTGTTCATTGTTCATATTACCAAGGTTCTTATCAGTGCATTCATACCTTTTATCTTGAGTTTGAAAAAATATGAAAAATGTGCACAAGAATTTTAATTATAATTGAACATATACATCCATGTAATAATCCATGTATTTTATAGTTTGCCTTTTTAAACCTACAATTTGAGGCTTTTATCAAATTAAATAAAATAAATGAGAGAACAGATAATGAGGATATCTGGATTAGAAGTGCGAGGAAACTAATAAATAGGCATCTTAGGTAACACTGTAGTTAACAAACGTAGGGACTATATTTGATTCTGAGGTGCATGGAGGTCAGGGCACAAGTAAAAATGAAGTTACAAGATTCACAGCATCCCTAAAATAAGAATAAATGAGATGCTTAAGGAAAACACAGCCTCATCTGAAAGTAACACTTACATCAATTTCCTCTCATGAGTCTTCCCTGAAAGAATGATGTTTCAGCATCTCATTTGTCCATAACATGCGGTCTGTACCACATGGGTAGGCGAGAACATGGGAGCTCGTGTTGTTGAGGGGTGACTGCAGGCTTTGCAACTATGACCCAGCTTACCTAAGAGTTTACTGCCTTATTTGTAAAGCAGTAGGAAAGCATCCCAATTTTATAAGGCTGTTGGAGGAGAAACTGGGTTACATTTACTGAAGTACTTACTTCCATTCCTGACACAGGTTTCGCTATGAATGAAAATTAATCTTGCATAACTGCTACATCCTCTGGGCTGGATATTATGCATACTGATATATAAGGGAGTAATGTCTACTTTATGACCATTAAATTAATAAGGCCTAGACATGCCATTCTAGTATTGTTTAAGGGAATCAAATGGAACATCTAGAACCATTTCTTGAGCTAAATCTATAGAAGCCTAGATTCAAAATGATTGCACATAAATTGGTTTATGAAACTCAGGACTTTATACCTCTTTAATCTTTGTGAGCCTAAATTAGACACTGAATTACAAGCTCCTGTACTTCTAGAGTGGAGTGGTCTCTCTAAATGACAGCTTCATTTCGAAAGTTTTTGATTTTTTTGTTTTGTTTTCAGATAAGACCATCTAGTGAAACATATCATTGAGCGTCTCTCATTTGTTCTTTTTAGTTGACAGTGGATTCTGCTTGCTATAATATTAGATGTTCTACTCTACTAAACCCAAGCCATTCCCTTCTGCTGTGTTTTTGAACTTTCTATCTATAGTCTTGAAACTGTTCATGCTCTATAGGTCATGAATCTTTTCTACACTCACATGCATAAGCTTCTCCAATAAAGGCCCCCCTTTTTTTTCTTCAGGTAAAAATACTGCTTGGGAATTGTCCTCAGTACTGTGTTACTTACCAACTGTTTTACTCTTTTATCTTCTGGTATGTTTATTGACTTTGTTGTACTCACCAAGGGGTGAGCCTATTGTTTTAGTGGTGTCTTCAGAGCCCACAGACTTTACATTAGCATATTTCTAGACCTTCTTCAACATGGCTATACAAGTAAAACTTCCTGGAACTTAACGTGCTAAATAGCACAAAACATTTCCAAACCAGTTACCACAGTCTTATATGACATATTCAAATATTCAAGATGAATTATCTCTCAATTTTACTACTTATGGAATTGAATGATTTTACCACTTATGCTCACTAAATCTCACTCACTGTATACCCAAAATCTGTTTTCAAAATAATTCTTAAATAATGTTGGCAATAATTAGGGAGTATAGCTACTGATTTGCTAGGACTACTTTCAGTACTTGCTATCAAAAATATATCACAGAGCGGTATGCTCATATCTGAGTTCAAAACTGCACATGAATAATTCAAAAGTAGTAGAAACAAAGCTAGAGATATGATACTATGGGACTTAAAAATTTCCTTCATTGTTGCAATAATTCAAACATGATGGTAGTGTAAACTGAAATATAGACATCTGTTGATCCCTGGAACTGAGCAGAGAAACCAGAAACAAATCCACAAATTTATGATTAACTTATTTTCAACAATGTTTCCAAGACCATACAACTGAGAAGAAATAAATTTCTTCAATAAATGATTTTGGGTAAAATGGATCTCCACAAGCAGATGAAGGAAATTAGACCTCATCTTACAATAAATAAAAAATAAACTCAAAGTAGATTAAAGACTTGGACATAAGACCTGAAATCTAAAAGTACAGGAACAAAAACAGGGGAGAATCTCCATGACATTGACCAGAATGACTTGGATATCACCTCGAAACCACAGGCAGCCAAACAAAATTGTCACAGATCATGTGGCCCTAATGGGCATCTGTGGAAGGGCAGAGGCAACCTGTGGAAGGGGAGGATATATTTAAAGCCTACATTAGATAAGGAGCTATTATTCAAAATATGTAAGGAACTCAAGTCTATAATAAGAATGTAAGCAAATCGATTAAAAATGAGCAATGAACACAAACAGACTTTTTTCAAGAGACATGGTCAGTAGGTATATGAAAATATGCTCAATACTACTAACAAGCAAAGAAATGCAAATTAAAATCACCATGGAGTGCTGCTTCATACCTATAAGGATAGCTATAATAAAACAGACAAAAATTGTCAACCGTTCTTGAAGATGTGAAGGAGCTGAAATGTTTGTGCAGTGCTACTGGGCATGTAATATAGTATAGCTGCTGGGAAAAATGTTGAAGTTTCTCAAAATTTCAGCATAGAGTTATCATATCACCCAGTTAGTATACTTCTAAACATTTACTCAAAAGAATGGAAAAGAAGAACACAAATGGATATTTTCATGCCAACATTTATTGCAGTATTAATTATAACTAAAAGATGGAAACTACTAAGCAACCATTGGCAAATGAACTAATACCATGCATAACATAACATGCAAAACTACTGAAAATATACTGTATAAATGAGGTCAGACACAAAAAGACAAGTATTCAATAACTCCACTTATGTGAAATGTGTAAAATAGCAGATTTGTTGGCATTTTGATAAGCTATTGTGCTTTCTGATCTTTATCATTTTATTCTATTTGTTTTTGGTTTTATTCTGTCTTTTATTTCTAACATCTTAAGGAAAACCATGAGAATATTTCACAAGTTTCTTCTTTCATAATAAATGTACTTGGTGTTTTAAAAAAATAGCAAATTTACAAAGGCAAAAAATAAGTTACCAGGTAACAAGGCTACAGAAAGAGTATGAGGAGTTACTATTGCTTAGTGTAAAATAAAATTTTTATTTGAGGTAATGAAAGGTTTTGGAAATAATGATAATAATCTAGTGATATGGTGAATGTAACTGAAGCATCTAAATTATATGCTAAAAATTGTTAAAATGCCAAATTTCATATTGCATATATCTTACTCCAAAAAATTCTAAGAATGTTGTATAAAATAAATTTCTACCTTAAAATCTAACTATAGGTCAATCAAATTTCCCCATTTGAGATGTTTTTATTTAAATTAACTGATACAAAAACATAAAAATAATACATGTACAGGGAATATCGTATGATTTGACACGGGTATGTCTTGTGTAAAATTTAAATTAAGGTAAACATATTACCGTAATTAAAGCATTTGTTATGGTTCATACCTAGATGTCCCCTCAAGCATCAAACAATCAAGGTGGGAGGTTCACAGGTTGCTGGCTTAGGATGTGTTAATGTGTATTAAGGATGTAGTAGTGAGAGTATGGGGGTGGGTAATAGAAGCCCTGCCTTGGTTACTGGTGGCACCGATCATTAGGTTTGTACCTTGCTTGGGATAAAAGGGATTGGCAGCCTAGCTCATGCTGCTTCTGTTTGCTGCTTCATAGCCTCTTGCCTGCTTGCCATGGACTGTTTCTCCCAGCCAGCTAACTGTGAACTGAAACCCCTATAAACTCTGAGCTGAGATGGGCTTTTCCCCCTTTAACTTTGGGTAATGTATATATTGTCTTAGTAATGAGAAAAGTAACTAAGACAGCATTCAATATCCTTGCTTGTTACCTTGTGCAGTGTACTGTATAGTACGTTCTCATTGTTTATGACCATCATATTAAGCAGCAGTACAGTGCAACTTTTTACTCCTATTTAGCTGAAAGTTAGTATCCATTTATCATCCTTTCTCTTATCTCTTCTCTACCTCTCCTGTCCTGGTAACCATGATTCTATTCTTAACTTTCGAGACCAAATATTTTAAAGTACACAGATGTGTGAGATCATGCGCTGCTTGGATTTCTTTTCCTGACTTCTTCCACTTTTCATCCTTGTGACAAGATTTCATCTTCATATTTGTGGCTGAGTAGTATCTCATTGTAGACATGCAGTACATGTTTTGTATCTCTTCATCAATGTGAGCTCACTTAGGTTATTTACATTTCTCAGCAATTAGGATAGTACTGCAGTGATCAAAGGGACTGCAGTGTCTCTTCAACACACTGATTTTATTTCCTTTGGATATAAATGCAATAGCGGGATTGTTATGTAGTAGTTCTCTTTTTTTATTTAATTTTTGGAGAACTTCTGCTCATCATAGTGGTAGAACTAATTTACATTTCTACTAACAGTGGGAAAGTTTCTCTCTATTCTGCAGCATACATAAGAAAGTCAAGGTTCAATAGCAAAAATGCTAACAAGCTGCTATTTAAAAATTATTGCTGCAAGTGTAGTTCAATGGTTTTGTTCTTGACTAGCTGTGCATGAGGCTGAGTTCAAATCCCCATATTGCAAAAGAAAACACAAAGGAATAAACCTAAATAGCCATTTCTTCAAAGAAGATGTACAAATGGCCTAGGTGTGTGGAAAAAAAATGCTCAGCATTACTAATTGTCAGGGAAACACAAATGAAAGTCACAATTTGATGTCAACTCATTCTAGCAGCCAACAATAAGAATGGCTATTAATCAATGCTTTAGATGATTTAGGCTTTTTATTTTCCAGTTTCTTCATAGGTGCTCCTTTACAGTATCACAAAGCAAGGTACCAGGAGGCCAGCCTCCCAGTGGACACACTTCCCCTTGATAGCTATAGGTTCTGATAGGTCCTTATAGGGTTTCCCAACCTTCTTCATAGTTACACGTTAAGACTAAAGAACATAGTACACTGATACTACAGCTCTTAGAAAAGTAACAGAGCTCTTAATGTACCTCTTATGCAAGATTAAAATCAGTTTTGTTTGATTACTATCTGAGAAGGAAAAGAAAATATGTGTCACTTCACAACAGAAAAACACACTGGTTGTTTAATTGTTTGGGTTTCATAAATAACGTGCGCACATGCTCTAATGTGAATGAAAGAATTCTCTTAAGTATCGAAAAGGAACAAATGAAAACCAATTCCAAGTAAGTAGTGGTGAGTTTTTATTTTATTCTCAATGTCCTGATTTATATACCAATGGCCAAAAAGCAAAGAAGATTTAACAGGAAAACATAATGCTTGTGGATGGAAGTAAGAAGAAATGAGCACCTAACAAGGAGTACTCAGGACACTGAATGCATTTGACATCTTCAGAGGATTCTAGATTGAATTCGGGAACATGGCGCTAGCGTAGTTCTTGGTTTGGCGCAAGTCCCATCCATGCACTGCAGGGGACACGGGACTTTTGTAACTTAGTCATATTCAGAAATAGGATGAGTTGAAAGTCTGGTCCAAAAGTAGCATAAAAAAAAAGCCTAAACACTTTGATTTAGAATTTTTAAGCTAATATCAAATTTAAATAAAATAATTTAACAAAGTAGTTCATTAACTAAAGGTGGCTGTGCTTTTGATTCTCTTTATAAGAAAAGGATTGTTCATGTCAAGTTCCACTTCTTTGTCAATAGTTCTTGTTTCTTTTCTTAATCACTTGGGTTCTTCTAAAATATATGTTAAATTCATACTTCCTAGAGGATTCCAACAGATTTCCTTAAAAAAATTTCATTGGGTGAGTCTATTTTTCACTTTTCATATTCAAGTAAGGAGCAAAGACTGTGAGAAGGAAGGTTTACTCCTGAGATATTGTCTGAGAAAAGAATTTGCTGAGTCCATGTGGAGGAGTCTTCTCCCCTTCTCTCCCCCTTCCTCCTTTGCACTCTTCCTCCCTCCTTTCTTTTCTTTTTTACCTCTTTTCTCTTCTTTTTCTTTCTTCCTTTGTTCTTTTTTTCTCAAACATGAAGAAGTCATAAGGCAGGTGAAACAGAGAAATGGAGAAAACCCTGTGAAGAGGGGAGATGCTCTAGTCCTACGTGGAGGCAGGTACATAGGAACGGTGTCAGCTCCTAAACTCTGCCCAGCCCAGTTTTCTGGTCCTAGTACTACAAACGTGAGAGGACCCTTTTGGTTACCCAGGTCAGTTGACGTCTCTGATGGTTTACCTCATAATGTCAGCAGTAAATCTTCCTGGGTTTTCCTATTTGTTCAAAATTAGTAAATGACACCTTATTCAAAAATATACCATAAATATACATAAAAAATTAGCAGTGGAGAAAATTTAAAAACCAAGAGATTTCTGAAATAAGAAAATAAAATTGATAACCTCCCACAAGACTGATAAAGAATGAAAAAGACATAAATTATAAATATCAGAAATGGAAAAAAGGTGTCATAGCAGATTCTATTTTTATTTGTCTACTTCCCTGTATTTGTATGCAATCTACTAAAAATTGGACAAAAATTAATGAGATAATTCCTACTTAAAATGATATCCATGGTCTTTATAATTGCTTTTCAGTAGAAGGCAGATAGTATCTTAATGTCATGGTAAGCATTACAGCAAAAGTTTTTTCTTCTTATATTGTCGTCAGAAAACTTCAGCGTCACATTTCTTAATAGGTGGCTTCATCCTTCTGCTTCAGCTAGGCCGCTCTATGGTGAGAAACTGATTTCCCTGTGAGTTGTTTTTAAAGAAATTCCTAGTAGACTACTCACGCTCAGAACAGGTGTCAAGCTATCAAACCCTGTCGGTCTTGCTGAGTGTTATCCGCATGTTTTCTAAAAATACCTGGTTCTACAGGGAGAGTAAGTCTCCTTCCAATAATTATGTAGCCTGTCCATCTTGGTCTTAAAATTAACTACAACAGAAAAACACATTGGTTGTTTAATTCACTCCTTTGGAAGGATGAGAGAAGATCTCATCTTCCTAACCTGTTTCCATTTGTGTGTATTTTCCTTTCCTTTTCAGAGTGGCATTTACATACTAGAGAGCTGTTAAAGGGAAACATAACATTTGTTTTCTATATCTGATGCTTCAACAGTGTATCAAGGAATTCCGAATACTGAATATTCAGTATTACTTGTAAGGGAAAATAAACTCCTCGCTCTTCACAATACATATTTGTATTACAGATTTGTTAGTCACACAAACAAATTATCTTGATTTTTGAATGTTCTGGGGATTTAAAATGCCATCCTAATTTTAGTCTCTAGGTGCAACTCTCGAGTTTATGTCACAGAAACCATGTTGCACATCTACTCTCAGTTTATCAGATACTCTCCATAAGGATTGCTTAGCCTGAAACTTTATGCATGGACTAATTAGCATACCTAAGTTATATTGCAGCAAGTTAGCAGCGAATTCTTTAATGGTGTCTCTCTGTAACCGCACTTGGGGGTACACTGAGATCTAAACACCATTATTGTGTATAATTACCTCCTCTGACACAACTGTTGCATCAGCTTGAATAAGGAGAGCCCAGCTGATTGGCTTAGGATAGCTCTGGGGTGAATGAATGATGGACTTACTGGGCATGAGTGAGACCAACCAATACGGTCCTAGCCTAAATGGAATAAGAAGAGTGAGAAGAATGAAGGCTCATTTCTGCTTCTTTGGAAGATTCCAGTCTTCACCATGGCTTTTGAATACCCGTCTCTAGGCTTCCAGCACAGGTGCTTAATCCTTCCAAAGTAGACCTTTTGGCTTCCAGGTACAGAGTCCATCGGGATGCTAAAGCTAGCTGCAGGTTCTCCGCCCTTGAGCGTGTCCTCTGGATCTGCAGTGCAGAGGGACCTTTCACACACATCCACACCTGACTGGATGGGCGGTCATAGTGAGCCCACCTTGTAACTCATAGATACAATTAACTATTACACATATATGTATTATTAAAGCTGTTACTCTGCTGAACTCTGAGGTACCTTCTCTAGATTTTCATGCTACTTTTAAAGAAATTTTTAAAAATCTGTTAACTTTATTTAAATGCTTAACACATATATGCACATCCACAAATATATACATGTATGTCCATTGCAGGAAATCTTGTTGACAAAGAGAATGAGTTATAAGCTTTGGTTGTAACCACTTTCATTAAATGATGTTACTGAAGCATATAAATATAAAACAGATCCCTTCAAGTTACATGGCAAATAAATAATGAAATCAAGGCATTTGAAGCCACAGGTTGGAGTCATACTCTCAAGGAAAGTAACGGGAATCATATTTAGATAACAAACATGCAGTTTTTAACTATATCCATATGTTTTACTAATGAATAAAATGCAAAATGTCATTGTTCTTGATACTATGAAACTTATCATCCTTGGGTTTGCTTAATCCAGAATCATCAGAAATGCATTTTATGTGTACGTCTGTAAAATTAAAAAGGATCTTCTTATTGGGAAAAGCTGGAAATCACTGTCTTAGAACATAAACATGAAAAATCAATTAAATCAATTTTTCATGAAGCATCTTTCAGAACTCTACTTCTGAAGTCCCTGTGCAGCCTGCTTGTTACACTGAGGGCTCAGCTTACGTCTGCATATGATTGAAGTACTGACTGATCTTATGAGTGCTAATTAATACCTCATCTTGTGAGGTAGAGCTCTGGTTAAATCATCATTCCGCAGCTAATTTTGTAGAAATGCTTGTCCCATCTAAATAGATGCGGCACCTCTGCAAATGTGAAGGTTTATATTGCTTAATGCCAAGAGTTATTCAATATATATTAATCTCTGCCACAGTCCGTTAGCAACATCTATGAAAGATAATTTCACTGTCTACCTGTTTCTCTAGTGCACACGGGGAGCTTGTAGTTGTACATTTTTGAGGGGATTATTGTTTATTTATTCCTGTGTAACAGCCTTTAGATAGTCTTTACATGGTATCATGAAGAAGTTAGGGGCACTGGCTGCCTCCTATTGCCAGTGTACACCCAGTACCTGGTGTGATAGTTAGCGATAATGGATATGGAATAAATCAATGAATGGACGCACCATGAAAATCTAAACCGCAAGTGTAACATATCATCTGTCTGACTTTAGTTAAATTCTTTGAGTCTCATAACTTGTGAATTTCATAACTTTTGAATTTCATAACTTGTGAAATATTGATCTTATTTTTTTGTTCCAAGCATTCCATAAGATATAGACATCAACTTTATAGTAAGCACTTGATAAGCAGAGTTATCTGCAGATTTGTAAAATTGTTTTTGTATCTAAAAGGAGCACAAATAATCTAGAGGAGGTAATGATAAAGCTGTTTTAGGTCACACTCAAAAGTTCTACCAAGAAAGAAAATAGAGGAACAGCACAAAGAACTTGTTACTAAGATCAGTATTTTGGTATACAAGATGGTATCAATAGTATAAAATCAACAGTAACACAGAGAGACTAGAATTAAGCTGGCACTTTAAATCTCAAGTATTATAGAATCAAGATAATTTGTCCGACATGGCAAAGAGATCTCAAACAGAAATATGTGCAATGAAGTCAGAAGATTTTGTTTTCCCTTATAATATTGTATATTCATATTGTTTTGCTTGATGTATTATTATAGCATTAGATTTTAAGACAAATGTTATCTGTTTCTCTTTTCAAAGTAAGTACTATAATCAGAGATAGGATTTAGGGATTATTCCATGCTTTTGAATCTACTGACCTCTTTTTGTGTGTGAAAAAATAATACATCAACAAAAAGTATGCAAAATGTAAATGTGCAGTCTCTTTCTGATCATTTTCTGTAGTGATAACAAAAATACCCGAGGCTTGGTATATAATAAAAAGTAGAAACTCATTTGAGACCACAGTTGTGAAGGCTGGGGAGGCCATGACCATTATCACCAACATCTACTTGGCATCTGGTGAGGGCATCATGTTGCATCATAGCACAACAGAAGAAAGGATTTAGTCACAGGCGAGACAAGAAACATGAGGAAACAAAGAGGCTGAGTTCAGTTTTATACTAATCTGTTCTCTGGATAACACACAGTCCTGTGAGGGAAGGACAAATTTTTCTTAAGCATCTAATCACTTCCTAATGGCCTCACCTTTGCTCAACATTGTTACACTGGGAATTAAACCTTAGCATTACTTTTTGGGGGTCAAAACATAGACAGACAAATGTGTCATTATAACGAGAGAACCTGCTTAAGGTAATGAATGATTTATTTCCACCTCTTCAGCAACACTGATCACTGTTGACTATAGGACCAATGAGAGCCCTCTTGCCACCAATAATTCTTTCATGAATTGTACAATAATCAGTTCGTAGGATTTTATATGGTTTTATCATCAAAAACTGCTTCCCTAAATATGTAGCTACTTTGAAATTTATGTAAATAGAAAGATGATGTTTTATTGCATGTGTGTTATATTTACTAAATAAAAGGAAATCAGTGTGGCAATTCCTCAAACTACTAGGATTAGAGGTCCCATTCAAGAAGAGCTATTCCTCTTCTTGGTATTTATACAGAAGCGTTAAAAACATCATACCACAGTGATATATGTGTATCTGTATTTATAGCAGCACAATTTGTAATAGCCAGATGTTGGAAACAACCCAAATGCCCATCAAGCAGGAAATGGTTAAAAAAGATGTGATATTTTATAGAATGGAGTACTACTGAGCTATAAGAAAAGATAAACTCAAAGCTTTTATAGATGAATGGCTGCAATTTGAGACCATATTCATAAGTGAAATAAATCAGGCTTGCATGTGTGAACACCATATTGTCTCCCTAGTGCAAAAAACTGAAAGAATAAAGAATAACCAAAAGGTACAATAGATACTGTGAAAGGGAAAGAAACTGCTCAAAGGGAAAGAACAGCTGGGATGGGGAAAGAAGAAAAGTAGGAGAGGAAAAAAATACATATACACACACAGAGACACCAAAGATAATTGCAGTACTAATTCTACCAGTTCAAGGAGTCAAGGAAAGGAACAGTTAGTGCTTATACTGTTCAATCAGTTGTGCATGCCTGTATCTGCTAATCTGACCAGCTCCTTTGAAGACAACAATATGTAACATAACAACCACTGTTAAATTTCTATTGTCTTGTCTTGAAATCCTACATTGCTATTGTTTTGAGGTTTTTGTTGTTGCTGTTATTTTGTTGTTTTTCCTGTGTTTCTTTCTCTTTAAAATAAAAATAAAAGTAGTTCAAATTATAATCAAAGACTTCATTACAGGGATAAAAATTTAATTCAAGAGAGGAGAGAAAAATTAAGAGACAAAATTTAAAAAGTGATAGGACATGATCGGGTCATCTACTTAAAACCAGGTTCACTAAAACAAGCAGAAACCATCCTTATGTTTGAGTTTGGTTTTATCCAACTTGCTGTCATGGCAGCTTCTGACATCACCATGGGGCTGCTTAGAACAAGAAGTAGTAGAGGAAAATTGGAAGCCTGGAGAGGGTCTCCCCACTTTCTCTGCTCAGCATTAGTGTACTTTTCATTCCCAGAGCCAGAACTAGAGAGCTTCTCTGGTGGCTCCCATATCCCCCTTCACACCCATCGGCACTCTGGTTGGGAGCACCCAAGGAAGAGGGTGGCAGTGCCATGACTGTCAGTGGGTTACACATGTTGCTCTTCCTTACTCAACTAGGACAGTTCACTGTTCAGTCCTCAGACGTCATTGCTTTTCTTTCCTACGGGGATCATCATATCAATAATTCTTCCCTTGCTTTTCTGAAAAAGTGCTTTTACAGATAGCTTAGCTAATTTTTTTCTTGTTTTAAATTTAAACCTCATTCCTTAGAAAGAATTCATGTATTTTCACAGCTTATTTTTAAATCAAAGATTGTTCAGAGGTTACGTTTAAACATTACCAGCCAAGAAGACTTCATCTAGCTGCTAATAGATCTGTGTGTGGCCAGGATCGGATTCAAGGTTCTAGCCACTTCTAAGTTCTTATCACATTTGACTTTTAGCTGGCTTCTCCTTTACACAGGGCGGGCTTCTTCTACCAGAGATGTGCAGGTGACTGGCAGTTATGCTTGGCTCATGTAGCACATGTGCACGGGCTTTGATCAGCATGTGGCTCGTCTCCTCTCAGCCCGTCATTGCCAGTTCAGATCCATGTGGGTCCATGATCTCAGAACAGAAGTGTTTACTCTTGTTACACTGTCATGAATGTTACCACTTCAAATTGCACAATTCCTATCAAATACCTCTCCTCTGTTGGTGGGCAAAGGTATAGTTACAACCTGCCCCAGCCTGGTTGGAGTACTACTCAGCCAGGTCCAGAACACTTGGAAGAAATGATAGACAAAAATATTGATGACTATTTTTTTTTGCCCCAAATTCATGAAAACAATTTTCTCCCTTGATTGTATACCTTTGATTAAATTCCATAACTCTATAATAATTGTGTTTTATAGTTTTGTTCAGCTTTACAGTTGTCAAAAACTTGATTGAACCAGTCCGGAAGTTGATTTCATTACTAGATATAATACTAAATTCATAAAAATATTTGATAAAAGGTTATAAAGGAGGATAAGCCTGATACATTTCTAGCTAAATAGATGCACCCTGAGGACAAACTCTAAAGTGAAATAAACCAGACATGCATGTGTAATATCCCATGGTTTCTCTGGTGTGAGAAACCAAAAATGTAAATAAGGACCAAAGTGTACAACGGATATTGGAAATAGGAAGAAAATGTTCAAATGAGAATAAGAACTAGGAAAATCAGAAGAGGAAATGAAGGAAGGGGAAAGGAGAAATGATGTGAAAAGAAGGGAAAATTGGAAACAAAACTTTAGTAAATCAAGAGCAAAAGGGGGATTAAAAGGATAATAGGGGAATTGGAAAAAAAAGAATCAGATTGTGTCATGTACAGATAGAAACTCCCCGTGAAGAAGGTGATGGTTATGCACACCTAAAGTGTACCATTAAGTCTAATTTTAAAAGTAAAAAAATAAAATGTTACATGTAAAGATGAATTGTATTATTGTAGAAAACAGGAGAAAACTGTATTTTTAAAAAACAGTACTATTTCAATAGTATCAGTAATCATTAGATACCTAAGAACAAAGCTGAGAGATATGTAATGAGATGTAGAAAGAATTAAATATGAAACAAATAAATGGAGGTAGATAATGCAGATTCCTAGGTTGGAAGAAACAAGTAATTTGGTAAAAATAAATAAATTTCAAACACATTGATCAGTGGGCATTTAATCCTTTGTGTGTGTGTGTGTGTGTGTGTGTTAGTTGACAAAATCTTTCAAAGAGTAACAATCATTAAGGCGAATAAGCAGGAGAAATTACACTACCAAATATACCTATCAGCTAACTCTACTAAACAGAGTTGAGAAACAGAAATCTACCCACACAGTCAACTGCTATCAAAAACACTGATCCAATGGATGAGAAAAAATAATCTTTTCAGTAATTAGTGCTGGTCGAATAAAATTGGAAAAAAATTATCCTTACCTCACATCATACACAGAAAAACTTTTAGAAGCAAACCTATATAAATTCATTAATGAAATAATCAGATTTTGTAAGAAAATAGGAAAATAACATTACAACTTCAAAATCCACCGATATTTCTTTCTCTTTTTTTTTGGTACCAGGGATCGAACTCATGACCTAGCACTTGCCAGGCAGGTGATTATGCCGCTGAGCTAAATCCCCGGCCCTACCACCAATATTTCTTTAAAAGGACATAAAAACACTGTCTATAGACAATTAAAATATTAGACTACATTAAAATTAAGAAACTCTGTTCATCAACTGATATTATTAATGTAGTAAGAAAATGCAAGCCACATCTATCAGTTCATTATTTTGTGCTGCATCTAGAAAAATAAAAATTTTAAAATTTAATAAGAAAAAATGGAATCCAAAAAGTGACACTCTAAATACTTTAGTGGGTATCCAGATGACCAATAAATGTATTATTTACTTATTCCTTAGTTAAATATACACTTTAAAAGCAATAAAATACTCAAATATATCATCGGAGTGGTTAAAATAAAAAAGACAGAAAAAGAAAAAAGAAGAATATAATGAGCAGAGACACAGAAGAGGGAGATGAAAGAAAGAGAGACAGAGAGAAAGAGAGAGAGAGAGAACACAAAATAAAAACATGATCTAAAGAAGGGCAAAGCTGAGAGTGGGAAAGAATTTGGAGGAAAAGGAAAACAGACCCTTTGCACCTTGCTGATAAAAGCATAAGTTGTTAGGGCCGCTTTGGAAAACCATTTGTGGGAGCGTCCAAGTCTAAGCGTGGAGCCACTGGTCTGCAAGTGTCTTTTTTGGGTAAATATATTAACAGAAATGCAAATCCATGCTCATAAATACTTTATGAGAATATTTATATTGTTATTATCCACTCTAGGGAAGAACTCAATGTGATTGTGTCTCCAATCAAAAATCGAAAATGTAAACACATTTTGGTTTTGTTCAGGCAATGGCTTGAGAGTGAACAAAACTGAAATAGAAATGTATTTTGCTGTGAGAATGAACAAACTGCCATCTCTCATAAAATTATGGATAAATTTCAGGAATGTGACACTGAAAAAGAGGCCAGACATGGAGTTCATGCCGTATGTAACATACAAATTTTATAACACAGAACGTAAATGTGTTGGGCTAAAATCCAGGATTGTGATTCTCATGAAGAGAAAAGCAGCGTGGATGTCTTCTTTCTGCTGATTGGTGAGGTTTTGTTTTTGGACTCAGTGTTGGTTACCCAGCTGGGTTTAGTGTGAGAAAGTTCACTGAACTTGTACATTCACGATCATGTGTGTTTCTGTATATTTGTATTAACTCAGTAAAATGCTTGTGTAAATAATTGATTTTTGTTTTATTTCATTTCTTAATGGAAACTCCAGTGGATTGAAGACTGTCACTGCAAAGTGTGTCATTGTTTTTCTCTTGCTTTGAATGTTAGAGGAAGAAACAATGGTACACTTATGGTCAATAGATTGATAATTGTGAATATTCAGCTTCTGTGGCAACTATTACTCAGCGTTGACTAGGACTAGAGGGTGATTCATAGCTACAGTAATTTGGAAAAAGAAAACAGGTCAGAAATTCTGTTTTAAATATTCTAGCATGGAAATACACTTTCTACCTCATCATTTTTTTTGTTGTTGTTGTTAATCGTAATAGCTATTAAAATTGTACACCGAGCTGTGCAGTATGTGGTCAGCAGAGTGTCAGATTTAGTCAGAAATCTAAAGAGGTGATATAGTGGGGGGACCTAACAGAGAAATAGTCATTGCAGTTTCATAGCTCCAAGGTAGGTGACAGATGCTAAGTGCGTTCCAGAAAACGTCGCTCCATCAGCGAGTTCACAGGACCAGGCGCTGCGCTGGACAGGCCAGCAGGCATCCACAGCCAGCTCCTCCCCACCTGCAGTCTTTACCTCTTTATCTCTTCCTTTAAGCCAATCTACCTTTTCTCCAGTTGTATTATTTTACTAGTCATTCATTTTTCCAAACTTTATCTAATATTGTTATTTTCTCGACTTTAACAGATTTGATTTTTATATACATAAATCAATTAGTTTTAGGAAACAGATTAGATTGGTAAAAAAAAAAAAAAAACACATTTACTGAATGCAAAAAGCAACTCTTCACCCATGAAGTTTATTAAAATCCCTAAAGTAGTTCCACTAAGTGTGGCACAATGAATTATATAAATAAAAAAGGTACAATAACTTATATCAGCTTGGTGATTTTTTCTATTTTTTATGAATATTTTCACAATTTTTTAGCAATGATAGCATCTCTATATACACATACATATACCTGCACGTATACATATAGATAGGTGCCCACACACACGCAAACACACACCTACACAAAAGATCATGTTATTTGTTCCTAA
The DNA here is from genome assembly GCA_004027455.1 of Hydrochoerus hydrochaeris. Classification (NCBI taxonomy): domain Eukaryota; kingdom Metazoa; phylum Chordata; class Mammalia; order Rodentia; family Hydrochaeridae; genus Hydrochoerus; species Hydrochoerus hydrochaeris. Next base: position 71,902 of record PVLA01001530.1, on the reverse strand, counting down.
AAACATGACCTCACTTTTCATAACAGGGATGTTTCGGTTGTATCTAGAAGTCCCCTCAAAGCCTTATGAGGCCTTTGGAGGAGACAGGGCCTTGGATGTGGGATGCTGGAATCAAGGATGGATGCTAGGATCGATTTATGTTACCATGCTAGGGTTAAGAGTGTTCCACTGTGGGTGAGTGCCACCCACCCCACGGGGATACTGGACGGGAGGTAAGAGACGGCGAGAGAGAGGGTCATCACTTATTACGGGCACGTGCTGCTCACTGCCTCCACCTTCGGCTTGCTGTGAACTGTTTGTCCTCTGCGATGACCCTCTGCCTCATCACCCTGCCTTGGAGCCAGTCAGCTATGAACCAAAACCCCTACAAACTGTGAGCCAAATAAACCTTTCTTCTTTTAACTTTGAGTGTTGGGTATTTTGTCTCAGAAACAAGACAAGTAACTGAGATAAAAAGCATTTTCCCACAGTGTAGCGTGTGATAGCATTACAAAATGCAAAATGTCTAATGTTGATGTCATATCTAACATCAGGCTAATATAATAATAACCAATTATTCTAAAAGAGAACATTCATAATTATTATTTTTCTTTCATTTTTTAAATTCTGTTATGTTTTGTGTTTTAGCTGTTGCGGCTCTTGTATTTGTTTTCTGTAGTGCCAACAATTCAACCAAGGCCTTCGTACTGAGGTATGTCCCAGCCCTTCCAGACTCTGATTTCCATTTGCTGTTCTCCTGCCTCAGCCTTCCGGACTCTGAGATTATAGGCCTGTACCATCATAACCAGTAGCTTATGATTTTTGATGTGAGATACAGCTAATAGCCATGTTACCTTTAGTTTTTTTTTTTTACCTTCGCCTAATCCAGAACTGTCTCGTGAGTTTTACATATTTATTTTTAATAAAATGACATTTAAAAATCGCCACCTCTCTTATTCAATGCCATGCCCTGAATTTCATCATTTTCTTATAACTAGATCCAGGGTACATATTTTAATACTAGTTGGATAGAAAACTGATAAACTTTCACCTCAGTACCATAATTTACTTTTTAATTTCTCTGATTCACCCTAAGAGATAACCTAACATATTAAAACCAATTATCTATGGCTAATTCTAAAAAGGTAATTAAGCAGTGAGGTATCCCTTGTTGGGCAAGATAGGTCACCAACATATAAAAAAATTAAAGTACTATAGCAGCATATGTGTAGGAGAAAATAATGGGGATTTGTAGGATACCTACTGGCCCTGAGACGAGGAGAATTTAAAAAATAATCAGTGTGTACTTAATTCAAAATGCAGAGACAATTTAGTACACAGATCGAAGGAGGAGATATTCTGTACACTCATATATGAGTGCAAAGATTCACAGCAAAGCTTACAGAAGTAACAGTAATAAACCAAAAAAGTTACAGAAATTTGAATCCTACAAACTTTCACCATTCACCACTGACCCTCTGCTGGAGGCAAAATAAAGTTGAAAGGAGAAGTTGCTGAGAAAACAATCTGCAGTCAGTAGAATACAGACACTGGCGACAAGGTAAAGGAAAAGTTCATGTGAAAATGGCAAAGGGAAACAGAATCTGAATCTCTCAAAACGTATGAAATAATTTCCACCTTTGACGAAAATACGAGAAAGCAGAACCGTAGGGCCGTGCTATGCTAAGACAACATTCTCTCCCAAAGCTTCAAAAATAGTTTTTTCACATTCAAATAAGTAACAAAGAGAAGTTATAGGTAAGCTCCATACAGGTATTGCATCCTAACCGAGGATGTGCACAAGGAAATGAAAATGATAAATTTAATAATTAAAAACATAACCAGGGCTGATGGCGCACAGCTGTTATCCCAGGATCCCAGGGCTAAGGTAGGGGAATGCGAGTTCAAGCTCCCTCTGGGCACCTGACCAAACAGTGCGACTTTGTCTCAAGATAAAAAATAAGAGGCCAGGATGTAGCTCAGTGTGAAGGCCCGGCTCCCATCTTCCGTTCCACAAAACAAACAAATTAAATTTTAAAAAGTGTGTGTGATTCTATTTGATTTTGGTTTCTTCTGTCTTTTACTTTTAATTTCTCAAAGAAACAAGGATATTTCATAGCTTTCTTTTTTCTAATAAATGTATTTTGTGTTAAAAAAAATAAAAAAATTAAAAGCTCGCATAAAAGAGAAAGAAAAAAATGACACTGAAATCCAGTGTGGACAATGTATCTAAAAGTGTACTTTAATTTAGTGCCATTGTCTAGCATGCTTTATATGTTCTTAGGCCTACTGATCTGGTTTTCAATCTGTATATATAATAATTATAAAGTCAATAAGATAAATGAATCTGATAATGGAAAAAAGGATGGTTGTAAGACACAAAGAAAGGAACTGAAATGTGTTATGCACATGTTCCGATCCCTTCAGTGAATATAATCATGGTGTACTGCAAACATGCACAAATAAAAGTGAAAATGTCATGCATGACACAAAATACACATGCAAACTTGGCTAAGAAAAAAATTATAATGGTAAAAAGGCAATAGAAATTATAAAAGATAAAGAGCAAACTATCTGAAGTGCTACCGCTAAAAAAATTGGTGAAAATATTTTAAAAGTAATGGCCCTTATCAAGAGACTATCATTTTAAATAGATATAATTAATAGAAATGATTCAACTAAAGCGGAAAAAGAAGATAAAAAGGAAAATGCATTTAGGAGACATTCTCAAAGGAAAACTGAAACAGTGAAGCAAAGTTATAATCAATAATTTAAGGAGTTACTCTGAAAATTAAAGACACAAGACTACACATGGAAGAGGTACTCAATACACCTAGAAAAAAATCAGCCTAGAATAATGACGAAGTATAATACCAAGATATTGCACATATCCATGTGAGGGAAAAAATCAGAACCAAATGCCATATCATTTACCAGAGAAAAATACTATGTATTCTTTTGAGAGAAAACCTATACATAAGAATGTAATGGAATAAATACTGATATGGACAGGGAAATGATATGAAAAAAGACTTATAAATGTGACAAAATGATTCAAGTCTAAATGCTGTAGCTCTTTTATTATAAACATCTAATAATTTTGGAGCTATAACTTCAATCTTATCAAAAGGCACCAATTTGATAGCAAGATTCAGACAACCAAAATGACTGAAGAGATGTTATATAAGTTAAATGTGCAAGAAACAAAAGTAGAAAAAATAGCAAATCGTCATATGCTCGGAGAAGGGAACTGTTGGGCTAGGTGGAGTGATTCTATGAAGACCTAAAAAAAAGTAGGATGTAGAGGAGCAGAGAACGGAGGACTGGTTAAGGGCAGGTGGCTGGTGTTGATGTGCGGAGAAGTTAGTCAAGGAGGGTGAAGTTTCAGCTACACAGGGTGAATAATTTCTGCAGATCTAAAAAGTATGGCACGGTGACTCTCTACCTCATGACGTGTTTGAAATTTTGAAAGAGAGGAGATAATAAATAGCTTCAAATTTTAAAAGTAATTGTGAAATAATAGAGATGTTTCTTTGATTGTGATAATCATCTAATGATGTGCACATATAGCAAAACTGATGCTGTACATCTGTAATTATGTATACTTTTTCTTTGGTTATTATGCCAATAAGACTAAAAGGAGAATTCTTAAATACAAAACCAGTTTTGTGAGCCAGAACACCAAAAAACAGAGATATAAATATGTCTAAAACTTATATTTAGAAAAATCAATATTTAAAAGCTACCAATACATATCAAAAAATATACAAAATTAAAAATGAAAGGAGAAAAGTAACTATAAAAAGATTAAAAATTCAAGTAAGGAGACTTCTTACCACAACTCTTAAAACAACTTAATCGATTTTTTTTCCAAAAGTAAAATTTACTAAAAGTATCTCCAGTAGATATAAAAAGTTTAATAAATAAATTGCAATAAAACCAAGGAGGTAAAAGAACTCTTCCGGGTCTTTGCTTCTACTCTTATCCCTAATTAAGACACACAAGAATTTATAGTTAGCTCCCTGAATGTAATACAGCTATATCACTTGCCACTTATTTCATATAAAAAAACAATTCACACCAAAAAATCATGAACAGTTCTTCCAAATGTGAAAGAAAAATAAAATTCTATACTGAATAAAAAGATATACAAGCAATTGTTTCTTGTTGCAATAAATACTAAATATTGTCTTCCATGCCAAGTGATAGAAACTGAAAGTAAAAACCATGAAAAATGTTTGCATCGGTTAATAAGCTGTGCAACAAATTACCACCCAATATTTATGACCTTAGAAACTTTCCGAGTATCAGGTCTTCAGGAACATGGGGACGCAGTTCTGCATGTGAATTGTTCCACAGGGCTTTGAGGGTCTTGTTGATACGGCAGCTTCTCACAGAGTGAACGAGGCAAGAGAGAAATTGAGGAGAATGCTATACAGTCTGCTGTGTCCTATCCTCTCATCCTATTCTGTTCAGTAGAAACAAGTCACCAAGTACAACCCACACTCAAAAGGAAGAGCACTCAGCTCTGTGTCTTATTAAAGGAAAGTAAAACACACTCTATGGACAGGTTACAAACAATCACAAAGGTCAAAGTGAGCAAAGAAAAAGCACTGGAATTTTTCCTATTGTACTTTATTTAAATTTAACTAATTGTTTAAAGCAAAAATAAAAGGGACAGATAGAACTAATAATGAACTCACATGCACATTATCAACAATAGAAAAGGTAAGTTGAAGTGTGAAGGTAAATGGAATTACAGTTCAGTAGGGCTGCTACACTGACAAACTGAGAATCATAAAATGGAAGGAAGAAAGTGTGAAATTTGATGTGCTGACAGGAAGGGAATGAAGAGAGAAGGAGGGACAGGAAGTTTAGTCATGTGTGTGGTATAAACTGATGTATTATTGACCCTAATAAGCAGACTTTCTTGTGTTTTATGTGACCAGTTTAAAAATGAAAATATAGGGTGAAATGATGAAAGACAAAAATAAATTAAACATAAAACAGTTCCTGATGCAAAAGAAGACAAAATTACTGGAGACGTACAGTGATGGGAAAAATAGAAAGCGAACAGCACAATTTTAGATTTGTATACAGCTAAAATGAACTAAAAGGTTAACTGTTTTCTGGATGGGAAAAATGTAAAAGGAGTACCCAAAATCACCTTTCAGAAAGAAAAAAAGTGCCAAGATTTAATAGGAACCTTTCAAAGACTGAAAGATCCAAGACTGACAATACTGGGCCAATGAGGATCATAAAGAAAAACAGTCATTTTCAGCTCATGGCATTTTATTACCGTTATGTCTGCATTTGCTGCTGCTATTTCCATACTACTTCTGAGTCAAAGCCAATTGTTATTAGCATTTTGTGTTTCAGCCATCATTTACTCGGTAGTTTTAACATTTTCTTCAGTTAAATTCCTAAAATAGTTAACTTCTACATCCTATTTTTCCATTTCTATTAGTTTTTCAGTTTCTGTTTAAATTATTTTTCCTATTTGCAAAATTTCTGTGCAGAGAACGGTATCATGTTATAATTTTACTCTGTGATTATTTGCAGATGGTAATTCCATCAATCATTAAGGAAAATACAGGCTGTTTTGTTTTAAAGACAAAAGTTTGGAAAATAATATCATATGAAATATTCCAAATAACTAATAGAGAAAGGAAAAAGTGATTAATGTCATAAAGCATCAGAGAAATCAAGGTCAAAGCCACTCATCATTTTCTCATAAAAACCTGAAAAAGCTGGGTTTCATGAGCCATGGGGATTTCAATCCAGTATTAATGCAGTACAATCACCTTAAAAAGCATTTTGCAGGATCTCCTAACACAAGCACCTAGAAACTCCTAACCTATGTAAATAACCCAATGAATTGAGTGTGTTTGTCCACTTAAAATATAATAGTTAAAACTTGTGAAAATATGAATGCACATCAATAATAAAATGCATAGCATGCAGTTCTATGTTCATAGAAAGGAAGACAGTGAAGTAAATAATAATAATAATTCAGTGTGTGAGTTTCATGAAATAATATTAAACAAAAGAGTCCAACACAAAATATGCAAATGCTATGATCTGTTTGTAAAAGCAGACAAAATGTTTACGCTGATCAAGTTCAGGATGGTTTGACCTTTAATATACGCTGGGTGGGACAGAAATGAGAGAGGGGTTAGGGTTTTACTCACATTTACTATGGATCCCCTAGGTGTGTTTATTTCACATGCATTTTCATTTCAAAAGTTACCTCAAGCTGTATATTTAAGATTTTTCATTTTGGATTGTGAATTTTATATTTAGGAAAACAAAACAAGTCCAAATCTCTATACGTTAGAATAGAAATATTACTGTATCAAGAGCTAGTATATAATTAAGTATAAATTGCCAAACAATATGTAATATGGTCCCATTTAAATAACCATATTATTTCAACAAATTATGACAGGAAATTTTTTTACATATAATTTTTATTGTGTGATTAAAAACAATAACATTCTACTTATAGAGCATTTCCAGGAGTTTTACTGATATTTAGTTAAAAGATTTCTTATTGAGCCAATTATTTTTTATCTAGCTTTTGGGCTGACAAAATTAAATGGAGACCTTATTTTAATGTTATATTTACCTCACCAGCAGTGATCTGAGTTGAGAGTGGTGGTGTAAACCTATAGCACCTGGGAGACTGGGACAAGAGGATCTCTGTGAGTTTAAGGACAACCTGAGCTACATGGTGAGTTCAAACCCAGCTGAACGGCACAGAGAGATCCTGTCTGAAAAAAAAAAAATGATCTGAGTTAAAAATGTTGCTTCTTCAAATTAAATGTAATTACCTTGCTTCATAAATCATTAACAGCACATTTTATATAATATACACATATTCCATATGTGAATTATACACAAACATCCATACATAATTTTCATAGTGGAAATCTTATTTTTCTCAGAAAGACCAGAGGACTGCCATGGATACCAAACTCTATTTTGGTGTCTAATCAGTGTTAATATCACAATCAACTCAAGGACCAATGATCAGTCTTCTAGAGCTATGAAGTGTGAATTTTAGATAAGAAAGAATGAAAATTATCAGTCTTACATCCTTGTTGCAACCAATCACCAAGTATTTATTCATCTCTAATCTTGTGCATAATTCTTTCCTAGGCAACCTAAAGAGTAATGAGAAAATATTAGACACAGTCTCTGCTGCTGTACAGAAGGCAATCATTCAACTGAAAAGAGTTGGGGTAAAGATCTTTTGTAACTTACACCATCTACAGGAAGATCATTTGTCAAACTGATGAATTAAATTCTAATCCAGACTAGGAAGCTACTGACAAATACACATTCATCACTTAGTTTAGTGATGGAATTATTAGGCTGACAAATTGGTATTGGGATTACCTAAAACACAAAACTGACACAAAATTGATTACATTACACTTTGATGACTTTGAAGGACTTATTATGAATAATTAAAAGCAATGACTATGACAACTTGATTTAATTCAGAATTGAAAGGTATGTTAAAATTAAGAGATTATTAACTGTTGCTTATCACAGACTCACATGTGATTTGAAAATCCCAAAATCTTTTTTTAAAATAATATGATTTTCTCTAACTATGAAAAACAAATTATAGTACAGATGACAAAGATAAACCTGATAATAAAATAATAATTTCTATGTGTTGATAGAACAAGTCACTTGATCAAGTATGGACAAGTAGAAAATAATACAGTAAAATATGAACATGGCTTTATCTGAAGCAAATTCACGTTATTGCTCTCATCCAAGAATTCTACTTCTATAAACCTAGGTAAAATTACTTATCTCTTTAATATTAGCTGTTGTAAAAATATTACACATTGCAACACATACTCAATGACTCTTGTAACTGACAACATTCAACATTTTACAACAGTTAAAATATATACCTCCTCTCAAAAATTTTTCTCCTCTGTCAGATTAGAAATAAGCCATCTTTTCAATTTCCTTTTTGTGTCCTACAGTATGTATTAATGTTCTTGGTGTCATTATTTCTGTACTTACTCCTGTGTATGTGAGTCATTTTTCTCATGTTATCAGAAACTTTTGTTCAGAACATTTTAAAATTAGGCATAATGGGAGCTGAGTAACTTCTATTAGTAAATATAGATGAAACATTAGCAGATATGAGCATCTACAAGTGAAAAGGTTATGCAGGCTAGGAAAACCTGCATAAAATGAAGAAAGCAATTTCTAGAGATTTTTCAACTCTGTTATCCTGTTTCATATTAATCTATGTGAATAAAAACATATTTCTGGTTCCTTTCAGCAGTGACAGAAAAAAATATAGATGACATGGTTCACAGCCCAAAGTGTCACAGAGATGAATGGAAATTCCAAAGATGAGCTCTATCCTTGCGCCTCTAGGCAGCCTTCAATTAAAATATTCCAGACAAACAGACATCAAAATTTTCTCTCTGTGGAAAAATGGATCCTGCGTCATTTACCTTCAGCCCTTATGTGTTTCCTCAGTGGCTTCCCTACTGAGAAACTCTCCATGAAGCTGTCTGATTTCTTCAGTCTTGCCAATTTTCTCTCTTCAACTTCTGTCTAAGCAGACTGTGTTTTCCAAGATCAGTACTGATTCAGCCTGTTACTTCTGCTTTATGCTTCTGAGTACCAAGGGCTATGATTTTAGCACATTAGTGCATTAGTGTTCTAAATAGCACTGAGAAGAAAACAAGACCCCAGAGGGCGAAGATACCAATGAAAAGAATGAGCATTTTAGTAAGAAGCTCAAGGCATTTAAATCCAGTGTCCTAGAATGATGTATCTCTTTGCCACTTGTAGCAATTATTTCAAGGATTAATTATCCCTTCAAACTTGTAAATAGAGGTATCATTTCTGTTCATGCAAAAGTCTTTAGAAAGCAAAATATGGAAATGTTTTCTACTAATTTAAATGGTAAAAGAAGAAGAAGGCAAAAGACTGGAATCATTGCCATGCTCAGCCTTAAAACAGAAGATCCTCTGTTTGGGCAACAGTGCTGTGGATATAGCCAAGAGACTGCTTTGGCACAGAGAGGAATATATCAGCACCGCCGCTGCCAGTTACACTCCACTGTCTTCGGTTTCCTGGCTGACTGCAACCGTGTGTTTGGGGGAAGGGAAAGGCAAGAGGGAGGCTGAATCTGGCAGCTACTTCTCTTCATCTCTACCATGTCCCTCCTAGCATCTAAATAAGAATATGTTCCTATTTCATTAACATTTTGCAGTTGTAACTAATAAGAATATCAGGATTGCAGAAGTTACTCTAATGGTGCTGAGCAGGGCTATTATTCTGCTTATCTATGGAAAACAGCACAGAGGCTCTTCAAAATCACAACTAGAAGTACTCTCTGACCCAGCAATCCTAACACTTTGTATGTACTCCAAGGACATGAAACTGGTATGCAAAGGAACATCTGCATTCCCATGTAGAATTGCACCATGATTTTTCTATAACCAAGAAAGGAAATAATTTGTTCCACTGGTAAATGGATAAACAGTATGGTATACATAACAATGAAACGCATTAATCCATAAGAAAATAATGAAGTTCTGTCATTAGCAACAGCGTGGATGGGACTGGAGATCATTACACTAAGTGAAATAAGCCAGGCATCGAAAGACAAACATGATCTCATTCATATGTGGAACCTGAAGAAGCAAATTTCATAGAAGCTGAGAGCAGGTTGGTGGTTTGTGATGCTGTGGAGAGGAGTGAAGAGGGTAGATGGAGAGATGGGTTGACGGTTCTTGAGCTTCAGTTATACAGGAGAGAGGAATTCTGGCATGCACAGTAGTGTGAGTATCTATTACAAATATGTATTGTATCTTTCACAAAGCTAGAAGATAAAATTTTCAATATTTCCTTTACAAAGCAATTTGTTTGAGAAGACAGATATGTTGACTTAAACATGCATTGGAACACCATATGGACATATTTTTATACTCTTATCTATAAATTAAATATAAGCTTAACAAAATATAGTCGAAGAAAGATAAAATTTGATTTAATAAGGAGTTGATTTGTATTTGAACTTCTGTTTTTCTTATTCTGCATAATAAATAATTGAAAAACAGTAACTTATAAAATAGTGTATTACATAACATAAGTCACTGAGCTGACTCAGAATTCTCCTGGGCAGTCCTTTCTTCTGGTGTGCCACGAATTCACGGGCCGATATCTCTGGTGTTTCATCAAGGTTGAGGTCTGAAATATCTCTCTTACATGATACGAAGTTGCTTTTGGTTGTTGACTAAGATCTCATCTGACATTGAACACTGAACAGTGATCTGTAGTCCTTCTCTACAGAAAGGGTGCTTCTGGGGTGGCGGCTGGATTCCGACATGAAAAATTTCCACCCAAGCATTCCCAGAAACTGGAAGCTGCTAGTGCCCGAAGGGCCAGGCAGGAGAGCTAGCACAGTTCTGCTTCTGCTAATTTGGTTTATTTAAAGAAGTCCAAGAGAGTTCCAAGACTCCAGACAAGACAGAGGGCGCAGCTCACATATCGTGATGGGGAAACCATCAAGGAGCCTGTGGCGTCTTTTAGCTACCATGCTTTAATTGTCATCACATCTGGGGAGGCTTTTTTTAATCCAATGACCAAAATTATATCTAAAAATCATTAAGATGTTGAAGAAAAACTCAACAGTTTACCATTGGCAGGCCAATCACTATCCAGAGATAGAATTTCAATCTTGCCAGTAAGAAGAGAACATTCACAAAACATTGACTTGGACTCCTGTCTTCTTAACTCCTGGGGTTATTTCATGGGTTATAAACAGAAAGTTCAACATAAGATATTTTTGTATTCATCCAGAATGAGACAAATGGGAGTCAGTGCAGAGGAGATGAGGATCTACTAAAACTAAAAGTGAGTGAAGGGTCTGAATGCTATTCTCTTTCCATGTGACTGAATGTAGATATAAATTGGTCTTTCCAGTCAACTTTTCTTTATAACAGGGATGTGGTTCCTCCATGGTAGATTCTCTATCACTGATACACTGAATTTAGTGTGTTCAGATTTTCCTCCTATGCCTTGGAAGATAGCTGAGCCACAGAGTGCTTTGTTAGTACACAAAAGACCTTGGGTGTAATATCTAGGACAGAAAGAAAAAACTACTTTCTCTCACGAATTCCATTTATAAAATGTCTCATATCCTACAGTAACTCCTTTCCTAATTTGCCTCCTATGAAATGCAGATAACTTTAGCGTCCTTCCTTGAATCTTGCATTTTAAGTGAAATTTTCTTCACTCGTCCCTTGATGGACTAGGGAGATCCATTTTTGCTTGCAGGACAGGATATGGTTTAGAGCAGCTCAATTCTCTGTTAAAGAAATGCAAACTGTATTTTTTGGATAATAATATACTTGATTCAATGTACATGAAAGGTCAAAATATCAGAGACCCCAAACAAAGAAATAGTCATTCTTGAGCCCCATGGAGGGCAGCCAGCAATAAATCTACTTGCAGGAAATAACACTGGTGATGTGTGTCTTTTGTAGGGCTTCTGTCTAGGTGTCCCTCCCAAACTTGTGTGGTCATAGGTAGGGATTTTTCAGAGGTGGCTGGATCTAGAGTGTGTAACCCTGGAATTGAATCATGGTGCAATGCTAGAATCAGGAGCACTAGGATTGAGGGTGCCAGTGCTATGGGTCCTCAGTAACCTAGATAAAATAGAAGGAGCTGTAGTTGTCTCTTGCTTGTTTTACCACCTTCTGCCTATCAGGAACTGTTTTTAAAACCTTTGCAGTTCCTGTCTTGGCTACCTTGCCTTGGAGCCAGCCGGTTATGGACTGAAACTTCTACAAACTGTGAGCCAAATAAACCTTTTCTCCTTTAATGTTAGGTGTTGGGTATTTTGTCTCAGCGATGAGAAAAATAACTAAGACAGCCTTATTTTTGGAACCAGTTAAAAGTGGATGATCATACAATCATCCCATATAAAATTTATATTTTTTGAAGCCCATTGACAGCTTAGTTTTTAATTCCTGAAATGTCCAATAATGACAGAACAAAATGCAAAAAAAAACCACTCAAAAAGAACCAATAACAATAATATAATTATTAAAATCATAAAAGTAGCAACAAACCTAAATTATGCATAATGGGATGAAACTATATTTAAAACAGTTGAATATTTTACAGAGTAGTTAACAAGAATATTGGAAAACTCATCAATTGTTTGAAAGGTGAAAATAAAATAAAATTTTTATCTCAAGAATTATATATATTCCTTTTACTACTATATTAATTTACTGCTGCTTTCAGCATGAACTATTGCTCATTCCCCTTTATTTTGTCTCTCGCAGCAAAGTGATACAGTCTGTCTGCATAATCATGGCAAATAGATTTCATCTCATGTGACAGCTCTCATCAATTGATAGCTGCTGCTTGGGGCATTGTTCTCTGCACAGTGCTGAGCCGATGTCTGAAATTAGCAGGAAAACAAGTTGCTTCTCTATTGCAAGGACAAAGTGAAAGCAGGAAATTGAGTTACTGTATTGGTCATCCCTGCAGGCTCTCTAAGAACTACAGACAGGAATATCACAAGCTAATCGATATTCAAAAGAGAGCTTGTAGAGCAAGGCTCTGCTATCCTCTATTTTCTAGCATAAATGAGCATTCAACAAGTGGATAAATAAAATGATGAATAAAAATTCTGAGTTTTAGTTTTCAGAAAATAATGTGTGTAATTGGCATACATTAAATCCAAAAAATATATGGTCAAAACGATAAAGAAAGTCATCAGATTTATCAGGTACTCTTCAGAAAACATTAAGATTGTAACAACAGGAAAGTTTAATGAATATTCTACGTCTCTTGAGAAATCTCTTAAACAAACCTTCTTTTATAAACATCTAATAATCTCAGTTTGATACTTCCTCCTTAGAAAATTCTGGAATTAAAAATTTAGAAATGAATGATAGTCTCCAATTTAAGCATATCAGACTTAATTATCAAGATCAAGTATATATCCATGGCTTGGCAAACCCTTACATTTTAGTAGACTTAGACTGAAACACAAAAATCTTTGATAAATATAATGTCATCCTCATATATAAATAGTTTTAATCAATATTTAGCTTGAAAGGATTTATCTGATATTATTATATAATTATAAATTCCTATACAATTACACTTTTCTGGTGAACTCAAATTACATAAAAACAATTCTCTTAAATACACTAAATCATAGGATTACAATTTTTAGTTAAGTATTCCAACATTCAGAGTATTTACACCTATATCAAGTACCATGCTGTTTCTAACAAGAATATTTCAGTGACAATAATTTATATAACTTCTAACTTAGCTATTTAGCACAGAGGTTAATAGAACATAACATTTAAATTAACTATATTTGTGGTTACGTGTGGATGCTCTGTCTTTGTCCCTTACTCTGTGATACTTTCATCACTAACTTAAACTTTGTCTAGTTAATATAGTGTATTATTCAAGATTATCCAGAGAAACAAGCAATAGAACCCCTAGTGTGTTTGTGTGTGTATAATGTGTGTGTATATATATACACACATGTTGTATACATATAACATACAAATCTATCCATATTATATACACCTGTCCTACTACATATGACAAAATAAATGTTCAACCAATAAAAGAACAAATGAAAAAATTAAAAATATTAGATTGATTCTCATAAAATACATATGTAATGGACAAGCAGTGGGATGCAATAGCATAGGATAAAGAGAGAGGGGATGGAGAGGGAAAGAGTTTATTGCAACCTGGGTACCGCTAACAAAGGGTGGTACAATTTAACGGCTGGAGCTAAAGGGCCTGTCTGAAGGCCACAGAACCAGGAATATGAAAGCAAGAAGTCAGGGTCCCACACAAGCTTCCAGCAAGGAGGATACAAACTCACATCCTTCTGCCAGGTCTTTCTGATCTGTGTAGGCCCTCGGGAGATTGCATGTGTGCACCCGTATGAGGTGCAGAGGGTTAAAGAAGGCAATCTGCTTCACTCACTTCACCATTCAAATTCTAAACTTTTCCAGAAAGACCTTCACAGTTAGAATCACACATAATGTCTAACTGCATCTGGGCCCACCATGGCTCAATCCTTTGGAACACAAAATAATCATCTTAAGTTTTCTTATCTGCAAAGTGACCTAATATTTGTAATTATATGAGAAAAGGATATTTTACCTGCTTTTTATACTTTCACAATATAAATAAGTCATTTCAACCTTTCTTCATGACTAGAGTGTAATATCAAAAGTTAAGTTCATTTAGGTAGATTATCACCAAATAGAAGCAATGTGGGATTATTACCCTGAAACAGGTCACAGGGCCTTTGAAGGAACAAGAGACGTCTTCACAGGGATGGGACATTTTGCCCTGATTCCTTTCTTTATGTTTGTGGGAAATTCAGTTTCCGGGTCCAAAGTATAGCAGACTCGAGTCTCAGCCTCTTGTTCTGTTCATATTTAACTTGGCCTTTAGATGTTCCCATTCCCTCCCTTTTCAGGAAAGACTGGAGTTTCCTTTTGTTGTCTCTGTCATGGGCCTAGCGATTTTTTCCGTGGCTCATCTTATCTTTCCACAAAGCAGAAGCCTGTCCCCAGTGCGACGCCGGGGAAGCCTGTCAAGCCCACACCTCGCAGTATCTCTCAGGCAACTCAGCCTCCCTCCCTCTACCTTACAGGTCATAACTGCAGGTAAAACTAAACATGCCTCCGCTGTGTAGTTCCTGCTCACGTCACCAATCCCAGTGATTTCTGCAAATCCGATCTGAGAGTTTCAATTTTTCTCCCTTCTCTCCAATTCCCATGCCTCAGACTGTTAGTTCTGCTTTACACTTTGCACCGTGTTCCTGTGAAGCCCTTTCCATTCTAACAGTCTTCCTAAAAGGCACTCGCTTCTTCTACTGCTTTCATTATGTCCTTGACAAACATCCTCTCAGGAATCTCCACAGAATACTCATGGCTCCTACAATAATCTGTCTCCACTTGATCACCTTTTCTCTCCGCCTTTCTTATTTGAATTTTGTTCCCAAGTCTTGCACTGCCGTTTAGTTTTCTTGCTAGTCCTTCCTCTAAGACTATAGCTCCCTGCTCCACAGAACTGTAGTTTACCACCTTCTTTCGTCTCTTTCAGTGTCATGAGGGCTGAACTCCGCAGTTGTGGAGTAAACCTCAAGACAAGGCACTGTGTTGTTCATCTCACCGGAACACTTTTCCTACAGACATTTGTTACTTTTTCTAAATACTTATTCACATGACTGTTGCTGGAAGTTTTTTTCTAGCTAAATCTCCTGTCTATGTATTTGTCACTATAGTACCAAAACTTTTGCTAATTGGACTTGAAAAATATTGCTGCTCACAGGAAACAAGAGACCAAAACTGAGGGACGGACGTAAATTTGTTTTGTGACTACACCAGAGCCCACTAACACCACCATGTCAAGAAGACAGATTTTATATTAGCAGGTATGTTTTTGCATGTGTTTGTTGTGTGTGTATATGTGCAAATCCACCAGGGACCCATGGATTTCTCCTGTGCTCCCCCTTCAGTTTTAGCCAATTTTGAGAAGATGAACAGGTGATTGCTGTCAGAAATATACAGAGACAGAGGAGAGCAAGTCCAAAGCATTGTTCTCTGTCTTCCGTTCCAGAGCTTGCCTCAACTCAGCCAGACGTCTCAGACAAGCCGGGCTGCTGACCAACCCTCCATCCAATTCTGGCGTCTCTGCCTACCTGCACTCAGGTCTCTGCATACTAGCTGGTTCTTACATATTCCATGCACACATCCTTTTACCATGAAAGTCTGTGGAATAGAATGTTCTATATTGAACCTTGGCTATTGAAATAGGGCTATTTAGCCCTATTCACTGCAGGACCCAGACTGAAGTATGTGTTACCTATGTACATAACATAATGTGTAGATACTGTAGTATTTTTGCTGCCCAACTGTCTATATATTTTTTGTAGCATCAAGCTAACTCGTCTATGGAATCAGGTATGGTACTTTTACAGGACACTTGTGTGTACAACTCAAACAGCAATTAGATGGCAAAGGGCTATAGACTTTATGTCCAAGCTTGTAAGGTAACCTGCCATCTTTTCATTGAATAAGACCTTTGCGCATACATAAATACATGGGCCTTAACATTAAACCTATTTCTGAGGAAAATGTTCTTCAGTGTTTGCAGGAGTGTTTCCTTGTGGCTTTGAAAAGATTACAGCTATTATTTGTACATGAATTAACGTGTTGCACTTTTAATTTTCACATCGTCAGTGGCAATAGCATGGTATTAGTTACGTTTTAATTCTCAGTGGATTCTGCTTGGCACTATCATGATCAAAGCTGAGCAAAACTCTCTTTTCTCACCACCTTATCATCCATATCCTTTCTGACATGAAAATGGAAATTGTTTCAGGTTACAGGGAGATAATGTTTCGACAGTTGTAGAGCATAGTAGATTTATCAAAATAATTAGACGCATGATTCTCCTTTATAGTTAATAATCACAGGGGTAGGTTGACATAAAAAACACTAAACTTTAGTTTTCTCCTTTCCTATTTATTTTTCTTCTATATAAATACTTTCATGCTGCACACATCAATAAAATATATATTCAGGGTTACAAGGCATACTCTAATTTGTAATATAGCAGATAAATAAATTGATAGAAAAGATAGATACCAAGGATATGATACTTTGTCTTTATAGTTTGACATGGGGAAGAAAAGCAAAATCATCTTGAATCTTCTCATGAATCTTTGGGACAATGAAACTTCAATCAATATGATGATTTATTTCAAAAGTAAAATGTACCTCACAAACCAAATTTATAACACGATACACTCTTCAAGAACATGGATGGAATATAATTTTACTTTTTACCACCCTTCCTTTCATATACCTGAGCAGTTGGGCACAAGGGACTTGTTCTAAATAAGAAGTTGGGAGGGGAAAAGGTGTGTGCTCCTCCTGGCTGAGCACTAACCTGCCTCAGCTGGACACTCCAGGGGTCACATTTTCTGTTTGGTATTATAACCAGCCACACTTAAAGAAGCCAGGTTTGTCAGCCCAGATCATTCAGCAGTTATAGGGAACAGTGTCTGCCTCCTAGCTGCAGGGATGTATATATGCCATAAGACAAGAAAGATAGATTTGTAATGTTAAGTTATTAAAATTCAGGGTTGTTTGCCACTGCAGAATAACTTATTTATATGTACTGATACAGAGGCAGACAATGGGAGAAAAAATGAAAATTACTTCAGCGTAAAACAGATCCTGCTAAGTGAGAGAAAATGGAAATGTCTTTCCAAGAAGGACTACAAGTAAGATTTAGCAGATAGTCTAGGACCCCTTTTAAACATAGAAAATTTATAGTTACACTATTTTTACATGAAATGATTAGAGAAAGTTACAATGGGTGCCTCAGAGTGATCTACTGTCCAAAAGTTGACAAAGAATTCAAAAGAAAGCCCTTGTTTGCTGTTTTTTATCTTGTTTAGGGTCCACCCAAGACACTGTGAACCTCAGTATACATGGTACTTTCCTTGAAGAGAACAGAGTGCTTGATCTAAGTCTGATAAGTGCGGGAAGATTAACAAGCCATTAGGCAGAGTTTAAAATAATTCAAATAGAATTATAATTTATTCAAGTGAAATGCTATATCAAGCTGATGTGTGATCCAGAAACAATTTATATTTTATAGTGTATCTTATTGATTTTTCTGAGGCTCACTGTTTCCTTACTATTTTGTTACACCTGTATATATGATTTTTAAATTATATACTATTCATTTTTCTCTATGGACTCGTACAAGCATACACCAGCATTTTTTGTAAATTTTATTTTTTCATCTTATATAGCTAATAATGTGTGTGAGCATTTTGTTTATAAGTGAATTACTTTTATGGGTACTTAAGATTGTAAGAAGACGTTTATTTAAGCCATTATGCTTGACACACCAAGAATTCTGAGGGTGGACATTTTTAAATTTTGTAGTAGAAAAGCATGAGTCTGTATATGCTATAAAATATTTAGCACTTGATCATCAACTTTATGTTTTAAGTCTTTTTTTAAAAATTAATCATAAAGACTTCTCAAGATGACATAATAAAGCAAAAATATTGAGATATGAATCTCATATTATTAATGAAGCAATTCCAAACTCATTTCATTGCAAGATATGTTAATAGAAAGTTAATACATTTTTTGGTTTATGGCATTTTCATAAAATCAAAAGGCATTCATAGTCTAAAACCAATCACATACTAATATGCATGTAGAAATGACCATTAAATACCACTGTTCAGAGCTCAAAGAGAAAAATGTAACACCCTCTCCCTTCTATGTCATTTTGGATTGGGTAAAAGGAAAATTATAGTTTGAGCAGTGTGACATGCACATGGCTACTTTCAGAAGAAAGCCCTTCAGGGCTACCAAACATCTTGCTTCCAGAAGATCAGACTCAATTAATATTAAGCAGCCCCCATTCTTCAGGAACACAAAACAGAACACCAGCACATATCTGCTTTTCTTTTCTTGTTCACTAACTTCGGTTGTGTGACAAAGTAAATATAAGCACAATGTATAAAAACATGAGGATCTTTTTTTCTTTCATTGCTTCTAGAATATAGTGTCAATATTTTAATTATTTTAAAATACATATATAATTCCACATTATGCATATTTAATAACAGTTAATTATCCAGATTCCACCATTGTTTTGGTTTGGATATCAAAAATAACATTGAGAGTGTTTCCATGAATTATAGGTTAGATTACTAAAAAACAGTCTCTAAGGAATCAACTTGGGGAATGTTGGAATGAAGACCTCAGCTATCATTCTCCCTCAAAAACAGAGAAAATATTTAGAGAAAAAGTTAAAATTACCCCCTTAGAACACTGTGAATTGACCAAAGCTATAAAATATAGCAGAAATCATCTATGAAAGAGAAACTACTCAACCTTAACAAGGCAGCAAGCTCCATGATGTTTTAACCCCTTCTTTAGAAGAGTTACATATCAGACATAAAAAGCCATTTTTGTTAGCCAACAGAAAGGGCTGCATGATTTGGAATTCAATTAAAAACACAGAAAATAGTGGATCTCCAGAAGATAGTGGATACTTGATCTTATTTCAAATACTTTCTGCCCGCACAATGTCCAGTCAAGCTTACTTTAGTTGAGTAAGTTAGAGTTCCAAGATGGACAATGTGGATCATCCAAACACTAAAAACTGGCTGCCAATGTTAGAGGTGTGTAGAATTAGGAGTTTAGGTAAATGAAATAAAAGTCTTACCAAGAGTTTCAAAGAAAATACTAAAGAACTACATAACCGTGGGGAACATTGAAAAGCTCCCTTATATTCCTTGGGATCTGGAGATGCCCAAGAGAGACCTGGAAAAGTAGAAATTTCTATGCATCTCTGGGTGACATCTAGACTACATGCAAGTGAGAAGTCAAGACAAAAGCTGAAGCTTGGTGGCATGCTTTGTCAAATAATTCCCTTAAAATCAGAGACAAATAATTATAACACATTGTGTATAATGTTTGGCCAATCACAGATCTCCAACCTTAGGCAGACTCTCAGAAAACTAGTCTTAAAATAGAAACAAAACTTAAACAAAACTAATAAAATTCAGTTACTGCACATTGCTTGGGATACATAATCTACATAATTAGTCCAGGTAAGTTTTTAAATAAGCAACAATATAAAATCAAATGAGTTACCAACTCTGGAAGATGAAGAAAGATTAGATATCAAGTAATTTACAAAATATTATTTTGAAATATCTAGTTTTTAACATTAAGACATAAGATACAGGTGGATATAGGGAATACGCCACATATAAAAAAAGTGAAACAACAAATAGAAAATGTCCATGAGGCGACCAAAGGTTAGAGGTAAAAGATAACAATGTAAATCAATGACTACAATTGAATTCAAAAAATAAAATAAATTATATATAAAAAGGTAAATAAAATAATAATAAATTATCATTACCAAGAGAAAAACAATAGAAAGAATTGTAACATGGCATACATCAAAAGAAATTTTTAAGCTAAAAAGTATAATAAAATATAAATAAGGAATTTGATAACATATTTCTGCTTCTGAAAGCAAGAATGAGGAATGGATAGAAAAGCATATTTGAAAAAATATAATAACCAAAATGGTCCTGAATCTAATGAAAAATTTTAAGAAGTTCAATATGCTATATATAGGTAAAGTCAAAGAGTTGTATACATGAAAACATCAAAGTCAAATTGGCCAAAGGAAAAGGCAAACAGCAAGTCTGGAAAACATTAAGTAAAAAATAACTTACTTAGAAAAAAATCCCTGAGCAAGATGATTAGAGGGCTTTTATCTAAAACTAGGGAACCCAGAAGAAAGTAAAATAATACATCAAAATATTGAAAGAAAAGGACCTGCTACTAAGGATTTTATATCCAGCAAAAATATCTTTTGAAAATGTTGAAGTAATTATTTCTTTGAAAATAAACTACACAAATCAGTAATTATAATTCATATTAACAGACCTCAAGTATAACAATGTAATCTATATGACAGTAATAATACAGAAGAGGGGAAGAAACAGAGGCACATTGTCAAAATTTTTCATATTATTGGAAGTGGGTTTGTAATGATATGAACCAGATTGCTTTAAATTTAAATGTTAACTTTTATCTACGTGACATCTACTGAGAAAATTGTTTCTTTTTAATCATACATAAGCAAAGAAATACTATAAATATATATATAAATATATATATATATATATTTATAGTATCTCTTTGTATTTATCAATGTAGTTACCTTTTACCAGTGTTCCTTATTCTTTTAAGTAAATTTGTTACCAAAAGAGAGGTCACCTATAAAGGAAAACCTATCACAATCACAGCAGACTTCTCAACACAAACAATGAAGTCAAGAAGAGCATGGAGTGAAGTTTTTCAGATCCTTAAAGAAAATGACTTCCAACCCAGACTGATGTACCCTAAAAACTGTCCTTCAAAATGGATGGAGAAATAAGATACTTCCATGACAAAGAACAGCTGAAGAACTTCATGATCAGCAAACGAAACCTACAAAGAATACTGAAAGACATTCTAGATACACATAGGAAAAAACCACTAAGCAAGACAGACAAACAGAATGGAAAGTTAAGATACAACATCAGAAAGATAACATGTCAACAATAAACCAATATATGACAATTATAGCCATTAATGTAAATGGCCTCAATTCACCAATTAAAAGAGACTGGCAGAATGGATCAAGAAACAACATCCAACCATATGCTGTCTACAAGAAACCCATCTAACCCAAAAGGAAACTCATAGACTGAAAGTCAAAGGATGGAAAACAATACTCTATGCAACAGGAACTCAAAAAAAAAAAAAGTGGGGGTAGCTATTCTGTTTGCAGACCTTGTGACCTTCAAACCAAGAATGGTCCAAAGAGATAAAGAAGGTCACTACATACTAGTTAGGGGAAAACTGCAAGAGGAAGAGATAACAATCTTAAATATATATGCATCAAATTCCAGAGCACCAAACTACACAAAGCAAGTATTAACAGAAATGAAAAATCAAATAGGCAATAACACATTTATAACAGGGGACCTTAACACACCACTGACACAAAGGGATAGATCAACTAGAGAGAAAATCAGCAAAGAAATAACAGAACTGAATCACACCTGTAAACAAATGGATTTGATAGATGTATACAGAGTGTTCCATCCAACAACATCAGGATGTACATTCTTCTCACCAGTACATGGGACATTCACTAAAATAGACCATATACTACCCCACAGAACATATTTAAGTAAATGCAAAAGAATTGAAATTATCCCATGCATGTTATTGGATCATAGCACCATGAAACTGGAAATTAATGATAAACGTAACTGCAAAAACCACACAAACACATGGAAATTAAATAATACGCTCTTGACCAATCAGTGGGTCACAGAGGAAATTAAAGAAGAAATTAAACAATATCTACAAGCAAATGAAAATACAAATGTAACTTACCAGAACCTATGGGATGCAATGAAAGTGGTCCTCAGAGGAAAATTTATTGCACTGAGTTCCCACATTAGGAAAACCAAACAAACACAAATAAACAACCTGATATTACACCTGAAACATCTAGAAAAAGAAGAGCAAGCCAAGCCCAAAGCCAAAAGAAGGGAGGAAATTATAAAGATCAGAGCAGAAATTAATGCAATAGAGACTAAGAAAACAAAGAATCAATGAATCAAAGAGTTGGTTCTTTGAAAGAATAAATAAAATTGACAAGCCCCTAGCCAACTTAATTAAAAAAATGGAAAGAAAAGACTCAAATTCATGCAATACAGAATGAAAAAGGAGAAATCACTACCGACCCTGTGGAAATACAGAAGATCATCAACAACTATTTCAAAAAACTCTACTCTCAAAGGTTCGATAACACAGAAGAAATGGACAGATTCCTAGAAACATATGAACCACCAAAGCTCTATCAAGAAGATGTAAAACTGCTGAATAACCCAATTTCTATTAATGAAATTGAAAATGATTGTAATCAAGTCCCTAC
The DNA here is from genome assembly GCA_004027455.1 of Hydrochoerus hydrochaeris. Classification (NCBI taxonomy): domain Eukaryota; kingdom Metazoa; phylum Chordata; class Mammalia; order Rodentia; family Hydrochaeridae; genus Hydrochoerus; species Hydrochoerus hydrochaeris. Next base: position 49,318 of record PVLA01001530.1, on the reverse strand, counting down.
CAACAAAGAAGAGCCCAGGCCCAGATGGATTCACTGTGGAATTCTACAAAAAATACAAAGAATACTTAATGCTGACACTTCTCAAACTCTTCAATGAAATTGAAAGGGAAGCAATTCTCCCTAAGTCATTCCTGGAAGCAAATATCACTCTAGCACCAAAACCTGAGAAAGACCCAACTAAAAAAGAGAACTACAGGCCAATCTCCCTAATGAACATAGATGCAAAAATTCTCAATAAGATATTGGCAAACAGGATGCAGCAAATCACCAAGAAGATTATACACCATGACCAAGTAGGATTCATTCAAGGCATACAGGGATGGTTCAACATAGGTAAATCAATAAATGTAATCCACCATAGCAATGGAGCCAAAAGCAAGAATCACATGATCATTTCTATAGATGCAGAAAAAGCTGTTGATAAGATCCAACACCCATTCATGATAAGAACCTTACAGAGCATTGGAATAGATGGTCTCTACCTCAATATGATAAAGGCCATTTATGACAAACCAACAGTCAGTGTCATATTAAATGGCCAAAAACTGAAAGCCTTTACCTTGAAATCAGGCACAAGACAAGGATGTCCATTATCACTGCTCCTATTCAACATAGTACTGGAAATACTAGCCAGAGCAATTAGAAAAGAGAGAGAAATAAAAGGAGTAAAGATAGGAAAAGAAGAAGTTAAATTATCATTATTTGCAGATGACATGATACTCTACATAGAAGACCCCCAAACCTCCATTAAAAGTCTCCTAGATATAATAAATAAATTCAGCAATATAGCTTGATACAAAGTCAATACTCAAAAATCAATAACATTCTTATACACTAACAACAAAATCACTGAGAGAGGAATAAGAGAAGCCACACTCTTCACACTAGCATCCAAAAAAATGAAATACTTAGGAATTAATCTAACAAAAGAAGTAAAAGAGTTATACAGGGAAAATTATAATACCCTGAAAAAAGAAATTGAAGAGGACCTCAGAAAATGGAAAGACATACTTTGTTCATGGATAGGAAGAATAAATATTGTAAAAATGGCCATTCTCCCAAAATTGTTATACACATTTAATGCAATCCCAATGAAAATACCACTAACATACCTAGAGAAATCACTCCTAAAATTCATCTGGAACCAGAAGATACCTAAAATAGCAAAGGTAAGTCTAAGCAGCAAAGCCAAGGCAGGAGGCATCACAATCCCTGACTTGAAGTTATACTACAAAGCTACTGTAGTAAAATCAACATGGTATTGGAATAAAAACAGACCTGAAGATCAATGGAATAGACTAGAAGATACAACTACAAACACACTCAACCACCTTATCTTTGATAAAGGGGACAAGCATTTTCACTGGAAGAACGACAGTCTCTTTAATAAATGGTGCTGGAAAAACTGGCTATCCATATGCTAAAAACTAAAATTAGACCCATGCCTATCACCATGTAATAAACTAAAATCCAAATGGATTAAAGATCTAAATATTAAAACAGAAACACTAAATCTGTTTCAAGACAAATTAGGTAAAAATCTTGAAGACTTAGGGGTAGGTAGAGAATTCATGAACAAGAACCAAACTGCACAGGAAATACTTCCCAGAGTCAGTAATTGGGATCATATCTTATTAAAGAGTTTCTGCATGCCCAAAGAAATCTCCAGCAGAGTGAAAAGAAAACCTACAAACTGGGAAAAAATCTTAGTGAACTGTCCCTCAGACAAAGGACTTCTTTCTAGAACCTATAAAGAATTTTTAAAAAATCAGATCCCTGAAATTCAAAGACCCAATCCAAAAATGGGCATCCGAGATGAACACACAGTTCTCAGATGACGAAATATGAATGGCAAATAAATACATGAAAAAATGTTCATCATCGTTGGTCATTAAAGAAATGCAAATTAAAACCACATGGAGATACCATCTCACTCCAGAAAGAATGGCCAGGATCAACAAAATTACGAACAACAAATGCTGGAGAGGCTGTGGGGAAAAAGGAACTCTTCTGCACTGTTGGTGGGAGTGTAGACTGGTGCAACCACTATGGAGGTCAATCTGGAGATTCCTCAAAAAGCGGGAATTGGAGGTCCTATTTGACCCAGTTATTCCACTCTTAGGCATATTCCCAGAAGATCTGAAAATATCTTACCACAGTGATATATGTGCACCCATGTTTATAGCAGCACAATTTGTAATAGCCAGATCTTGGAAACAACCTAAGTGCCCAACAACTGAGGAATGGATAAAAAAATTGTGGTACTTTTATACAATGGAGTACTGCTCAGCTATAAAGAATGATCACAATGAGATATTTATAAATAAATGGATGAGTATTGAATCTATACTCATAAGTGAAATAAATCAAACTCACATATGTAAATACCATATAGTCTCCCTAGTGTAAGAAATGGTAAGAATACAGAAGATTTTATGGAAATCATGGTTTAGCATTATACTGCTTTGACATCTTATGTATATTTTCTTCCACTGTTTGGAATGGTTTTGTTCTGTTTTGTTTGATTTTAATATATGTGATCATATGAATAGTTACTTTGAAGACAAGACAATATGGCAGCCAGTGTTGATTTAATACATCTTGCTCTGAAGTCCTACCATGCTCTTGTTTTCCTATTACCATTGGTTCTATCACGTTGTGTCTTATTGGATCTTAACATGTATGATAGTAAAAACAAAATTTTTATGGAAAATGAGATAATATAGCAGCCATTGTCCATGTTCAGTTATTTGGTTCAGGATGCCTTGGAATACTTCCATTCTCTTGAGTTGTTTTATTCTATTTTGTTATGTTTGACATTATTGTGTGTAAAGCTAAGCTCAACTATTTCAAAGAAAGAGACATTATGGTAGCTACTGTTAATATCCAATTGTCTTGTTGTGAAGTGCTGTGTTGCTTACATTGTTCTGTTCTGATCTGCTTAGATCTGTCCTCTGTTGTTTTATTCTCTTTAAAATAAAAAAATAAAAAAAAATTTGTTACCATAACATTTCCTTAAACTTCAACCTGACTTTTTATACAAGTGTGCTAGTAAACAATTCACTAAAAATTATAGAATGTACACATGTGTTATAATTAAAATAATACACAAATTCAATTTATGATAAAGGAAAACCAAAATCAGGAAATAGATGAATAAAAATTACAAGGCATAACCAAAACAGACAACAAAAGGAAACATAAATAGTATCATCTCAGTAATTATAGGAAATTTAAATGGATTAAGTATTCCAGTCAAAAGGCAGAGATTGGAAGGATGAACAAACAAACAAGCCAACATTATGCAAACATAAGTCCACAGATAGCGTGAGAGTAAGATGCTGGAAAAGCACGGCAGAGTAACTAAGCGAGCTACGTGGCGATACGAATTTACACAACACTGATGTTAAAGCCAAAAACAATGCTACAGATTAGGGGACATACACGTTATAATATTAAAAAAATTAGACTTCAAAACATATCAGGCAAAATACGACAGAATTTAAAGAAGGAACAGACAAATTCTAAAATAACACTAGACTAGCTCAATACTATGTTTTGTTTCGGTAAATAAAATAAGTGGCAAGGGAAACATCAAAATAGCGAAGATCTGAAAAACTCTACAAATAAAACACCCATCCTTTCTCATTCCAATATATCCTATTCACTAAAACATGTTAACTTTTTCCAAATATTTTATTTTAATTTAAGCCTATTGGAGAATGATACAGAAAAACAAAATATACATATCAAGTGGGGAACATCATGGACTATCATGCAAGGTTTCAATGTACATATCAAAAGTGTAATGTTTAAATCAAGTTAAACATACCTTTTCCTCATATAACGATCATTTTCTTGTCATGAAAACATTGAAAAGCCTTCCATCTAGCTGAGAGTTACACTGTATTATTGCTGTCCACATTCACTCTAATATGCAAATAGCATATTAACACTTTTCTCCTAACTATAATTTAGGACCGTAACTCATAGCTTCTTCGTATCTCTCCTTCACTCCTACTATCTTCATCCTCTGGTCAAAGCCACTGTACTCCCAACTTCTATGAGATTTTGGAAAATTTATTCTGCTTAGTTTAATCATCTACTTTAGCATCATGAATGATTTTCCATTCTCTGATACATGAAATCCAAATTCTTTAGCCTTTTATAATTTTCCCAATACATGGGACTAGACTTATTTGCAACCTATAAATAATTTCCAGGCAAAAATCACAAGTTCTTCTTTCCAGTAAAGCTTACATTTTCTAATTGCTGTGTCTCTATCCATGCATTTTCCTGTGCACAAATTCCTCCAATTCTCCATTGCTTCACTAAATTGTATTCATTTTTAAACTCAGCAGCAACCTCTACAGTCAACTCTTTCTTAATTCGCAAAGCAGAGTAAGTTAGGTTTTCCAAATTTTTGAAAAATGATGTATAAAACATCCCTGATGCATGTCCTCAGAATCTTATTTTAACTTTGCATCAATTCAAGAAAAAACTATGTAGCCCTAATCCTCCACACCTGCGTAACTGCAGAAGCTGATATTGAACAATGCAGACTTAAACCAAGCCCTTAGCAAGGGTCAAATAATGATTTCAGATTAATTTAGCTAACAACTAAAGTCTGACTTTTTATAATGACAGTAAGTAACTCTTTTTTTTTCTTCTAGGAAAACTATATTTAAAGCACTGTCATATATGTTTAAAACGCTTGTCTCCTAGCAGCTCTTATGTCTCAGACCTCATTTTTGTCCTTCATCACTGCATGCTCCTTCAGACCTTTTCAGTAATTTTTTCCACTTCTAAATCTCTAATTGCTGGAACCTCTGATTCTGGACTCATCCTTCTTCATGAATTCATTGTCACGGTTTGTAAATACTATCTATATGTTTGTGACTTTGTGATTTACATATCCAACTTCAGTCTCTCTCTCTGAGCTACAGACAAAAATATCCAACCACCTGCTTGATGCCTCCCTTTGGATTTCTAATTTAAAGTTAAAATATTCAAAGGAATTTCTCTGTTTCTTTCTCATACCAAAGTATATTCCTATAGCGCTTTACTCTGTCTCATTGTAAAGAACACCATCCACCTAGTAGACAGAAGCAAGTCCCAGCATCAGTTCTTGATTTCTTTGTTTCTTGTAGTCCACAATGAATTCTATCTATGGCATCAAAAATGTCATAATTTCTCTCCGTCTGCATTCTTGCCATATTAATTGAAGTCAACAAAGTATCTTAAGTAAGGCTTGTCAAATGGCCTTAACAAAGTCTTCCTCCAAACCTGTTTCAGAAATAACCAGTTTTGTTTTCCCCTGTGGGTCCACCCACCTCCACCTCCACCCTGCCCTGGGCTCCCGAGACTGACCTAAATAGACTGTACTATCCATCTATTTGGATGGCGTGTTGGATGGCGTGTGCACAGGGTAGGCTCACTCGTCAAACTATCCTGCTGAATGTGTTGTGCCCAGCTGCCAGGCTGTGTGTGGCATATTGGTATGTAACAACACAAATGATCTGTTAAACAAGTAAAATCATAAATCTTCTCATTGTGAATCCGTCCAGTAATGTTATAGCACAGTTACACTTAAATTCCAATCCCTAACGGCCTTTGAGGTACAGTAGGGGCTGGTTGTGCCCACAATTTAGCTTTATCTTTCACTATCCTTCACTCTACTCATCTCTTTCTCAAAAAGAATATACCATACAGGGCTGCTTTTGCCCAAGAACAATCACATTCTTCTAGTCTATCTGAAATTTCCCTTATCTATACATGGGCATTGCCACAGATTAGACTGAAGGCTTTCACTTCATCTAGATGCCATTCAGAGAGGAATCTCTAATTTCAAGAATTATCCTTCACCTACATTTAGTATCCAACCATTTGCTTGTCTTTTTCACTTAGGATTTATTTACACCCAAAATGATATGCTTTATTTAAGTGAGTGTTGCCCATTTTATTTACGAGAGTACAAGTTTCATGATATCAAGGGTTTTATCTCTCTTAGTCATTGCTCTATTCGAAGTAGGGAGACAGTGTCTGTTTCATGCTGGTGCTATGAAAAAAGGGACTGATTTGAGTAAATGAATTAATGACTAGATGAGGCAGCCAGTTAGATACTATTAGAACTATTATTTTATAGATCAGGAACTGAGAGTTTCCTAGAAAATGGCAAACCTGAGACCGCTGAGCTACTCTGATGAAGGAAGAACTATGCATCATAGCACTTCTCATTTCTCTTAAACTCTGACACAGCGCCTTGCTCACAATCATCTTTGAATCAATGTAGCTTTATTAATGGCCAAAGGTTTTAAAGGGAGAGCAATTTGGCCACATGATGAATACTGGACACTGCAAAGGAAATGAGTTAGGAATTTATTTTAATAGTTTATTACTTGCTCTATTTCCATATTTTTGGACAACATAAATTACTCATTAAAATGTACTTTAATAAAGGCATTTGCAACTATTGCAGGAAAACTAGTGGTTTACTCACATTTGCTTGTAATTGCTCACCTGCTTTACAGATCACCCAGGTCTTTGGTTGCTGCTTATCTTCCAGAAGATCTACTTTTTGGGGTAATTTGTGGCTCATTAACCCAATAAACAGTTTATGCAAGAAAAATAAGCTATCAGAAATCTGTATCAGTCATTTTCAAGTTTTTATTCAGGCTTACATAAGCGAGATCATTTTAGAAACAACATATTAAAATTACTTTTAATGCAGCTTCACAATTATTTTATGTTTCAACTATGTACTGAGTGTGTAATTATTTATAGGCTGTGGGAATTTAAAAAAAACATGAGCATTACATCCACTCTGAATTCTTTTGTGAAGGGTTTAAGATATACGCAGGAAACAAGCAGATGTCTAGTTCAAGGCAAGAGGCCATGTTAGCCCAAACAGGTTATGGTGGACTAGATTGGCTTTGGATTTGTAAGAGTGTTATTTTGCTTTCTGTTGCTAATAACACAGCATCATAGACTGAGTAAATTATAAGAAAGTACTCTTACAGGCTAACAGAGGACCACAGTTCTGGCCCAGTATCAAGGGGCTAAATCTGGTTATAGCAATTTGGTGGCAGTGGAGTCCCCAAATGGTACAGGCATCCCAAGGCCAGGAATAGGGAAAGTATGAAAGATTCAAGCAAACTGGCTTTTACAGAAGCTCTGTCCTAGTAACAGCTCACATAGCTGTTAAGCCATTAATCACAGGAATGAGTTAATCGATACATAATAAGGGCAAAAAGCCAACCATCACTTAAGTAAATCACCTGATCTTACATTTAAATATCTCATAACAGAGATCAAATCTCAGTGAGAAACGCAGAAGCCAATGTGGCCTTCCTCTGATTTTGGTATCAGCATAATGTCAAGCTAATGAAATGAGCCATAAAATGTGATCCCTTCCTGGAAATATTTATTTGCATTCTGGAACGTATTGTGTTGAATTGCTATTATTTTTTGACTAAATGTTTCATAGTACTCAACAGTGAAAATACTTGAGTTCTATATTTTTCTTCCCGAACTGTTTTTAATTACTAATTTAGTTTCTCCATATATATAGCTCTGTATAAGTGATCTATTTCTATGAAGTTTAGTAAGTATATTTCTCTCAAAGAATTGGTCCATTCACTGAAATTATCAAATTTGGGGACATAGAGCTCTTCATATTTCTTAATGGTTTTTGAACACAGACTCTGATACTGACAGTTTGGGTTAGCTTTCAGTTTTCACTTCTTTAACCTGGCAAGAAGCTTATGAAAGGTATTAATCTTTTGAAAGAACTAGCTTTCAGTTCATTGATTTTGACTATGGTTTTCTCTTAACTTCATGGATATTTTCTCTAATGTTATTATTTCTTTTCTTTTCCTTGCTTTAGGCTTAACTGGCTCTTCTTCCTTCAGTTTCCTAACATGGAAACTCAGGTAACTAACTTTAGGTTACTGTTTCTCAGAGCATTTCTTGTAGCTCTTTCATTGTCCCCAGGTCTGTGTCTTGCTTGGGGTTACAATAAGGAGAGCTGGTAGATAATGTGACAGGATGTGGAACAGGAAGAATATTCCATAATCCTTTTATTAGAATTAATATGTGGATCCGTGTTTTTAAAGTTCAGCTGTCCAAAATATTTATCTGCCTCTTTTGGAAGTGTCCCTGCCCACCCATTTCCTAAGCCCTATTCAGTATACAGTGTTTCTTACTGATTTTTTTAAAATCCAGTCTACTACTGATTTTTTCCCACTAGATGAGCCAAATGCCCTTCCTCTAGCTGGGAACGTTTTCAGAATGGCCTTCTACTGGGACTTTCTCCCTGCAGGCTGAACGTGGGTTAGGGAGAAGGGTCCAGATTGGTTTCAGGATGGCTGCTTCCCTCTCTCTTGCATGCCCTCCTGGAGGGATCTTTCTCAAATTCTGGCTATGACAAATTGATGAGTCTGTGCAGTGAAAAACTGAGGAACTGTGAAGCACCCTTTATGACCATAGTTCTCTAAGTTCTGTTGTTGGTACTTATACTACATCTGCAGCTGTGGCAACTCAAATTGATAAACTATAGCACCCCTTAAGTAAGGGAATTAATAAACTCACGCTATTGTCGTGCTTGAACTATATATCCTGAAAACTGAGAAAATAACGTTTTCAAATTCTTATCAAATATTTACAAAAAGCAATTACTTAAAAATATAAAACCTTAAACAATTTCAAAGCTAAAAACATACATGCATTATGTTTTTAACAGGAATATTATTATAAGATTTTAGTGGCAAAAGTACTTTTATAAGTAAGCATATAGAAAATGTAAGTGAAACCCTGTATTTTATGATATTAATACGATGCTGTTCTAATCTGTGTTCATCATGCAATAATTTTTTACTACACACTAATACCCAATAAAGTAACACCAGAATCAGATGTTCAAAGAATTGGATGAGATAACCAATGACTGTAAAATTAGGTGAGTGTTTGTTTAAGGTAAATGAGGAAGAAAAACAGTGAAAAAAGGAGTACAAGAGGAATTGTTCAAGAGGGAGAGTATTCTGAAGAAAAGAGAAGATATATCCTGCACTCAGAGGGGACCACTGCAAATATGAGCTTTTTAAAATCCACTAAATCAATAACATGTATATCATGCTTTTTAGATTTTTATGAAACTATTTCTTTCAGTTTCAGTTTGTGATAGTAGACTATGAGGTAATACAGTAAGGTAAAAATAACTATTTGAATAAATCAAAACTCATTGTTTTATAGGCAGGCGAAAAATAATTTGGGGAAAACATCAGTTTTATCAAATGAGTGTTTAAATGTCAAAATATTATAGTTTCAAAAATTAATTATTTCAAATAAAATCTTTCTTTTCAAGCGAAGCTAAAGAGAATAAGGAAAACTTTTCATTTGTTTAAGAGAAAAGTGGGTGCATTGGGGAACTCTCAGTGAAGGTTTGATAGTGAAAACAAAGAAAATGCAGCTCAAAATGGGTTTATAAAACTTATTTAAGTTATTTCTCTTTGCATTTATCTTTCTTAAAACTTTCAAGTTTTTGTATTTTTACCATATGGAATTTACTTACAGTAATCATAAGTGATCTGACTAAATTGGCATAGAGTAACAGACAATGTCCTTAAGTATAAATTTGCTTTTAAAGAAACGTGCTCAATGGAAAATTTAATAATGTTTATAAAGTTACTTTTCATTAGCAAGAAATGCCGAGTTTAGCTATCTAAATCGAGTTATCATTTGCACATTTTTCATTTCTTTGAAGGTTTTATTTTTCAATTCACACAACGTTTTATGGGAGATAAAGGGTTATTTCCTTAAGCAAATTTTCCATACAGAACTGGAAAGCTTTATGTAAATAATGCTATATTATTCTTATAAGAATGTCTAATGTATTAATCTTGTTCAAAAAGATCACCAAAGAGCTTAAAAAAATGAAACCCTATCTGACCACATATCAAAAAGTAAAAAGATGAAAGTAATACAAAGTTAACCCTCAATGAGATGCTGTTTTTTAAATATCTTTTCTTTTCTTTCTTTCTTTATTTTTTTTATTTTTTATTTTTTTGGTACCGGGGATCGAACTTGCGACCTCACCTTTGCCAGGCAGGCGCTTATGCTGCTGAGCTAAATTTCCAGCCCTTGAGATGCTGTTTTTACCTCAGTGTGCCAAATGCTTCAAAACTGAGGTTGGTAGACAAATAAACCTTTTTATACATTACCCACCAGAGTTCATAAAGATACAATTCAACCAGAAGAATTTGACATAGCATAACATATCATAGTATATATGTTGTAGTATAACATGTATAGTATATATGTTATAGTTTAACATGGAATATAGCTCTTTGATCCTACTACCCTATTTCAAAGGCTTTACTCTACAAAGCTCTCCCTTAAATATGAAATAACATATGCACAGTTATTCATTTTTTATATGTAGCAGCAGACTATTCAATATTTAAAACAGCCTTTATTGAATTGTAGTTGAATCAATAATGGAACATCGTCAAGTTAGACTATTAATAGCATTAGAAAGATAAACACATTCAGTTAATGTGGAAAGAATTTCTGGTTATGTTAAATTAAAATAAAATTTAAGGTATAAAAGAATGTGTACTGTATATTACTTTTGTTGAAGGAAAGGAACCATTTTTTTATCTTCAATGGAAATCAAATTTGAACCCTAGTTAGTAGGCTTACTAGCACCTATGATGTTTTAAGTCTAAAAACATGTTGGGTGAATTGTGAGACAGAGAAAATAAGTAAACAAATTCATGGTGGGAAACTGTAGGAAAGAGAATTACTGATATAAATTAAAATTTCATTGCAAACATCTGTAATACTCAGTTTGTTTTAAAGATATCAGTAAGAACTTTCGACTCTCTTTGTTTAAACATGTATATGCACATTTGCACAAATCTTCTCTTGACTGACACTTGGTAGAAACAGTGACATCACAAAAGCAAAGAGCTTTCCCATTGTGAAGCAGCATTTTCTACTGAAAGGAAGTCATGGAACACAGAGAAACTCACAGAGGATTTCATGTTTAGGACAGGAAAGTACAAAGAAAATATGGAGCATTTCTTTGTTCTGAAAGAAAAACAAATTTAAAGACAAATATTATCAGAGAGAAACAGATAAATGGCTCCTACTGGTCCCACTGGTGATGGATAGAAAATAAAACTAAAGACAAATAGCAACAGAGTAAATGTGAATGCAAACTTCCATGGATTTATACTGATATCAACTGAATAATGGTAATAAAATGAAGTGAAACATTTATAGAGAAAAAGGGAAGCTCTCCTTTAAAGAGGGAAATCAACTGATAAAAAACAAAAGGATAATAGAAATAGAATCCCACTACTTTATTACCTCAAGAAAAATAATGGAGACAGATAAGACTGGAAATGAATGTGAAAGCCTTTTATTGAGAGCTTGTCAGAGAAGTACTGCATCAGAAGATCCGCATTTGTTACAGAGGGATCTGGCTGGCACTACCTTCTTCTATGTTAGAATTTACACCGCTGGGTGATGAAATGCAGTGAGACCCCTCAGGGTGGAGGACACATCCTCCATGTGCTGGAAACCTGCATTTCTACCTTTTACATGAAGTTCATCCTGAGGAAACTTGCAGAAAGATCTAAGCTGTGGAGTGATCTGTAGGCAAATCTGACTAGTTTTTCAAATGAATAAATGAAGTAGAAAAAAGGCAATTGGAGAGACTTTCTGAGTGAGGCAAAAACAATTAATAACTGAATGCACTGTGGTCCCTGCCAAATTTTAAACAACAACTGCATGTACATAGGACATCTTGGAAACTGTGCCAAAATTTAAACAACAACTGCATGTACATAGGACATCTTGGAAACTGTGCCAAAATTTAAACAACAACTGCATGTACATAGGACATCTTGGAAACGTTTGAAGACACTTGAGCACAAGCTTCATGTTGGTGGCTATCACTGGACTAAGGCAGACTTTCTTAGTGGTGATTTGTTTATGTAGGAGACTGTCCTTGCTTTTGGGTGAAATTTGGAAGTGTTTAGATGTGGTATATTATGATGGCCTCAGTCTGGTATTGTGTTATGGCTAAAAGGCATTGTCTGCATGCATGTGTGTGTGTGCATGTGTGCGTGCACACATGTGTGTAGAAAAAGTATAAAGTTGAGAGCCTGTGTGACAAAGTTTTAACAAGGGATGGGTCACTTGAAGGTGTATGTGAGGGTTTCATTGTATTATCAAATCATTTAGTTAAGTTTGAACTACTTCAAAATAAGAGTAACATAAATGTAAAAGAAAGAAAAAGTAATTAATGCACATACAAAACTTTTAACATCTTAGGTTAATAATGCAACATACCATAGTCAAAATTATTATGTCACTGTGTTGCTAATATTATTTTTAAATACAACTTCATTTAGGCTCCTTGATAACACTACTAAAATGGAAAATAAAACGTGAAAATCTTAACAAAAATTATATTCTGTGTTTGGGACATATAGAGGAAAGGAAGGTGATTGGACATTGGAACATTGATCAATATATTTCTGTAATCAAAATATGTTTGATAGAACTCTATGCTTGCTTTTAAGATAACAACACTGATTGCTTATTTTGATGAATTGCAGGTTATTGCTCCAACAATGAAATTTTAATCATTTAAAATTTTGTCCAGAAATTAAAGCCATCATAAATTTGTCTTATTTCAATAATCTTTTTTAAAATCTACCATATGAAAACAGCAATGCAAATTATGACAGCAATGCTGCTCAGCAAATGTTCATTATATATTATTCTCAATACATATCTTCTGAATGGAAAATAAATGAATTAGTACTCAATATTTTGTGCTTTGCTTGTTAAAACAAAATAGCTCTGCATAAAAGTTTTATATTCAGTTAACCTAAAAAATAACCAGTAGTTTTTTTAAAGTAGAAAATTATGAAAGAATTGCATATATTTAGTTGGGGATATTATCTACAGTATAGTTACCTACAAATAATAGTAACATTTCCCAATAAATACATGCAATAAGCACAAGCAAACAACAAAATATATTGTTTTGCTGGAAGAATATATAAAAGAATGCTAAAACTAAAAATGTCTATTTTACATTTAGATTCTAGATTCTTCATTTACTATTGGTGTGACCAACACAATTTACCTAATATTATCAGCTATATTTTCCCTTCTGTGAAGAAGAATAAGATAATATGTATTAAGCTTTTATTGTTTTTCATGGAAGAAGTTGTATAAACTTTATATTACTACTCATGATCTTGCTAAAACCAATGTTATTCAAATCATATATAAGAGGAATTTTAAAGGGAATGGTATAAAACTAGCTATCAAGTGAACTGCTTTATATAAAACCCATGAGCAACTGCTGAGAATAGTAAGAATTGAATGTTTATAGAAAGAAACATTTCCTAATATGCAAAAATCTAAATGCAGAAACTTATATTCTCCACATTTTTCAGTGGTAATTGTCAAAGAGGAAAAAGAGCCAAAGAGGAAAGGTAGAAGTCATAAGACAAATGTTCATCTCAGCTACAGAGAGAAGGCTTACAGTTAGCTCTGAACTTGCCAAGGAAACTGACCTATGATAGGAGAAAAAAGCTAAATGTCTGTACACACCCCAAGGAAATCCCAGACCCTTGTGAGATAGCTATTCTTATTTCAACAAGAGTAAACATGTGAAAAGAAAAAAAAAAAAAAGAAAAGAAAAAAAGAAAGCCAACTTCTGGTAGAATAATTTGGTCATTTACAACTTCTTAAATTGGTTAAGTATTGTGCTTTTTATATTTTATAACCTTAGAGAATTGTAGTCTTTGCTTCATGGGTGGTTGCTATTTGTGAAGAAAAATAATCATAAACAGACTACTATTTATTCCTATCACTGCATAATTTTTCTTTTTTACTTGCATCTTACTATATTGAAGAAAATAATGTATTGTTTATAATATTATCTTGCATTCATTGTAAAAGCATACGTGAAATAAGCTTTATAATAACCTTGATCACAGTTTGGACCATTCCTCCCATCAGAGCCAAGGGATCCAGTGAAAGGGTCTCTCAGGCTGCCATGGGAAGGGGAATGAGCCTGTCTCAGACAAGCTCTCCTCTGCTCACGCTCACATCGGTTTAGCTCCCGCTGCAGCAGAGAATCCTGGTATTCACTCAACTGTCAGACTGTTCTCTTTGTAACATTCTAATATTTGTGAAATCGCCAAACATAAGAATAAGTAAACTGAACTTGGTGACCATTTTTTTTGTCCCAAAGGGCTCTCACTAAATCTATGAGACATTGTGCAATCAGTGCTTCTTTATTATCAAGAAGTTATGGCTTTATAACTTGGGTTCCATGACTTAATCATATAGCTGACACTATAGAGTTGTAGTTGTTGTCTATTTTAGAGAATGTATTAGTTTTAACCTTTCAGCCAATCATATTCAAGATACCCTTCAGACTAATCCTTGGTTTCATACACCTAAGTTGTGTATGCCTTGTGCTGTTGCCTTGTGGACCAGATTCTCTGGATAGATGAGTAGCTGAAGTTTGATGAGTGACCTAGATACGCCCGATGTAATTACGGCCATTAAACTAGTTTGATGAGGCTTAACTCATTGACCTTCTAATTATTTAACAGATAATGAATTCAGCTAGTCAGTCTTCCCTTCTCTTTTCCAGTCAGGGAAGGCTCTGTGAAAACAATCAACACATCACAGGATAGGAGAAAACAAGAAAAAGACCTGCTATAAAGAAATGAGTGGAGAGATGAGAGACAGATAAGATAACAAAATTCCAAAGTACTGAAGCCTGTGAGATTAAACAACAGAGGCTGCTTCAGGAGAGACAACTGCCATAATTAGTCTGCTGTTGTGAGATCAGAATGACATGTGTCCTAAATGACTTCCCAATTCTCTGATTTCTAGTGGAAGGCCTGTGAAAATACTGAGTTGTGTCTAGGTTTCCATGAGACCCTCAGGAAAAAAAAAATTCTTTAGTTTCTATTTGCCCCTAAACCAAGACCTTATGACTTAGTTGTCTTTTTAGTACTCCTGAGAAAGAAAATTTTGAGAAAATAGTATTATTAGCATCCATAATGCAATAGAAAGAAGGTGGAAAAGCCAGTGTATGCCCAATGGCTTTTATTTAGTCTTTGAGCTTGCAGATAATAGATTCTATGACTGCAACATATCCTGACCAGCACGTGCAGCATAACACTGGCTTAACCCCATCACACTTCTGCTCCTGGCTTTGTCGCTTACAACTGACAGTCGTGGTTATGAAGTTTAGATTTCCCCTCTGGCTATGTAACCAGTGCCATTGTCTGAGAACTGCAGGTTGAGCTCCTAAACAGAGAATAATAGCAGTCAAGTATCTCTACATTTTAGAGAGATGCTGTATCAGTCTGTTTTACAGAAAAGAGGACGTCACTCTAAGAATTCGGAGCAGAAAGAGATTTAAGTTTTGGCAGACTGTACAACCGTTGTGGGGAGGAAGAATAAATTGTCCCAAAGGCTACTCTTGACTTTCAGCACACCCTAAGGCAAGGTTGGAGGAAAAATGCCATCAAAGACTGAAGCTACCTCCAGTACCAAAATGAGGAGGAGGAAGGTGCCCCGGAAAGCTGTGGGAAAACCCGTTTGCCACTTGCCAGCACCCACAAGCCTGCCTCAGCAAACCTTCAAAGTCAGTAGGAGCTGTTTTGTCTTCCTTGAGTTTCCCTGTGCTCGGTGAATATCTGTGATTGGCACAGTCTCACCCACACTATACTGGCAACAGATTTGGTGAAATAAGATTCCCAGATTTTTGGCTTAAAGCCCAAACTGTAGTGCAATAGAGGATGAGAAGAGATTGGATTGACAATCAACAACTCCACACAGTGGTGGTGAAGCTTCCAGACCACAGGTTAATAGGTGTGAGGGGTTCTCAGAGGTCAGTAAGTTGTCCTTGAGATCAATCACCTCATTAGTAGCATTGAACAGTTAGTAAAGTTACTTTCAGTCTTAAAGCAAAAATAATTTTCTCCTTTCTAGTAAGAATAGAAGTAAGTGCTCCTCCCAGATTCACGGGAAAGACTTCTGAAGATTTGGAGAGAGCAGCATAAACATCCTCCACCCTGACCTAGTGTTTGTCAAGTAGCTGAGTGACAGTGTACTAGGTACCATCTGATCCCAGAAGGTGAGATACATTTTTAGGAAAAATTGCTGTTTACCTTCCATCTCTGCTCTGGGCTACAGTGACACGTCCTGATTTCAACCAGAACTTTTAAAAAAAATTTTGATACCAAGGATCAAACTCACAACCTCATGCTCCCAAGGTGCATATACAGCTGCACTAAATCCTCAGCCCTCAACCAGAACTTTGAACACAGACTACCGATAGGAGCAACCAGGAGATCTGGAAGGTAGTGGAAAGACAAAGGCTGGGCCTGGAATATTCGGTGTGGTAAAGAGAAATGAGCTTCGTCATGCGTCAGCCTGAAGGGGCTCTGTGTGGGAGGGTAGCCTGTGCCGTAGGGAACACCAGAGGTACAGAATAGCAGCTGGACCCCAGGCCAGAGCGGCTGAGCATGTTCTGGTATATCCAGGAGAATAACTCAGTATACACCAAAGGATGTGAAGCCATAAGAAAGTTTTCAGTGACCAGGTGAGCTTTACCTAAAGAGGACCAGTGGGCGAATGATACATGATTTTATACTGTTTCGCCTTGTTCCTCTTCTTTGACTTCAGCCTGTCAAAGAGGAAGAAAGAAGCAGAAAAGTGGAGGAGGAGAGGCAGAGGGCAGAAGACAAAATACAACCAAACAGCAACCTTAACTTTGTCTCTCCTAAGCGTCCCCAAACCACATGGGGACCCAAGCTAGAGATGGGAAGGAGTTAACCCTAATTCCTTCAAAACAAGCTTTGGAAATACCTGGACTTTACATCTAAATTACAAAAAAAAAAAAAAAATACTATTCCTTTAACTGAAATGGGCCTGAACACGATGGAATTAATTTAAGAGAGAAAGAGCTATCACTGAGAGAACATATTTGAAGACAGTCGATGAAGAAAAACACAAGCAGTTCCTGCTCACAAGTCCCTGTGTTCAATGCCCCTTTCATGTGCACATTGCAAAAAGAACCGCTCGTGCTCTGCCACGAACTCCCTTCACTTCTGCGTTCGAAGCTTAATTGCATATATTTGCCCACACTGATGAATAGGAGTGTTAGGGGTACACACTGAGCCTCCCGTGTCAGGTGGATTCCGGCAGTGGCATGCAGTAGGCAACCACCGCTATACCAAGCTAATGTTCCGGTAGCGCTGAACCTCTTTGTGGTTGCTTCCTTCATCTGACCCTGTTCCACACAATTACTGATCTGACTTCTGTCACTGGAGTCTTAGAATGACATATACATAGAATTATGAAGCATGTAGTACTTTTTGTTTTAGTTCTGTCTTGTAGCACATTTTTCAGACTCATCTGTGCTGTTCCATGTACCAGTTTTTGCTGCCTTAATATTGTTTAGTACAAAGCTATCACGATGCATTTATCCACTCACCAACTCATGAACATTTGGGTTACTGTCAGGGTTGGATTATCGAAAGTAAAGCAGTTAAGAGCATTCATGTGTGCTTCTTTGTGTAAACATGTTTTAACTTCTCTTGGGTGAAATTGTTGGATTATCTTTGTTGGATCTTTGAGTAGAACTTGTCAACTAGTGATTTCTTAATGTTTTTTCTCTTTTTTTCTTTTAGAATTCTGTATTGTTGCTACCCTTTTTCTTTTGCTTTTTTTTCTCCTTAAATAAAATTTTTAAAAAATGCATAATTGCTATTGTAAAAAGAGAGGAAATAGGAAGTGCTATAAAAGATATAACTGCATGAATATTTAAGTGTATAGGATTGATGACCATACTTCTAAGTTCTTGTTGGATTGTTGAACAGATCTGTTTGCAGTCTCACTGCTTGAATGTCCACTTTTTATGCTCTAACTTTGTAACTTGAACAACTATTTCTAAAAGGACAATATGTAATTTATCAACCAGTGATCTCTTACTGTTTATCCTTTTTTTTGAAATTCTGTAATATTTCTACCTTTTTTCTGTTTTTTCTCTTTAAATAAATTTTTTAAAAAAAAATTCTTGGATTATATTGTAAAAGTGGATATTTATTCTTGTTTTGTTATTAGCTATGATAGCTATCAAAATTGTTCTTACTCCCTTATTGTACAATCATCTGCTCCCATAAAAAGCACAATAATATTCCTTTGAAATTATATAATTTCCTTATTAATAATGAAGCAATAGATGTATCCTGTTTTGCTTTTCTTCACACTTCTTAACAGAAAACACTTGCTTAGCCTATACACACTGCAGTTTTTTATACTGTTAGTGCAGTATCACATGAATTCTGATGAGGTCTTTCAACTGATAAGAATGTATTTTGATTAAATGAACTCTGCATGCAAAGTTAGACATTTGTTTTTGGTGGATTATCTATATTCCATATTTCTAGGTTCTTCTTGGATTCTTGAACAGATCTGTTTGTACTCTCACTGCTTGAGTGTCCACTTTGTGTGCTTTAATTCTGTAACTTGAGTAACTATTTCTAAAAGAACAATATGTAATGTATCAACTAGTGATTTCTTACTATTTATATTCTTTTCTTGAAAGTCTGTAATATTTCTACCTTTTTCCTGTTTTTTTTTCTCTTTAAATAAAAAAATATGAAAAAAAAACATAACAGGAACTAGACATGATACAATTGTGTAGGCTTCATGAAAACTTGTGAGAATCAGGTTGTTTTTATGTCCTAACCATTACTTCTGTGGATATTATCTTGGGTCTGCTATTGAATAATTTTTATTATGCTGCTAGAAGTCTTGTATGTCAAAAGATCATTTTTATCAAACTAACTCAAGAGCCAATGTACTGTAGTCTGAATTTATATTCCCTTATTCGATTACAGGCTTCATTTCAATCCATCTATGTTGTTTGACACATTTTGAGAGGGTCCTGTATTTAGTATTTGACCAAATATGTGGAGTTCAGGGCAGGTACTGTTAATGAACAAGGAATCAAATAGCAAATAAAATATTACAGCTGTTTTAATGGAATGCATATGCTTGTAGAAGAAAAATAAAATATACTTATAAAGACGTAGAGGTGCAATATGTCTGGCTATGATCAAAGCAAAGGAGCAAAATGAAGAGGTGAAGAAAGGGGGAAGTGGTTTGGGGAAGGAACATTTGAAGAGAGAGCCCCGGAGGAATCCAGGAAGAGCTCACTGAAGGAAAGGAGCAAAGGACAGGGGACGCAGCGAGGCCGGAGTAGTGAGAAGATTAGGTATCACAGGAAGAGGGGCGGCCACAGACAGTCTCCTGGGTCCCCAGGATGACGCTGCAGTTCCGCTGGGTAAAGAGCAAAGCCGGTGAAGAACTGAAGCATGTGACCAGGCACACACGGAGCGGGAAGACTCATGTTTTAAACGAGTCACACTGGACTTGGTGAGGAAATACAATGTAATAAGCCAAGTACAGGAGTAGTCATAAGCTACCGAAAATCCAAGCAGGAATTTTGTGACTTTGATCAAGTTCATCAGAGCAAAGGTGCTGCAAAGTGGTGACTGTCAGATATCTTTTGAAGATGAGTGCACAGGGTAATATAATGGATTCCTAAGAAAGATGAAAACATTTTAGCCTGAGCAGTGGGTAAAAGGGAGCAACACATTCTAAAGTGAACAGTAAGAGGAGGGTTGGTCTGATGAGATGCAAATCAGAAGTTCATTTTCAGATATTCAGTATTTGATACATCTCTTAGATGTTCAGATGAGAATTTTGAGGACACAATTAGACAAGACTAGTGTTCAGTGGAGAAACAAGGAGTTTCATCTGGGAGATGACATTTGAAAGTATGAGCCTAGATGCCACAACGTAAATCATAAAGAAGGCAGAGAGCATGACAGGAATGAGGTGTCCCAGAACAATTTATGATTAGAAGAGTAGAGAATCCAGCAATGAAGGTACAAGAAACCCTCAATTTCATACCTGGTTGATATTTGAAGACTGCCTGACATTGACCCTCTCTTAGCACTGAAATGTCCACAGGATTTGAGACAAAGATGGTGACACTAAATTTCATGTTGAATTAAGAGTAAGCCAGTGCAATTACTATTTAAAAGCAAATAGATTCCCAGAAGTGAAAGGGAGAAACAGTTACCTTCTCTCTAAACTCAAATTAGACAAGTTGTCACTGCTTTCTAATGCAGAAGTTCTTAAATCACTGTACAATATTTTGACTACCAGAAGACACTGGATATTTGGAAACATTTTTGGTTGTTATCCTGGATAGAGGTGCTAATGACTTCTAGGGAGGTACAGGGTTGCTGCCAAACACCTAGAAATACACACAAGAATTATCCAGCACAAATGACAACCAGGCCTTGGCTGAGAAACCTGGTGTGAGTGGAACTCTTTAGGCAAAGTGATTTGAATGGCCATCACCTGAGAAATATAAAATGTTTTAATTACTTGTATTTTCAACTCTAGAACTGTGCTTTGTTAAGATTTCGATTTCTGTTTTTTCCCACTCAGAATTCTTTGATGATGATAATGATGATGGTTTAATATATATCTCAGAAAATTTCCTTTCTTGGTCATTTTCAGTGTCAGTAAGTGCCTTTGTTAAAAATATTGCTATTGAATGATTCCACTTAGATACAGTAGTCAAATTCAGAATTGACTTTTTTGATTCCCAGGGAATATCACATATTTTATTTCACAGAAAGGATATAAAATAAAGGAAATTGGTGATAATTCTGAAAGCTAAAACCACAGAGTAAATAAAGCCCTGAGGTACCCTCTATGTGAGAATGATAGCCATGTCTGAGAGGGGTGATATGGACTTTTAAAACCAGAACTCTGGGGTGCTGAAGCAGAGGATTATAGTTCAAGCCAGTGTGGGAAACCTAAAAAGACTGTATCTAAAAATAAATTTTAAAAGGGCTGGAAATGTATCTCAGTGTGAATGTTCTGAGTTCAATCCCTAATAATGCTTAAGGAAATTATATATATATATTGACTGGGCAACAAAATAACAAACTCTCTCAAAAACAAATTTTTACAGGCTGGGGATATACTTTCATGGTTGAGTTTCCCTGCTTTAAGCCCCACTAACACACACACACACACACACACACACACACACACACACACACAGGAGAGAGGCAGAGGGAGAGAGAATTTTAACGGAAGGCTGCAAAGCCTAAGACTGTGGCAAAGAAGAGAAGCAGCTAAGAGCTGAGAGGAACAGCCATGGAGCTGGTGCTCCTACTCTCAGGAGAGGTTGCCACAGAGCCTCGCCTGGTACCTCTGACAGGGACCCTGTTATGGTTTGTGTCTGGATGTCCCCCCAAAGCCTCACACAGTTGTGGGGACAGGCTTCTAGAGTTTGTGAGTGATTCATGGTCCAATGCTTGGACTATGGATGTGAGTGCTACACCCTCCCTGGGGCAGGGAGCCTGCATACAACATTAGAGAGGGAAAGACACTTGCTGTCTCACTCCTTCCTTTTGCCCGTTTTGCTCTGGACACTTCTCATATCTGCCCCACAGTAAACTGGTGCTCTCTGCCATGAGCAAGCCTGCTTTCAAACCACCCAAGCATGGACTGAAACCTCCACAAACTTTGAGTTAAATAAATCTTTCCTCCCTTCCTTAATTTTTAACATCAGGTATTTTGTCTCAGCAACAAGAAAAAAAGTAACCAACACAGACCCCAAACCGAGAGTGTTGAAAGAAGCTGCAGCCTGGCTGTCCTGCTGCTGCCCTAGTGCCTCCGACAAACACAGAGAAATCATAAAAGAGGAACACTTAATCCCCCTGGCTGCCATGAGATAATACCAGAGATGGAGGGGTTAATAAACAACAGACATTATGGAGGCTTGAAAGTCCAAAATAAAGACACAAACAGATTCAATTCCGATGAGGGATTCTTTCTCCACAGTCTCTCCATCCTGAAAGACGTGCCAGCTCTATCTCAGGCATGGTCCATAAAGGCACTAACTCCCCTCAAGAAAGCTCCACCCACAGGTCCTGATTGTCTCTCAAAGGCCTGAGCTCCTAACACTGCCACTTTGTAGGTGCAAAGTTTTAGGAACACAAACATTTATAACTATAACCCAAGCTCACAGAAGACTTTTTATCCATGCTTCATTTCTGTCCAGTGATTTATTTTGGTGTCTTCTATTGTCAGAATGCAAACAGGAAAAATGTCTTTCTGGGACAAGTATTTGGTAGAGTCTAAAGGTAACTACAACATCACTTGACTGTAAATGTAAGTTCCAGATTAGTATTTGATGGTTTGTTCCCCTCAAGAACCTTCTACCAGTCTATAAAGTTCAATCTTCATATTGACATTTTATGATGAAAATACCTTGATGACTTTATATTCTTTTCCGGATATAGAAAAGATCAATTAGTCAACCCTGCTGGGATCAAAAATTGATTATCTCACATAACAATTTTTATTCCCAAGCTTTAATTCCTTGCTTTCTATCTTACCTAGAAATATTCCATGTCCATCCTTACAGCCTCTCTGTGAGACACGTGGAGCCACTATCCTTGGGTTGAAGGATAAATTTATCTTTGCTTATTGCATTGCTTGCTCCCAAGTGAATGAACAGAGAAAAGCACACGGTCACAGTTTCTGGGATCTCTTGAAATTCTCGTTGGTTGTGAGCTCAAGTGGACTGGCCAAAAAATAATGTGCAGAAAAGAGTCACTGATAAAAAATTGAACATTTGTCAAGATCATATCTTCTGGCTGCCGAAGATAAGCTTATTAAAATGAAGATATAGTAGCATTATCAGGTTGGCGTGGCTATAATGTTTCATGACCCAGGGAGGGAAGCAAGCACTCTCTTCTACACTGAATATTTGTCTAATGACACATTTACTAAGCTTCTTCTCCACATCAGACACATTTCTAGCCAAGACAGAAAACACCTCTGGTTCAGAAAGTTGCTATTTTAGAAGGGAAACAAATACATAAAAATGTAACGTTAGATGCTGATAAAAAGAAACAAATTAGAGTCCAAGTGCAGGAAATGGTTGTTAAAGCAATACTTCCCTCTAATGTAGTCAGGTAATATTTCTGTTAAGCAGAAATCTACACAGATATATTTTACATCTATTATAATCACGTGGTTATAGCAAGATGAATAATAGAGTGGTGTTAGTGGGATCAAAGGAGAAACTTAGAAATTCAAGGAAATAATAATGAACTTAGGTTTGATTCAGATTCTATTAGAATTCATACCTTTGATCTTGGAAGAAGTGTACATTAGTGGAACCTTCTTGAATGGATATTTAATAATATGCAAAATATAAAAGACACAGATTCTTAGAACCCTTAGTTCCTGTTGTAATGATTTATCCAAAAATACTTGTATAACTGTGAAAATTGTGTGAACAAATGTTTATTTCAGTAATACAGGCAATAACAAAAACTGGATATAAACTTAATGTTTACTTGTGGCTAGACAACCAATTTCTCATCTAATCTAGACACTTTTGACAATGAATGGCAAAGCTGTTAACAATAAGACAAGGATGCCATGTACAAAACTGAATTATTTCTGGAAAAGAGAGAAACCGAGATGGTCCTTATAAAGGGAAACTAGTTAAAAAAAAAATCATACTATACCTAAACAGAAGAGTACATAGATAGCTATTAGAACAAAAGTGTATTTTACTACCAATCATTTATCCATATATAAAAATGTCGTCCATATACATTACAACTGGATAAGATTCAGAGATTCACAAGAACTAGATACATATTCAGAAACCTTAAGAAAGTAACTATTTCTGAAAAGATGAAAAGTTTTTATCAGATGTGGGAAATGAGATGAGAGGAAGAAAGTCAGAAGCATTTTACTTTTCTTACACATTGTTTTAGACTTTTGGCTATAAAATCGTATTCCATTTATCATTTTTAAAATCACAGAACAAAAGCTCAAAAAATCTATTTTTCTTTGTTATTTTTGTTTGCATTAAGATCACTTGCATAGCTCAAGAAATGTTTTATTTTTTGCCTTTAATAATTTGATTACAATTGCTGGCTTCTTTTTCTCTCTGACAAAACAGATTTAATGTCCACTGTCTTGGATCAATCATACAAAAACCATATATGTACAAAGATTTTACATATATATATATATATATATATATATATATGTATTAAAACTCCCTGAGCCAACTTGTACATGAGAGCATTTTCTTGGTAAAAGTAGCTTACTATTAGCAATTCACAGAGAGCACTATTTCAACATACATGCCCCTTTCTGATCTTATTAATTGGGTGCTGGTTCACCAACATTCAGCTATGTTGACAACTACTATGTTCAAGTTAATAGTTTTTCTTTTAGGAATTAAGTAATTCAATTAAATATTATCTCATAACAATAATAACAATAATTTTGACTTTTGAACAAGATGGCTTCAAAATGTTTTAAAGTTTTCACTTGGGTGTAAAAAAGCAAAATTTGGAAACTATAAATACAGTCTGTGAGTGCAGCTCATGGTGGAAAATGTCTTCGACTCCACTCCAAAAAGGGGTAAAGTGTGCAGAGACAGAGTTTTCAGTGCCTAGGTACTAATTTGTAATTTTTTCAGTTGACTTTTTCAACTAACATTCTCAACTTAGAGGTCCCCCACTGATTTTTGTATCATTTTATTTTTGTATTATTTTACTTTTCTGACTCAACTATTTTCTCTACCTTTGATGAAAAATCTCTTGAACTTTCATATCTTCCTGTAATAAATCATTTATCTACTGATAACTTGAAAAAAAATTGGGGAAAGAAACCTCTTTCTATCCTTAACTCTCTCTCTTGAATTATGTGATTTCATTTTCTAGTGTCATAAAATTTAATCAAAATTTGCCTTAAGTCTATCCAAGATCCAAATGTCTGCAATGTCGAAGACATTATGTTATAATCTTATCAAACAAGGGGTAAAGTTCCTCAAGGCATTCACAAATTAGTAAAAAAGATAAATTTATGCATTTATTTATCTTATTCATTTAAATAAATGACAGCTAGAAAGAATGTGGTAGACAATGTAGAAGCTATGAGAGGCTGGTAGGGAATTAGAAGGACCTTGATTTATTCCCGCATAGGAAGGTCAGTAGAACACGTCCCAGACACATGTGCTGTGCAAACTCTCTTCTTCTGAATTTCACCTCCAAATTCAGGATACAATTGTCTGTCCAGTTGACCAGGATGGAATGCCACACATCCAAATGCAAAAAATCTTCTCCAGTTTCATCACTTGGTATTATTTTACTCACCCATATGCCCTCAAAGTTCCTAAGTCTTGCCCTTGTCATTTCTCTTACTGCCTCAATAAAATATGTTTATCCTCTTCTTTGAATTGAGCTTCTTATACCTTCTCCACCTGAGTGTAAGCACCGTGTTTGTAGAGCAGACCTGTAATCACCCTAACCTGTTTCTCCTCCCATGACTTCCTTTGCCTTCAGAATAAAGACCAATCATGATCTCACTCATACTTTTTCCTTCCTGTGACTGTATTATTATAATCTAACTGAGAATGAACTTTGGAATACTTAAAAAGCTAGCATGTTTCTTTATGCTTCAAATAAGCGTTGATGGTAACTTTTGTCCATAGGCAAATAGCACTGTTCTTTTCATGTCCTGTTGGCTTCTACTGCAGTAGACATGTTGCAATTACTGATTTAGGAACAAAGCATGTTTTGTTAGTCATGTTACTGCTGCCTTATACTGTCTACTTAGAGCTATCACAGACCTGGACTTGAGATTTTGTTTTCCACGGCTCCCATGAAATCAGAAGGGCTCCGCAGCCCTCTTGGAAGCACCTTCCTCTGGTGTGAGCCAAGAGGAAACCCAGAGAGCTGCCCCTGAGATCTGGCCACGGCCATGGTGGAACCCAGGAGGCTGCATGAAGAAGCTATTCGCCCGCAGCCCTCTTGGTAAGCACCTTCCTCAGGTGTGAGCCAGGAGGAGATCCAGTAGTGTCTCCCATGAGCTTGGAATCAAACATCCCAATTAGCAACTGGGGACAGAAGTCTGAGCATCTCCTGGCAGGATGACTCTATGCAATATAGCAAATATGGGACTCTCCTCTGTTTTCTCTTTGAAAGCAAGTGTTGTTTTCAGTTTTGTTTCATTATGATTAATTGCTTTACTCTATTCAATATTCTCTTTTGATTGATTTTATAATGTTCTGTCTTTGGCTTGATATTGCTATACCTAATTGACTAGACAACTATTGTGAAAATAATGAGAGACACTATGGCACCTATTACTGTTATCCCAGTAACCTGCTGCGAAGTTCTGTACCAAATTCACTGCACTGTCTCAATTGGCTTTGTTCTGTCTTGTTCTGTTGTATTTCTACTACCTTTAAAATTAAAAAAAAAAAGATATCAGCAGGGCTCTAAGATGGCAGATCTTTGCAGGATATTTGCAAGGCTTTTCCTCAAGAAC
Organism: Hydrochoerus hydrochaeris; assembly: GCA_004027455.1. Lineage (NCBI taxonomy): Eukaryota > Metazoa > Chordata > Mammalia > Rodentia > Hydrochaeridae > Hydrochoerus > Hydrochoerus hydrochaeris. The sequence continues at coordinate 22,804 of PVLA01001530.1, read as the reverse complement.
ACAATCACATCAGGAAAATAAAGGTGATGCTACAGTAACTCACATGAAAAATAAAATTCTATTTCATTGTTGCCGTTTAACAATTATGAAATTTATGAAATATTCCTACCCCACAAGATGCACTGTTCTGCGTGGTGAGATTCTAAGATGAATAGGTATGCTCGCCACCCAAACCGGAAGTAGAAAAAATATTAAACTACCAGTTATCTACTATTTTCTAAAAATAAGGAGGTGGATAAATAGTCACTTCCTATGCCATAGTTCTAAACTGAGAGGTAGAGGCATGAGAAAAAAATTAATTTTTTATTTACTCAATAAGTCTTTGAGTTCACTCTTTGTACCAGAAAATTTGCAAGAAACTACAGGAAGCAAGGAGAGCAACACAAAAGTAACACCCTGATTCTTACCCTTAAGAACCAGCCATCCGTTGGAAGATGGTGTGATGCAGATAGACACTTCATTCTGTGAAAAAGTACAGCTGTGCTACAAATTTCAATGTGGCATTTTATGGTGCTATAAAAACACTTAATGCTATTTGACCTGTCAGGATTGGTCAGGAAAGGCAAATGTGAGAAAACAATAACAAAGCTCAGATCTGAAGGTTAGCAAGAGGTTTGCTAGAGAGAGAGGAAAGAATTCAAATTGAACCACTTGTACAAGAGCCCTGCAATAGGAGGAAACCAGAAGACTGTCCAGTCTTGAGAAGGCCATCTGGGTGGAGTAGATAAAAGAGAGGGCAAGGAGGAATGGAGCAGGTTCCAAGGAACTGCTGAAGGATTTTAAGCATGGGAGCACGATGTGGGTGGAATGAAAGGCAAGTGGGACATAGCAAGTGCTGTAGAGAGACGTGCTCCCCAGAGCTAAGATCATCCTGGACGGGACAGCACTGGACTGGACAGGACAGCACCAGACAGGAGGGCACTGATGGTGGAGACCCTGCTCAGACTGCCAGAAACATCCAGCTGTGAGATGCTACTGCTACACAATAGGGTGCTACCCATGAAAAAGAAGAAGTTATAATGATGGAGGTGAATTTGAAATTCATTCAGTATTAACTCAGTGGTTTAAATATCCTCTGCTTTCCTCCTACTCACTACTCTCTCTCCCAAACCCCCAGAAACCACTGCAATCCTGTCTCCCTGCTTCTGCTCCTCCTTGAGTGGGAATCACAAAACATTCCAACCAGCTATTCAGGCTGATTTCATCCACTTATCAGTTGTCTTTCTCATCTTTTTCTAGCTTACTACTCATCTCTTTATAGTACCATTATCTGGTAGTCCTACAGTTTATCCATCCACAACGGAAAGCCATCTTAGCTGCTTTCAAATTTTGGCAGTTCTAAACCATTTGTAAATATCCATGTGCCAATTTTTGTATGAATATTCTATGAGTTTTTACCTCCTTTAGGTAAATACCGAGGAGCATGATTGGCAGTTCCTATGGTAACGGAATGGTGACTTTTAAAACACAGTGGAATTGTCTTTCAGAGTTGCTTTGGGGTTTTGAATTCCTACCAGTGATCAATGATATTTCCTGTCGCCCCACATTCTCACCAGATTTGGTGTCTTTAATGTTCCGGATTTTGATTGCTTCTGTAGCTGTGTAGTGAAAACTCATTTTGTTCCAGTCTGCGTTTCCCTCATAGAGCAGGCTCTGCAACATCAGTTCATATCAATTTAGATTTTCTTTGGGGTGGTGTCTGTCAATGTCTTTGGCCCATTATTTAACCTGAGTTGCTTGTTTTCTTAGAACTTATAGTGCTCTCTATATTTTGTTTTCTGAGGAGTTTTGAGAGTTCTTATGGTTTGTATAGCAGTCCTTTTCTGACATGTTTTGCAAATATTTCCTTGGTCTGTGGTTTGGCTTTTCATTCTTTTATTCTCTATTAATGTTCAAGTATGAATCTATTTTTATTCTTATTCTTTTACGAGGTAAGAAATTAAATTTCTCTGTTCTGATGCACTTAGTGTAACATACAGCAATGGTGAGGTAACAGGTAAGTAGCCTGTTGCTGGTCAGTGTTCGAGGAAGCCCATGATTCCATCGGCAGTCCACTCATGTGACATGCTCCAAACAAAAATTGGCCAGGGATCAAATTCACGACCTCACGCTTGCCGGGCAGGTGCGTATGCCGCATTCTTAAACAGCATTCATAGCATGGTGCCAAACTTATGTCTTGAGCTTTGAATGCCAGAAGTTCAAAGAAAGAGCTAAGGATTGAATTAATTAAAATGTCAGTTCCTTTTAAGGCAGTTCACCTCACATTTGATAGTAGATTTAGGATATATACTTTGCTTCTTAGGAATACACATTTGTGCTAAGCACAAAATATATAATTCATGATCACTATGCTGCCATTTAAAAACCTACATGTTGGAGGATAAATCAATTCCTAAATTCAAAGGCAAAGGTACCTGTCTGATAGGTTTTGTCAGTGTTAAGTATTTTGTTGATGGATATTACAATTTTGGGGGAAAAACTTTGAAAACTAATTGAAATTTTGATATTCAATATTTCATGTAAAGTGGCTAAATATAGTAATTCTTTGAGACTCATTTCTGATTCTTATAGGAGAAAAATAGATAATATAAGCCAAAATGAGGGAAAGAATTTTGATGAGGATGTTAATTTCCCTAATAATGTTTGCAATAATTAACAATGACAGTGATACGAAAATAACTAAATTCTGCAATATTGCACAAGGATCAAGTCTTTAATTTTCTCAAGAACACGGAAGGGCACATGGTATTGCTATTTCCATTTTACAGATGAGGAAAACTGAGGCACAGAGACCAGAAGCAGTTTGCCTCAGCTGAGGCTGATTGCATAGGGGAACAGGGTCCTGAATCTCCACAGTATAATTTCAGAATCCATGATCTGCTTCATTAAAGTTCCTTTTTGTGGTCACTTTATTTCACAATTGTTTCACTTTTATGCTTTTATTTATAGGTTAGAAATTTTGAATGGAAATGAGGATAGCAACAAAGCATTGATTTCACTGGATTCTAGTATGAAAACACTTTAAAGAAAGTGAATGAGTGATATCATATTAAGATTGAACTGTTCCCTCTCACCAAGCAAACAACTCCTCTGAATCCAAAACTGGTCAGGGATTTTGGTAGGATTCAGAATAGGTATATTTAAATACAATAATTAGAAATTTGGTGTTGAGTTTTTATCTCTGATACACTGTACACATACAATGCAAAACCACACTGAGGGAAAGAATTGACCCATAACTTTGCAAATTGTTGCAGGAGCCCAGAGGTAGCACAGCTCCCAAAGGTAACTCACCGTTGATAATCTGAGATCATTAGTTTTCACCTCTGGTTTGTGTGTTTATTTGTTTTGTTCTTGGGGAGATAAAATGAAGTGCAGTGTCGGCTTTGCTTTTACCCTTGAACCAGACTCAACGGGGCGGGGTGCCCTGTGCCATAGCTTCAACACTCAGAGGGCTGAGGTGGAAGCATAGTTTGACACTACTCAGGGCTACATGAAGAGACCCTGGTGCAAAAAAGAAAACATAAATAAATATACTTTTTAAATGAGCAGCACATTTCTACCATTGTAATTAAATTTTGGTAACTTTGTTATTTCTTCTCAGTCCAGTTGCAAAATTCAGATTTTAATTATGACAGTAGTCAAGTATTTATATAAAGAGTATATAGAACCATGTGCACACCCATGTTTATACTGGCCCAACTCAGAAAGCTAACTGGGAAGTGGCCTAATGGTCATCAACACAGCAATAGATGAAGAAAATGTGGTATTGATACACAACACTCCACTATAAGAAAGAACAAATTTGAATCATTCATAGGAATATGGATATAACTTGCTGCTGTAATGCCAGCTGAAATAAACCATACACAAAAGGTTAAATATTGCATGATTTCTCATATATGAGAAACTCAAATATAAATGTATTAAATAGCCAAATATAAGATAGATAGGAAATGTAGAAGGAGCTTATGCAAAGAGGACCAGGAGATGGAAGGAAGAAGGGAAAGTGAGTGTAAAAAGAAACCAAATGTGTCCTGTACATGTACCAACCACCCACACGGTGTATAATCATTATGTACTGCAAACATGGACCAAAAATAAAAATTAAAAATAATGATTAATAGAAACTAAAAAAATTTTAAAGGTTCTGCAGGGAATAAAAAAGCAAAGCCTGACATATAAGACATAAACTCTTACTATATGCTTGCATTACTGTTTTCTCTGAACTTTAATAGATTGTTATGACCTGCAGAAAGAACCCAGGTGTTAGGGATTGAAAACTGGTGGTCAACTTAATGCCAGCTGGATTACATCAGCATGGTGCTGGGCGTAGATGTTTCACCTGGGGAAAGTTGCCAGTATAAATGGAGACGTGGAGAAGAAGAAGCTATTCACATTAGTGCGTTAATGCATTAGTGCATGAAGCATTGTGGGTTCTCCTACATCTCGCTGTTTGAGCCATGGGTTCTCCTGGAGGAGCTCTGGTCTTCACATCGAGCACTGCTTCCTGGCTCCGGACAGGAAGATGTGTGCTGCTTGGTCTCCAGGATGAACTCGTCACACTGGCTTCCTGACATGTACTCGCCTGGGCTTGTCAGAGGAGCAGCTCGGGCCTCTGTGTCCCTGAGGGTGGCTGTGGTGCTTTTCAGGACAGCCCTGGTCTTTGTTGTGAGTGTGAGTTCTCGGCTCCAGTGTAGAACCCTCAACCTACCAGCACAGCTCCTTCACCCCGCTGGCATAGACTTTCTAGCTTCCACCACTGACCTTTGGGCCTTCCCAGCATGGATCCGTAAAACAGACTGGCGTTAGTCCTTGTGGGCTCTAGACCTTCAGTTGGACTCGTGGGAGGCACTGTCATGAGCACTGAGTCTTCATTTGGACTCATGTGGGACATTGCTGTGGGATTCAGGCCCGTGGCTAAACATTCTATGTCTTTAGTGATGTGGATAGATTTCCTGCATTTTTTTGACCATCATAAAAATAATATTATAAACTCCATGTCATAATTCTGATTGTTCTCTGTATAACCCATGACTAGAACACCAGGAAATTTTAAAAATTTCTTAATGAACTAACTTTCGAAAAATAAGAAAATGTGTCTTTTAGATTCAGACTTTTAAAGAAAACATTATTGATAAATATAGATGATGGGAACTCAAAATTAACTATTTCATTCTTCAATTTAAAGTCCCCAAGGGGTTATATCACAGAAACAGAGAAAAGAGAGCCCTCAGGGTCCAGCAGAGCCCTTGCCAGACATGGCCTGGAGCCACTGCGGTGTCTGCCTCCTCCCGGGCCAGCGCTGACTCCAGAACTGCTTTGTGTCAAAGCTCAAAGTGATTGACACGCTAGTTAATGTAATAGGCTGAAAAACCACCTTGATACTCACTTTGTCCCTGACTTAGCAGGATAGTTAATTTCGCTATCTTCTCCTGTTTAAATAAATATCATAAAATAGCATTGTACAACAAAAGCAACAACTTCCTCGTGGGTTTACCCAACACGAATAGTTCAAACGTTTATATTTTTAGAATTCTAAGTTTTTGTAATGACATGAACAAACATCAGTAGATGTCTATAGCTTATGGGCTGCCATTCATCCATCTTTTTGAGAATAATATGCTAATATTATATATAAAATTTTTGTTAATGCCCAAAGAAATTCAGTAACTCAAAAGCAGTAAAATTATATATGGTAACCCAGGTTATTATCATTTTTTGCTCACAGTATTTTATTATTGTCTGTCATTCCTTTGATATCATTATGAATTATAATAGCAATCAATCCAAAATAAGTAATTTCACTTATGTTGCAGGATTTTGTCAATTAAACACCTTCCTAGTTCCTGTCCATTGCCTCACTCAATTCTCCCCCTCACTCAGCATCTTCATACCAGAAAGAAGACCTAGAAACTGAATCTATGCTGGGAAACAGCAATGAATGACAAAGAGAATTAAGAGAAAAGTAAGGAACTTTATAAATTGAAGAATGCTTAGCACTGGATATAACACGCACTTTATTGAAAGGTCTGTATATGTTTCATATGATGAATGAATTCAATTCTTATTTAAGGATAGAATAAAGAAATTTTCATACAATTAACCTGCAGAAAGTTAGTGCTTCCTATCATTCAAATTATGTTTCTGTCCAGCATCTGATTTTCCCTGATGAGCAGAGAAGTAACCAAGCAGAAGCAGTCACATGTCTCTATTTATTTATGTTGGAACAGTTCACTATTCCATGTTCCACTCACACATTCTTCTCTTATTGACCTCCTGAATTAAGGCTTGGTCATTTATATTAATTTCTAGTCAATTATTTATAATCATTTAAAACTCTTTAGATGAACTTCCAAATTTTCAGCTAATTTTCCATCCTCCATTTTGTCTTTTACAAACTGCAATACAGTGAATTGCGGGATGAATTAAGTTCATGCACTGAGGTTCATGCATTGTATGTACTTTATTGCTTTGCAACTTATTATGAAACCTAGGAAAAGCAAATGTCATTAGAGAACATACATTTGAAACAAAGCTGCAGAATTCAATGGTTGATATGGTACTAGTCAATATAAAATTTTATTGTGCTATTCACATGGCAGGGGAAATGACATTATTATTGAACTAAATGCATATTTGTTTCTTAGAGTAGAAGTGAAGGCACACAAAAATACTAACTTTTCACTGATAACCTCATAACTTAGAACAATATTTTATATTATACTTTTCAAAAATCCCAAACTTTGTTCAATGTTATGCAGTTTACAAGTACTAATGAGAAACCATCTCACTTCTGTCAGAGAACTGATGTAACCCAATGTTTTCTGTTCATGGAATATTATGGTTTCTAATTGCTTCCTTTGGAATTCAAAGTTGCCGTATGGTCCTTCATAGGTTATCATAGACACAAGATAAATTATTCCTTTTCTTTGATGAAAATTTAATGCAAAATACATTTGCACTAACAAAGGATTTGCCAATCTACCAGCACACATGGATAAATATTCTATACTGTCTGAATCATACAGTGAATTCATCTCATCTATGAAAATGTAGTATGGAGATGTGGAGAGAGAAAACCTATGGAAATTGTATAGTAATAGGATTAAAATTCATTTACATTGATGTGACCTGTTCAACAAGAAAATTGTTCAACATTTTAAAACACAAGGGCAGTAACTACAGAATTGACTTGTTTTAAGACTCCAAAAGCAGGCAGCTAAAATTACATTTTACCAAAGTCTTTGATCTTCTTTTGTCACAAGGGACAAAGGAATAAGATATGTTTAGTTTCCAGTCACTGGTGTTTGGCCTCATCTTCCCTAATACCAGAAATGAAAGTTGCCAACATTGACCTAAATTGGCAACACTAAAGTAAATTTTTGGTTTTTTGAAAAGATCTAAGGAACACTTCATACATTATCCCCAGTAGGCATAAGAAGATAACTGTATTCCTGTATTTTCATCTGTTAAAGATGATGAATCTCATCTGCAAAATGGGGATGTGAAATAAGTGTGTAATCCTCACTGGTTCTAATTATTAAGGAATGGTTTTAGATAGTACCCAAAATAAATACTCTATTTGCCATCTGGCTTAAAAATAAGTTTCTATTTGTGCTTCACTAAAATTAGTGATCCTGTGAGAGGAATATTTATATTTTTCACAGAAATATTAGCATGGTAGTTGAGTATAATATGATCCAAAGTGGTATGAGACCAAATGGGATAAAAACACCCAAAAATATTTAAAATACTAAGAGCAATAAACAAACTGGAACTCAGAAAAATAACATTTTGATTTAGTAATATAACTGAGAGGCAAAGTCTAGTAATTTGTTAAAATGATAAAAATTGTGTCCTGATTGTAGTCAATGTTCCAATCTTGTGTACATGCTTAGAAGCTTTGCTTGTACCCATATTTCCAAGTTCTACTGTAAAATAAGCTGGGGAAGTTTACACACTTAATCTCGAAGCATAGGAATGTACTGTTGTCCAAAGTCAAGGGGTAAAGAAACACAAGTTTTTAACATCACAAAGAAGTTAACCTTTTTTATTTTAAAGAGAAAAAATAAAACAGTTTCAAAACAGATTAGTAAGTTACAATAATTAAGGTACTTCATATTCTTGTCTTTATAGTAGTTATTCAGAGTATAAGATACAAGTATGATATCTTGTCCAAATAATACTAGTTCTTTTCAACGAACTAAGAGAAACTAGCTGTATAGCTATCTTAACTATCTTGTATAGGAATATGTATTTTTTCTTTTTCACTTTCTTCCTTTTCTCCTTTCCCACACACAGTTGGTCTTTTCCTGTGAACAGTTTCTTCCCAATTCACAATAGCTATTGTACATTTTGAACCGTATTTGCTCATTTAGTTTCTTACACTAGTGAGACAATATGATCTTTACACATATGGGTCTGATTTATTGCACTTATGAGTGTGGTATTAAGTTGTATCTATTCACTTATAAAAGCATAGAGTTTATCTTTCTTTATAGCTGAGTAGCACTCCATCATATGAAAATACCATGTCAATTTTATTCATTCCATGGTTGATGGGCATTTGGGTTGTTTCCAAGATTTAGCTATTATAAATTGTGCTGCTATAAACAAGGGTGCACATACATTACTGTAGGATGATGTTTGTAATTCCTCTGGGAAGATACCCAGCAGGGAAACATCCAGGTTTAATAAGACCTCTAAACCCTGTTTGTTAAGGAATCTCTTCCACATGGATTTGCACCAGTCTACACTCTCAGCAACAGTAGAGAAGGGTTCCTTTTTTTACATAGTCCCTCAGTGTTTATCAGTTGAATTTTTTGATAATAGCTACACTTTCTGAGGTGAGATGGAACTTCAGTGTTGTATTAATTTGCATTTCCTGAATGACCGATGATGTGTTTTTTCACGTACATATTTGCTCTTTGTATTTCTTTATCTGAGAAATGTGTACTCATCTCAGATGCCCAGTTTTAGACTAGGTATTCGAATTTTGGGGAGTCTGATATTTTTCAATTCTTTACATGTTCTTTTGTCTGATGGACAAATGGGTATAATTTTTCCATTCCTTGGTTGTTCTTTCACTCTGTTGGTAATTTGTTTTATTGAGCAAAAGCTTTTTAATAAGGTGAGATCCTGCCCTGTAATGCTTCCATTGTTTTGTTTTGATGGTTTTGTTTTATTCACAAAGTCTCTGTCTATACCTATGTCCTTGAGATTTATACCTATTTTCTCTTCCAATAATTTTAGTGTTTCTTTTTTAATATTTAGACCTTTGTTCTATTTTAACTTTACTGTAGTGCATGGTGATAGACATAGGTATAGTTTTAGTTTTCAACATGTAGAGAACTAGTTTTTCCAGTACCATTTATTAGTCTTTCTTTCAATGAACATGTTTCATTTCTTTTTTCAAAGATAAGGCACTCAGTGTGTTTGCAGTTTTGTCTGTATCTTCTAATCTGTTGTACTGATCTGTTTGCCAGTACCATGCTGATCTTATCACAGTAGCTTTGTAGTATAATTTCAGGTCTGGAATTGTGAGGACCACAGACTTGCCTTTGTTGTTCAGAACTACTTTTGCTATTCTAGGTTTCTTCTGGTTCCCAGTGAATTTTAGGATTGCTTTGTCAACTCTTGGAGGTATGCTAATGGTATTTTGATTGGAATTGCACTAAATCTGAACAGTAGCTTTGAGAGTATAGAAATTTTCATTATATTGGTTCTTCCTATTCAAGAGAGGGGATATTGGGCTGGGGATTTAGCTCAGTAACAGAAGCACCTGCCTGGCAAGCACGAGGTTGTAAGTTCGATCCCCAGTACCAAAAAACAAAAAAAAAAAAAAAAGAGAGAGAGAGAGAGAGAAGGGATATCTTTCCATTTTCAGATTCTCTTTTTTTAGGGTAATATAATTTTCACTATAAGAATATATTAATCCTTTGTTAGATTGACTCCAAAAATATTTCATTGTTTAGGTGCTATTGTGAAAATTTTGCTTTCTTTAAATTGTCTCTGTGAATTTGTAGCTTGTGTTTAGGAATGCTGTTGATTTTGGGGTGCAGTATCTCACTATACTGCTGAATTTGGAAATTATGTTTACAAGTTTTTTATTGGAGTTTCTGGGGGTCTTATGTAGAGTATCATGTCATCAGTAAATAAGGATAAGTTTACTTTTTCCTTTCCTGTATTCATTCCTATTTTTTTTTGTCCTGTCTAATAACTCTGGCTAATATCCCCAGAACTGTTGAATAGGATTGGTGATAATGGACATCCTTGTCTTATTTTTAGAGTAAAACTTTGTTTTTGACCATTTAGTATGATATTAGTTGTTGGTTTGTCATGGATGAATTTTATCAGATTGAATTAAAGACCACCTATTCTAGTTTACTAAATTGTTTGTATCATGAATGCATGATTGACTTTTTCAAATGCTTTTTCTTTTGCAATTTTTGAGATGATCATCTTTTGAGATTTTTGTATTTGATTCTGTTACTATGGTGTATTACATTTATTCATTTGCATATGTTGAAACAATCCTGCATGCCTGGGATGAATGCTTCTTGATCATGGGGTATAATCTTCTTGATGATTTGCTGCATTCTGTTGACAGTGTCTTATTAAAGAATTTTTGCATCTGTGTTAATTAGGGAGATTTTCCCGTAGTTTTCTTTTTTTGGTTGAGTCATTATCTGGTCTTTTATGGTTGAATTCTTCTCTGGTCTAGGTACTAGGGTAATACTTGCTTCCAGGAATGACTTTGGAAGTACTGTTTCCCTTTCAATTTCTTTAAAGAGTTTCAGTATTAGTGGCATTAGTTTATCTCTAAATTTCTTATGAAATTCAATAGTGAATCTGTTAGGATCTGGATTTTTCTTTGTTGGTGGATTTTTAACTATATTTTCAATTTCATTGACTGATATTGGGTTATTTAGAATTTTTATATCTTCTTGATTTAGTTTTTGGCAATTCAATCATGTCTAAAAAAATCTGTCCATTTCTCCTGTTTTCCATATTATTATAATATAGCTTCTCATACTAAGTATTGATGATATCCTGGATTTCTGTGGATCCACTGTGATTTCTCCCTTTTCATTCCTAATTGCCTGAATTTATGTTTTTTCTTTACTGTTTTTGATGAGGTCAGCTAATTGTTTATCAGTTTTACTTGTGCTTTCAAAGAGTCAACTTTTCAATTCATTGATTCTTTGTATTGTATTTTTAGTCTCTAGTGCATTAATTTCTGGTCTTTATAATTCCCTCTTACATAGGAGGGAATTGCTCAGGATTTGATTTTTTATTCTTTTTCTAGAAGTTTGAGGTTCAACATTAGGTTGTTTATTTGAGTTTGTTCTGTTTTCCTGATGTGTGAGTTCATTGCTGTAAATTTCCCTTATAAAACTTTTATTGTGTCCCATAAGTTTTGGTACATTGTATTGGCATTATGGTTTAATTGTATGTCTTGGTTATTTTCTCTTATTGCTGAGACAAAATACTTGATGCCCAAAGTGAAGGAAGGAAAAGTTTATCTAGCTTATGGTTTTTTGGACGTTTCTGTCCATACTCAGCTGGCTCCAAGACAGGATGGTGTGGCTGAGGGCTAGCCATTCATGGCAGCCTCAAGACTAAAGAGCAAACAGAGTAAAAAAGAGGCAAGGTACGCTGCCTTCCCTCCCTTATATTGTATGTCAGTTACCCACCCCTGGCCCTGGCCGGGTGCAGCATTCACAAAGCCAATCCCAGTGCTAGACAATGAACCAATCACAAATGCTAAACTCAGTCACCCTAGAAAGACCCATCTCCCATGACTACATGAGGCTTTGGAGGGGCATTTAAACAAACCAAAACACTGTATATACTGTTTAATTTCATCATTAATTTCCTCTGTGACCCATCTGTTGTTCACAAGAATGCTGTTTAATTTCCTTGTGTTAATGAAGTTTTTGTGATTTCCTTTGTTGTTAATTTTCAGTTTTACTGCACTATGGTCAGGCTGTGTTCTATGAGCTAATATATGTTCTATTTTAGAGAACACCCCACCTGTAGCTTAGAAGAATGTATATTCTGATGTTTTTGGGTGGAACACTCTCCAGATATCTACCAAGCCCATTTGTTCATGGGCTTGTTTTAATTATAATGTTTCTTTGTTGACTCTTGGTCTAGTTGACCTATCTATTTGTGACTCTGGGTTATTAAGTTCTGCCACTATAATTATTAGTGCTTGTTTAGCTTTTCATGTCTGTTAATATTTGTTTTATGTAGTTGGTGAACCTGTGTTTGATGCATAAATATTTACAATTGTTTTCTCTTCTTCTTAGAGCTTTTCCTAACAAATATGTAGAGATCTTCTTTGTCTCTTTTGATCAGTTTTAGTTTAAAGTTTGCATTGTTGGCAAATAGAATAATTATCTCTTTTTTTCTGGGTTTCTATGGCATGAAGAATTGTTTTCCATCCTTTGACTGTTGGTCTATGAATTTCTTTTTTAATTAAATGTATTTCTTGAGTGCAGCATATTGTTGGATCTTGCTTCATGATCCATTCTGTCAGCCTATTTCTTTGGTTTAGTGAGTTGCCACATTGATGGTTATAATTGATATGTATTGACTTTTTCTTTTCATGTTGCTTTCCTGCTGTTTTTTTCTTGTCTTTCTCCTCTGTATAACTGATTGTCCTGCCTGGTGGTTTCTTCTATTGGTGTTCATGTATTTGTGCTTTTAATTATCTCTTTCTAATATGTCCTTCAGAGTATTCTATAGAGCTAGTTTGGTGGTCATAAACTTCAGCTGTTCTTTGTCATAGAAGGATCTTATTTCTCCATCTATTTTGAAAAATGATTTTGTAGGGTACATCTACATAGGTTGAAGATTATTTTTCTTTAGAAATTGAAATATCTCACTCCAAGCTACCCTTGATTTGAGGGTTTGTGTTGAGAAATTTGATATAATTCTGGTGGGTTTTCCTTTATAGGTGGGTGATTTGTTTCTTTTCCCTGGTTGGTTTTAATATTTTGTTCTTGAGCTGAATTTCTGGAATCTTTATTATTACATGCTTTGATGTAGATTTATTCTAGCCATGGCTATTTGGAGTCCTATGTGCTTTATTCATTTGTATGTCAAATTCTTTATCCATGTTTGGGGAGTTCTCTGCCATAATTTCTATGAAGAGGTTTGTAATGGCTTTTGTGCTATATCCAGCTTACTCACTGACTCCAATCAATCTTATGTTTTTCTTTGTTTCTTCATTCTATAGATGTAGGATTGATTTTTAATGGTCTCTTGCTATTTTTAAGGTATCTTCCCTTGTTTTTTATTTGACTTAGAAACCTTTCCTTTGGTACTGGACTATGGTGATGGTTATGTTCCCTTACAATTACAGTGTTGTCATACAGGGTGGAAAACTGGTTATAGCATGTGTGACATCCTGGTAAAAGTAGTTCAGTTGGCAATAACAATAAACTCAACCACAACATGGCTTCTGACTGTTAGCCTTAGATCTATAGCCATTGGAGGAAGGCCTACAGAAATATAACATAATCCAACTTATGCCAGGAGCTTTTATTCAGTGATTTTCCACTTAGCAGAGTAAATTTACCTTTTTGTGGGGGAGGGGAGTTCCGGAGGGAAGGGGATAGGACGGAGAGATGATTCAGGTTAAATACAGTAAGAACAAGATTAGAGGGCACAGGAAAATCCTTCAGGTTTGGGGAAATTGTAGGATACAAGAGAGAAGGACTGGAAGAGAAGGCCTAAGAGTTTTGAATTAAACCAGAAAGAGAAGAGACAATGTTTACTCACATGAAATTATCATAAAGTCAAGCAAGATAGTTGACAAAAGAGAGGAGGAGGAGGAGGAGAATAAAACAAAAAGGTAGGTTAACGATCACCTGTTGGCTCATATTGCTAATGTTCCAATGGATATTTCCATGCCCTAGTTCCACCTGTCCATTGTGTGTGCCTTAGCCAGGGTCCTACTGTGTCTCTGATGTTCCTGCAGGTCTTCTGGCCCTGTGTCCCATCCATGGAGGGAGGGAGGTGTGGCTCTCAGACTTCTTCCACCAGAATAGAGGAGTTGAACTCACATTCCTGTCATCAGCTGCTGATACACAATTTTTATTAGAAATAGAACCAGGAAATTATATATAAACAAGAATGGATACTTATTTAAAACTTAGTAAAGATTGAGAATTTTAATTCTTTTTAAAGCATAAACACAAGAATCTTTGGATGACATTTTGCTAAATTCTGTAGAATACAAATCTAACATCTACATTTTTAGAAGTGTAAATCAGTTTATTTGAAAGTAATTGTTATGACAATTAAATATTTATGTAGGGTTCAGAACTTGTTGAACAACTTACTGATTCTACCTCTGCCCTTACAATATTAGGATCTCTTCATATGTATACAAGAAGACTTGTATTACAAAAGAATATGATCTGGACTATGATATTCAATAACAAACAATGTCTTTTCTTAACAGTAGTAAATATATAAATAAAATTTATTAAAAGTATGGTGGAATAGTATACACAAAATCAATATAACCTTTATCAAAGATTTTGATATGAAATATTGCATGAAAAAGTTTTTTAAAAAGGATGATAAAGGTTTTTTTTTGTCTTTTTTTGAGAGAAGGTCTCATTATACAGTTCAGGCTGAACTTGAGCTCACTTTGTAGCCCAGGCTGGTCTCAAACTTGCAATGACCCTCCTTCCTCAGCCTCCCAGGTGCTTAGATTACAGGCATGAGCCACCACGCCCGGCCAAGGATGATAAAGTTTGAAGATATTTATGTTATCTTTGCATTTTTATAATTATAAAAAATTAAGATATGCTAATGGGACCTCCCTTTTACCTGGAACATCAGGTAAGCCCACCCCAGATCTGGACTGCCCCAGACTGCTTCTGCTGGGCCACCCTTCCAGCAGGAACATCAGGCAGTAAGACCACACACTGTGTGGGAGACCACCAAGATGCACACAGGGATGGGGGCCTAACTGAGCCACACCCATCAAACTCCAAGCAGTGAGCAGGACCTGGAACCCAGCCTTGGGCCCTGACTGGGTGCTCTGGCAAAATCCCACTGCACAGAAAATACTTGGAACTTTGCTCCCAAGTGGCGAACTTTGGACTACAGTGGATTAACTGTGCCAGTGTGGTGAGTATGCCCCTAAAATAGAGGTGTACAGTGGGTAAATAGGGCCAGAAGTAAAGCCCCCTCCAACAAAATGTAAGACCTTGGTGAGTCTGAAAAGAGTGTGGGTGACCCCCTTCTACACAGAGAAAACATCAAGCAAAGTGAAAATGGCAAAATGAAAAAACAAAATGCAGTCTCAAACATCTAGTCCAGGAGCAAGTACAGGAGACATTGAAATAGAGGACCCCAAAATTAACAAACCAGAAATCTCTGAAAAGATAGTGAGTGAAATAAAAGAACAACTCCATGATGCTATAGAGGAAATCAAATTAGAAGTACTCTCCAATGTAAAGATAGAAATAACAACCTTAGTAAAGGAGTTGCTGAGCAGAGCTAAAGAAGAAATAGTGAAAGTATAGGAGTATGGGAAACTGATTGAAACCTTGAATGAACAATATATAAAACATGCAAAATTCATGAAACAAACTCAAACAGACATCCAAGAATCAAAAAATTCTATTCAAAGCATGCAAAACCGTTTAAATGAAGCTGAGGATAGGATTTCGGATCTTGAGGACATGATCACAATTAGTGATCATGAAAGGGTAGAACTTTTAAAAATAACAAAGCAGCATGAAATGACAATCCAACAGCTTCAAGATGATGCCAAGAGAAAAAATATAAGATTAATAGGCATCAGTGAAGAGGCAGAAGTCAATGCAAATAACATAGCCGAAATATTCCCAGAAGTAATATAAGAAAATTTCCCAAATATGGGGAAAAAAGCTGATATGCAGATAAGTGAGGTATATAGAACATCAAGCAGTCACAATCAACATAAATCCACACATAAGCATATAATAATTAAGATATCAGTCATATAGCATAAAAACAGAATACTAAAAGCTGTTAGAGAAAAGACACAACTCACCTATAAAGGAAAGCCCATTAGAATCACAGCAGACTTTTCAGCACAAACTCTCAAGTCAAGAAGAGCTTGGAGTGAGGTATTCCAAGCCCTGAAAGAAAACAATTTTCAACCAAGACTGATGTACCCCACAAAACTTTCATTCAAATTTAAAGGAGAAACAAGATACTTCCATGATAAAGAACAACTGAAGAAATTCACATCCACCAAGCCAACCCTAGAAAGAGTATTAAAAGACATACTAGACAGAGATTAAAATCACCACAATCTCCAGAACAACAACAGAAAGAAATCACCAGCTAGGATAAGCAATTAAACAAGGGGAAACACACAAAGCATACAACTGGAACATAATGTGGCAAAGTCTAGCCAGTACATATCAGTGATATCCATAAATGTAAATGGTCTCAACTCACCTATAAAAAGAAATAGATTGACAGAATGAATCAAGAGTCATGATCCTACAATATGCTATATACAAGAAACACATCTGACCCAAAAGGAAACTCATAGATTAAAAGTCAAAGGAGGAAAAACAGTATTCCATGCAACAGGAACCAAGAAAAAAGCAGGGGTAACTATTCTATTTGCAGACAATGTGAAACTCAAACCTAAAATGATTAAAAAAGAAAAAGAAATTCACTACATACTCATTAGTGGAAAAATACAAGAGGAAGAACTAACAATTATAAATATATATGCACCAAATACAGGAGAACCCAACTATATAAGACAGATACTAATGGACATGAAAAACCAAATACAAAAGAACATACTTTTAACAGGGGGTCTTAACAGCCCATTGTCACAAAGAGATAGATCAACTAGACAAAAAGTCAGCAAAGAAATAACAGAACTTAATCATACCTGTGAGCAATTGTGGATGTTACTTAATCATACCTGTGAGCTTAGTAGATGTTTACAGTGTTCCACCCAACCACATCAGAACACACATTCTTCTCATCTGTGCAAGGGACATTCTCCAAAATAGACCATTTATTATCCCATAAAACATTCTCAGGTAAATGCAAAGGTATTGAAATCATCCCATACATAATATCTAACCATAGTGCACTGAAATTAGAAATTAATGGCAGGAGAAATTGCAAAACCTGCATAAATACATGGAAATTAAATAAAAACCTTTTGAACAACCAGTGGGCTACAGATGAAATTAAAGAAGAAATAAAGCAGTACATATAATTCAATGAAAATACAGAAACAACACACTGTAATATGTGCAATGTAATGAAAGCAGTCTTAAGAGGGAATATGCAGCAACGAATTGTCATATCAAGAAAACAGAATGAGCACAAATAAACAACCTAATGCTCCATCTCAAGCTTCTAGAAAAAGAAGAGCAAGCTAAACCCAAAGCTCATAAAAGAGAGGAAATTGTAAAGATTAGGGCAGAAATTAATGCAAGAGACTAAGAAAACAATACAAAGAAGTAATGAATCAAAAAGCTAGTTTTTTGAGAAAATAAACAAATTTGACAAACCCCTAGCTAACTTTATCAAGAAAAAACCCAAATTCATGCAATAAGAACTGAAAAGGGAGAGATTACCACAGATCCCATGGAAATTCAAAAGATCATGAATACCTACTTTGAAAATCTCTACTCACATAGAGTGGAAAACACAGAGGAAATGGACAGATTTCTAGAAACATATGAACTACCAAAGCTCAACCAAGAAGGTATAGCAATTTTGAACAACCTAATATCAGCTATTGAAATCGAAAATGTAATTAAAAACAACCAACAAAGAAAAGTCCAGGTCCTGATGGATTCACAGCTGAATTCTACAAGAAATTTAGAGAAGATTTGATGCCAATACTCCTTAAAATCTTCAGTGAAATTGAGAAGAAAGCAATCCTCCCTAAATCATTCCTGGAGGCAAGTATTACTCTGATACCAAAACCAGAGAAAGATCCAACCAAAAAGAGAACTATAGGCCAATCTCACTAATGAACATTGATGCAAAGATTCTCAATAAAATACTGGCAAATAACCAAGTGGGGTTCATTCCAGGAATGCAGGGATGATTTAACATACACAAATCAATAAATGTAATACACCACATTCAACAGAGCCAAAAACAAAATGGTGATCTCAACAGATGCAGGAAAAGCTTTTGATAGTCCAACAACTTTTCATGATAAAACCCTTCAGAAACTCGGAATACACGGTGTCTACCTCAACCTTATAAAGGCCAGCTATGACAAACCAACAGCCAACATTATACTAAATGGACAAAAACTGAATGCTTTCACTTTAAAATCAGGAACAAGACAAGGATGTCGACTATCACCACTCTTTCAATATGGTTCTGGAAACACTAGCCAGGGCAATCAGACAAGAGAGAGGAATAAAAGGAATAAAGATAGGAAAGGAAGAAGTTAAATTATCACTATTTGCAGATGACATGATACTCTATACAGAAGACCCAAAAAACTCCAATAAAAGACTGCTAGAGGTAATAAACAAGTTTAGCAGTGTAGCTGGATACAAAGTCAATGCTCAAAAATCGATAGTATTCCTGTACACAAAGAACTCACCAAGAGAGAAATTATGGAAATATCACCCTTTACAGTAAAATCTAAAAAAAAAAATACATAGGAATCAACATAACTAAGAATGTAAAAGACCTATATGATGAAAATTATACTATCCTGAAAAAGGAGATTGAAGATAATATTAGAAAATGGAAGGACATTCCTTGCTCTTGGCTAGGAAGAACCAATATTATGAAAATGGCTATACTCCCAAAACTGTTATACAGATTTAATACAATCCCAATCAAAATACCATTGACATACCTCACAGATCTAGAGAAAATACTCCTAAAATTCATTTGGAAACAGAAGAAACCTAGAATTCCAAAGGCAATTCTGGGCAACAAAGGCAATTCAGGAGGAGTCTCAATTCCTGACTTGAAACAGTATTATAAAGCCATAGTGATAAAATCAGCATGGTACTGGCAAAGAAATAGACCTGAGGATCAATGGAACAGATTAGAAGATACAAGCACAACTAAAAAGACACTCAGCCACCTGATATTTGACAAAGGGGCTAAATATGTCCACTGAAAGAAGGATAGTCTCTTTAATAAGTGGTGTTGGAAAAATTGGCTCTCTACATGCCGAAGACTGAAACTAGATCCAAGCCTATCACCATGCACAAAACTAAAGTCTAAATGGATCAAAGACATAAATATTAAAACAAAAACACTAAATCTACTGGAAAACAAGGTAGGTAGAAGTCTTGGAGACATAGGGGTAGGCAGAGAATTTATGAACAAAACGCAAACTGCACAGGAAACACTTCAAAGAATCAACAAATGGGATCTCATATTATTGAAAAGTTTCTGAACTTCAAAAGAAATCACCAACAGAGTGAAGAGAAAACCCACAGAGTGGAAAAGAATTTTAGCTAGCAACCCCTCAGACAAAGGACATATATCCAGAACATATAAAGAACTGAAAAACTTCAAGCCCCCCAAATTAAAACACCCTCTCCAAAAATGGGCATCTGAGATGAACACAGTTCTCAGAGAAAGATATACAAATGGCAAATAAATACATGAAGAAATGTTCACCATCACTGGTCATTCAAGAAATGCGAATTAAAACAACATTGAGATTTCACCTCACTCAGGAAAGAATAACTACCATCAAGAAATCAACTGATAACAAGTGTTGGTGAGGCTGTGGGGATAAGGAACACTGCTCCACTGTTGGTGAGAATGTAGACTGGTGCAACCATATGGAAATCCATATGGACAATTCTCAGAAGACTAGGACTGGAAGCTCCATTCAATCCAGCTATTCCCCTCCTGGGTATTTTCCCAGAAGAACTGAAAAGTTCATATCACAGTGATATATGTGCACCCATGTTCATAGCAGCACAATTTGTAATAGCTAAAACTTGGAAACAACCAAGATGCCCATCCACTGAAGAGTGGATGAAAAAGATGTGGCATTTTTATACAATGGAATATTACTCAGCTACAAAAAAGGATGATCTTGAGGCCTTCATAGGTAAATGGAGACAACTTGAGACTATCCTCATTAGTGAAATAAATAATCATATTTGTAAATATCACATTGTGTCTCTAGTATAAAAAGTGATAAGAACTATAAGAGTAATAAAACCTAAAATGTGTAATTGCTATTGTAAAAAAGAGAGGAAAAGTAAGGGCTCTAAGGGATATAACTGCATGTATGTTTGAGTGTGTAAAATAGATGACCATATTGCTGAATCTTTGTTGGAGCTTTGAGCAGAACTGTTAGCAGTCTCACTGTTTGAATGTCTACTATGTATCCTTTAACTTTGTAACTTGAACAACTATATCCAAGATGACAATATGTAATTTATCAACTAGTGATTTCTTAGTGTTTTTTTCTCTTTTTTCTTTTTTTCTTTTAGAACTCTGTATTGTTGCTACCCTTTTTTCTGTTTTGCTTTTTTTTATCTTTAAATGAAATTTTAAAAATGTGTAATTGCTATTGTAACCAAGAGAGGAAATAGGAAATGCTATAAAAGATATAACTGCATGTATATTTAAGTGTGTAGAATTGACAACCATATTTCTATGTTCTTGTTGGATTGTTGAACAGATCTGTTTGCAGTCTCACTGCTTGAATGTCCACTTTGTACACTTTAATTTTGTAACTTGAACAACTATTTCTAAAAGGATAATATATAATTTATCAACTTGTGATTTCTTACTGTTTATCTTTTTTTTGAAATTTGTAATATCTCTACCCTTTTTCTGTTTTTTTCTCTTTAAAAAAATTAAGATATGTTATGTACATGTATCAACTTTCCACCATGAATGTAATTATTTTGTACTTAGAACATAGACTAATAAAAGATATTATTTTAAAAAACCTTAGTAGTGCTGTTACTTCTGTGAAATTTTTTTTTGGTCAGAATTTTTTAAAGACCTCTATGGCACTTTTTAGAATCAAATGTGAAATAACCACATTTTCTGCCTTTGTCCATGAAACTATCTTTGTCGCAAGCCATGTCCACATATCATTTTTTTCTATAATTGAGTGTTGTTTGTGCTCCCAGAGCTCAGTTTCAAAATGCTGGTCGCACTATGATTTATACATGCTACCGTGTAGCATCCTTACTGCTAACTAAGTTGCCTAGGAGACACTAATGATGCACAGCACTTAGGTGTAAAGTAGGTTTCTACTAAAGGCAGAAACAGAGTTATTAGATCTTAAGGGTTTTTTTTTTCAGGTGATTCTGATAGGCTTACCCTTTTCTATAAAGAGGAAAATGTCTCTTTTAAAGAAAAAATGGTAGAATCATAGCTCTTTAAACACATTATTATCTAGGTACTCTGGAAATAGTTAAAGGCAACGTGTTGGAGATCCCAGTTCACTGAAAACTGGTAGTGATTTCGCATGCTTTTGGTCACTGCTCACCCAAGCCAAGGGAGCAGCTGGTATCTTCAGTGTTGCCTGCCCAGGAACCAAATCACACACACACACACACACACACACACACACACACACACACACAGAGATTCTTCTTATTGAGTGTAATTGAACCTCATTTGATGGGCAAAGTGCAGTAATAAGTCAGTATACCTTCTGGGCCTCATCTCTACAATAAACTTCAAAAACTATTTTATACCCAAAAGTAAAATTATGTCAAGAGAATTAGATCAGTTCAAGGTGTCATTTTTTGGGGATAGTTAAAGTATTTAAGGAGGTAAAATTAACAAGTTAATGATATCTTTGAAAGATTTGAATCTGTTCTGCATAAATCTGATTAATAAAGTATAAAAATTTAGAGGTGGTCATTTTATCTAATAATATAGAACAATATTTTATCTAACATATACCTTCTTTAGCATTTTACATATTTATCTAAATAAAAAGAGGTTAAACAAAACTATAATCTCATTCATTATCATAGAATCATATCTTGTGTTTCATATTTTTGTATGATTTGGGGGGTGAGTTTATTAAAAGTAACTATACATAGTTTACCTCCTAGTCCATCTAAATTAGAATCTCATGAGTGGAGCCTGAACGACCCTTAAAAATCACACCAGTACCTGCAATTCTATTGTGCAACAAATGTTACAAAGCATTGATACTTTTATCATTGCATCATTTCAAGCTTATCAAACTTTTAATACTATTATTCTCTCTACAAACATCTCCAAACAGATGTATTTTATTTCAAAGATAATGGAGAAAGGTAAATAAACCTTTCCTAGAGCAATTAACCACATCCAATTGCATTAGCATAAACTTAAAGAGGTAGATGAAACTTAAAAAAAGATCCTACATAATGTTAGTATCTCTTTTAGTGCTTGTTATAGTAGTGAAATATTTGAAGAGCGTTTTTACTGAGCCATCATTTTTCCTTTGAAGCCAAGCATTATTTATGACATATGATATGACATATGATGCCACCACCACCCAGTAGCTGCATTAAACAACATGTCTTGAAAATGCAGTTTTAAATAACCTGAAAGTACTACACGAAATATAATACCATCTTTCCAAAATATGTTCTTTCTTATTCCAAAAGAAAATACTATTGTATTTTCTATTCCTAGATTATAATTTCATGTGTGTGTGGCATTGTCTCAAATACAATTTGCAACTCAAATAGGTTAATTTTATATATTGTTGAAGTTACAATTATAAAAGACATTTAAAAGGTAAAAAATTAACATGATATTATAATTCCAAGATATACTTAAATTA